>CM024755.1:25552234-26099834 GCA_014218235.1 Colocasia esculenta | reverse complement strand
GTCAACATGGATGGACGTCCATGATGAGTCAGCGTCCACCTCGATGGACGCTAATACTTAAGTCAACGGCCATGTATGTGGACGTTAATATCTCTGACCTGCATGCGTTGCAGACTCCAGAATTCCGGGGGCAAGCAAGCCCAGCCATTGGGGAGATGTCCCCAACGGCTATCAGGCATCCCATCACACTCTCCGGGGTTCCCCAAACCCCTCTCCTATAAACCAAACCCCCTTCTGCACCAGAAGAGTTCTCTTTGGCTCTTTGCAAGGAGAAGAGAGAAACCCTAGCTTCTGTGAGAAAAACCAGACTTTGCATGCTCTGATCTGACAACTTGGAGCTTCATCCGGCGATCCCTTGCAACTGGAGGCCAGAGTGGACCAAGGAGAAGGCTTCCCCGACCCTAGCTTGCTGTGGAGGTCGACCAAGAACCCGGAGGAGTGGTGTTTTGGAGACTTCTTAGGACTGCCCAAGGAGAGCTTCAACGACACATTTGACCCCTTTGGAAGTTTTGTGAGAGGCAAGTAACCTACCCACTTCATCCATGTATGTGTCTAGGAGGTTTCTACCATTTTTATGAGATTTTATCGTGTCCTGGATCCTCACATTCCTTTGTTATTTGGAGCTCGGTCTGTGTTCTTGCACAGACAGGAACTTGACGTCAAGTCCTCTTGCCACTAAGATCTCCAGTCAGCGGCCAGCGATCTTGTCGTCCATCTCCTTGAACGGCCAGACACTGCCGTTAAGTTCTTCAGTGCAGAACAGTAAACTGTTCTGCCTTAAATAATTATTTTCCAGACTTTGACACATGAGGATATAGTGTAATTTTTATATGTTATGTAAAATAGATAATGTGATGTGTGTGGAAATTTTTGTGTTTTTCTGTGGATGGCATAAATTATTAGATTTATTGAAATACATGTTGGGAAAATGGATTATGCATGTTCACCTACTGTCTACATGATTCCTGAGGAATTAAATGCCCCAAATTTTTCTATACCATGTGTACATGTGCCAATCCATACCCTGCAAATTTGAGAATTTGTTCATGTTCATGTGATTTACTGTAATTTCTGCAATGGAAATAGAAAGCATGAGTAGGTTATTCAAAATTTACAGTAAATTGTGTGTTGTGCAATAAATTTTGGGAAAATTCCTGTAATGATGTGTATGTTAGATTTAGGGCTGTGAACTGTCAAACTAGATATTCATGTTATGTTCCATGATAAATCGAATTATGAATGGCATGCAACTAAATGTTTTAATTTCTGTAAATGTAATATAACTCAGAAAAATCTGGAAATTTGTATGTGAAGTCATGAACCTGCAATTAGTGTGTGGTTAAAATTTCATGATGATTGGATAATTGTAAAGTGTATTATGAAATTTCCATGTGAAAATATGTGATAAATGCATGCTATCATGAATATGATTTGATGGTGTGTTTGCCAACCTGATTAATGTGAGCTACTGAATGTTTGAATTCTGTCAACAGTAGTATCATGATTAGGAAAACAGAGCCATGTGTGTAAGTGAGAGAATGTAAAGACATGTAATATATGTGTGTTAAAAATCGAAATGTGTAATGTGTAAAAGTGTGTGCCATGTGTGACACTGCTTCCATAGAGGGCCGTGGAACCATACCATGGAAAAGTCCCCATGGGAAGGTTCAATGTGTTAAGATCCTAAGGGCATTAGGATGAAATCCTGGAGGTGGACAAGTACCACTGGTTAGGGTGGAGACTTGTTCTCCCGGTCTGCGCAGTCCAAGAGTCGTCACTGTATTGCCTAGGTGACGTCTATGTGTATGTGTTATGTGATGTGTCCTTCTAATGGTGGTTTGGACTATGTGTCACGGCACTAAATTGTGAAATGTGAATGTAATTATGTGTAAATTGTGTAGTGTGAACCTGTGTAAATGTGCAATGTGTAAAAAGAGAACTATGTGAATGAGTGATTGTGCAAACATGTGAAACCAATAAGTTAGATTGTGAAATTGTGATCCATGATACATTAATGTGAAATTATGTTATAACAGCAACCTAGTTGTGTTATAAGAATGTTTTATATGTGTAAAAAGGCGTAGAATCCATGCTAGGAACAATTCTTGCTTATGTGTAAATGTTTCCATGTTTAAGTGCTATCATGTTGTAGTTTAATCGAGAATGTAGCTCATGTGATAGGATGTGAATTGCTAAATCCATGTCAAAGCAGCAACCTTAAAGTGTATAAAATGATAATGTGCAGGGATAAGAATGTGTAGAAACCATGATAGGAATGTTTCCTTTTATGTAGGCAAGAATCCCATGTGTGGTTGCTTCCATGCTGTAGCTTCATTTGAAATATAACTTTCATGTGATTGAATGAGTAGAAAGCATGTGATAGGATGTTTATTTTGGAATGGCTTAAACCATGTACCATGTGTTTTGAAGTTTGTAGAATTATCATGATAGGTGGTCTTTTATCAATGTCCAAGTATGCTATATGTTTTACTTGTGAATTGGAATGAAAAACCTACTGTGATGTATGCATGTATGATGTGTGTGGTGTTATTTGCTGAGTCTTTTAGACTCATTCCTTGCTTCGGCGTACATGTTTGGTTGGTGACCCTACATCGTTAGAGGTGACCGTGGAGAGTGACTCCGAGCGTGGCGAATAGCCTGGTGGAGTCGTCATCGTGACATTTTGCTTTCATTGTATGTAATTGAGGCATTGTAATAGAAACTCTATGTAATTTGTGGACAACTATGTATTTGAATTTAGTACTTCATTATGTAGACTTTATTTCTTTTAAATTGTCATTTGAATCATGTATGTTAAATGTGGATGATGAAATGAAGGCAAGTAGTTCTTTTGTTTCCGCTACTCTGTATTTATATTTATGAGCATCTCAATCGTATGTTATTATTTGGGTAAATGCCCCACTGTGATAACGTTCACTATACCGACGTGGGTTGGTATAACCGTACCGATATAATGAGGGTCGTCACAATATCATATCAGATCAAACTTATCATATCAAACAAAGGCACAATTTCACAATCTTGCGTGTTCGTTGTACTATGCCAAGCACCAAGAGTCCATACTCCCGCGGTTAATAAGTACGTTGGGGCGCTCCTCCCCAGGACCAGACAGGGCCCCTATTACACAGGCATTGGTCAAATGGACCAAAGTCCCACGTTGTGCCGAACAAACATATTCATATTATGGCCACAGATTTTCAATGACAAGCTCATAGTAAAAGGAACATGATCATTCATAGAGTCAAGGTATGACAAATAACTCAAGAGAACAAAAGGCAGTATAACGATGTATCATGTTTCATAATCCATTAATGTCTTGACATGAGGATGTTTCTAAAGACAGATCGTATGCAGGACATGTGCTTTCTATCTCCAGGGTACTTCATGGTATAGCCAGCTCGGCATCTATGTGGAAATCCATAGAGAGCGGAGACTTACGGAGGTCTTAAGGAAAAGGTCGCTAGTCTACCAATTCAGAATAACCGGCAAAGAGCTCCCAATTCCCCAAGAAGGGTGTGCCTACTCGTGCAAATGTGTAAGTGACGAGTCACGGATCTTTCCTAGCATGTATGCATATGGACAAATAATTAATGGAACACCGGAAAGCATCATATGCAAATCATGATATTAACTTCACTAACAAGTCCATACTAACATGTATTCATCCCCATATTCACAACAAATTCTTATCATTTCAATTGACAATAGGCAAGATCACAAGATAATCCAATGAACATAAGGACAATCACATTTACACATTATAATCATATTCGTATCATTACCATTTTTCAATGGGTTGATTTCTTTTAGGTCCATGCATACTATATAACATCATGCACATGCTAGTAGACATCATGTAATGATCAGACCCCAGATATGCAATTTTTTTTGCAAGGGTAGTGTCGACACACCCCTTATTGGTGTCGACACAATGCTTCAAACACAAGGCAAAATAATACAGAACTGGTCAAGTAGTGTCGACACTAGAGACCTTCCCAGAAAACCTTTTGTGCCAATCTGGGACAGTGTGTCGACACTAGATCAAGTAGTGTCGACACTAGAGGCCTTCCCAGAACACCTTTTGGGCTAATTTGGGACAGTGTATTGACACTAGATCAGGTAGTGTCGACACTAGAGGCCTTCCCAGAAAACATATAGGTCAAGGGTAACCCGAAAACACATCACATGCAGTGATTTACTTACCCCTCTTATACCTCTCTAACAAATGACATTTAGACAAAATGTCCAACATGAAATATGACGAGGACAACTAGTAGGAGAACTTTTATGTTGGCGGTTTGATCTAATTCGGTCTCGAATCCCAAGAAATATATGAAGAACATAAAGCTAAGTGTAGCCCGAAATCATGGTATCATGCAGTGACTCTCTTACCACACCTATAACTCTCTAAAAAAGACTTTTGGATAAAATGTCCAACATAAAAGATGATCGTGACTATAAGTAGAAGAACTTTCATGAAGGAAGTTTAGTCTAATTCGGCATCAAATCGCATGCATAATAAGAAGAACGGGAAAAGCCCTAACTGTGCGAGACTTCGGGACAACTACGAATACACAATGTATACTCCATGAAAATTAGTCAAACCAAGTGCAAATGAACCTAGACTTGAAGAACTACATGATGATGTTGGTTTTCTTTAATCTTGGCCCGATAACACCTACCTTTGAATGCTAATAACTCTCTGCAGATTTCTGGGTTGATGCAGAGCGAGGTTGAGGAAGACCACGTTTTCCCCAGCCGTTCTCCACTCCTCCAGTGCTCCAACCTTGCTGCTCACGACCCCAACTTGTTGCTAACCCTTCCCTAAATATTTTTTGAGGAGTCCTTATAGTTTTAGAGTTCTAACTCATGTCCCAATGGGACTAGGAAAGGGGCTGCGAATTCTGCTTTCTACTTTCCAAAATCTGGGATTCTCTCTCTCAAAGAAGGTAGTAAAGGTTTAGGAAACCTCCTCTTAGGGTTGGATCCGGTTTTGGCTTACCTTACATGACTAATCACCCTTATTTTAACCCTAAATTACCCTCCCTAATTATTGCATAATTACATACACGAATTTATGGGTATTTTTCTTGTCCCAATTTTTATCCTTGGGCCAAATGTGCTCCATTGGCCCAATCTTTTTAATGGGTTATTAATACATAATGTTGTAAGTCTCTCCAACATGTTTATTTAGTTTATGGTTGGGTTATTTTTCCGTGTTAACAATTTTCCGACTTAGTTTCCTAATTCGGGTAACTTGGTCACATGTGACATATACTCAGCCAATCAGATTTTCCGTTGCATGAATTCTTTCATGGAACGCTTAGGGATAATATTTAGGGTTGGTTTATAAATTTTACGGAATTTTCTGATGTGTTTTCTCACGTACGATAGTGGTACGTAAGTTCTATTATTCCGATAATACGGAAGTTATTGATTTACTAATTTCATACTTGAATTTGTTCATGGGTCTTACGTTGTCCATTGATCCGATTTCTTTTATGGACTATCCCCACATATTGTTTGGAGTCCGCCATAAATTTCTCATTTAGTTTATAATCTCATTTTATACACCTAATAATGGGTTGTCCAACTTATTTCCTAATTACGATAAGAAGTCACACTAACTCTTAAATATAACCCAAATGACTTTTATTGACCCAAAATTCTTGATGGATCATTAGAGGATATTATTTGAAGTCCATCTATGATTTTTATTTAATTTTCTGACTCATCTAAGTATGTGTGATAATGATTTCCTGACTTATCCCCTGATTACGATACTCAGTCGCAAAACGCCTTAAACTTGGACCATCCGATTTTTCTTTGCATGAATTTCTCTGTGGGTCATTAGGGAGTATTATTTAGAGTTGAACTATGGTTTTTATGAAATTTTCTAATGGGTTTTTGTATGTATGATAATGACACGTGCATTTTTTTGCTATTGCACAAATATTGAATTTATCGTTTTTGATTTATTTCTAATTTTCCAATTACCGAATTTTCGGGATGTTACAGTCTAACTGAATAAAATCTTTATTTAAAAGAATCAATTATAAAATTAACAAAAGGTAAAACATCTCTAGCTCTATACTTAAAAGGATCAAAATCTGGTAACAATAAACAAGGTCTTGGATATGAACCTCTTGAAAAAGGAAAACAAATTAAGTATCCAGAAAAATATCCATTGTCAAAATTTGTGAAAGAAACCAAGATGTCTCAGAAAAAGGTCTCTGTAATGAACAAATGTTCTCAAAAGAAAAAGGTTTCTAAAAATCTTGTTTTAAACAAACATCACAAAGACAATAAGGCCTGCAAACAAATTACATTCATTGTTGTTCTCATTGCAACAAATTAGGCCACACAGTAAACACCTGCATAACTAGGCACTTAGTATGGATTCCTAAAGGTTATTTTTATGCATCTAACCATCAAGGACCCAAAAAGATTTGGGTACCTATTTTTGAATAAGTTGTTTGCAGGATAGCCTTGGAGCATTAGGATCAAAGGATGCTCAAGACATTGGTGACTGTCAGCTCTTCATCCAACTCATATCTAAAAAGAGAGTAGTCACAGATTTATATTTAATTTTATAGTACTACTAACAATGGTTTGCAAGTCTTTCTGTTTTTAAGATCAATGCAGGCAAAAATCTTGAAGACTTGACAAACAACAAGTGGATATGTCAAGAAACAACAAGACCAACAAGTGAAAATTCCTGAAAATATGAATAAGCCTCATATCAAGGGGGAGCCTCACATTCAGGGGGAGCATACACTAAGGGGGAGATGTAAATTCATGACAAATATTGTTGAACCCCTCTCATTCAAACTCACAGGTAGTATTGATAAGAAGTCTTTACAAGAGGGAATATGCAAATGGTAAAATCCTTCCTTTTGGGGTTTTGAAAAAAAGGGGGAGAGTATCTTTAACTTGTGAATTTTCTGTTTATTCCATGTTTTGAGTATGTTTGTTAGAAAATTCTCATAAGTTTTGTCATCACAAAAAAGGGGGAGATTGTTGAACCACTCTTATATTTTATCCTTTATTTTGGTGATAAAAAACTCATGATTAACTTAAATATCATGAATATATTTAATATCATATTTTCCTCGTAAATACAACATACTATGGCACTATCGTTTCATGATTTGTACTGAAAAGCTAAATCGACTGTTGTTCAATGCATATCGATTACTGACTAAGTGCCACATCGATTACTGTTTTTAAAGTCCACATCGATTATTATACAAATACATCGATTTCAGTTAAAACATCGACTCCATTCAAACATCGACTTCAGTTGAACATCGATTTCATTCAAACATCGATTTCACTTAAACATCGACTTCTTTCAAACATCGACTTCAGTTGAACATCGATTTCATTTAAACATCGATTTCACTTAAATATCGATTTCGGTTCAACATCAATTTCACTTAAACATCAATTTCGGTTCAAGATCGATTTCATTTAAAACATCGATTTCATTTAAACATCAACTTCAATCAAACATCGATTTCAATCTAACAACGATTTCACCTAGAACATCGATTTCACTCCAACATCGATTATGCCTCAACATCGATTACACTTATACATAGATTATGTTCACATCAACTTCATTTCAACATCGATTACATTCATACATGGATTACATTCAAACATCGATTACACTCAAACATCGATTACCTATATGAAATATTGATTGCATCTGAAACATCGATTGCCTCTACATTTTAAATGTTTCAAAATGTCTTTGGCGCTCAAATGAAAGTTCAAATGTACTTCATATGGATAAACTTATTATTTCTCTGTCTGACTAAAGATCTTTTTTTTGTTGTCTATCCTTCAAGGTAGGTGAGATGTTGTCAGCATATAATAAGGAAGTAAGGCAAGCTATGGGCTTTTGTCAAAAAACCTTTTTAGTCTGACCCTATCTTCTGTACCTACAGATAAGACTTCCCTCTACACCAAGTGTCTGTCAGAAGAAGAATAATAATAGATGAAGATGAGCAATGGCTAGAAGAGTTCCAACGGATCTCTTCAACGGATTTGTTCAAGCTGCTCCATAAAAGGATGAAGCAAGGCTAAAGAACAAAACATGAGCCTTCCTGAAAATTCCTAAAAGAGTGTACATCTAGTGAGAAGTCTCAACGTCATACACACTCAGAGAGAAAGAGCTCGAGCCCAAGAAGAAGTGTGCATGCAGTCATCTGAAGTCTTCAAGCACTCAAGCCTCTTTTCTCTCTTCACTCTCTTTGTGCATCATTGTAAATCTGGGGGAGAGTCTGTGAGCTGAGAGCTAGAGTTTCTTTGTTCATCTTGTATAGCTCTCGGTCTGTTCTTTCTTTTCTAAGAAAGACTTGGTCTAGCTGTAAGACTGTATACAGTGTTCCTCTTCCTGTGTGAAGAGAAGGCCAGCGGGGTGCTGGTGGTTTCTGCCCAGCTATAAGATTGTACACAATGTTCCCCTTGGGTTAAGGGATGAACCTAGCTGGGGTTGGTGTCAGCAGAACCGCACTGGAGTTTGTTCTAGGAGGGTGGCTTCTTGACCTGTAACAAAAGTGAGTTTCCTTCCTACTCGGAAATGAAGAGGACCAACAGGGAGCTGGGGGTTTGTATATCCTTGGGGGGATTGTACCCTTGTTAGTGAAATCCCAAGATTTTCTTGGGGACTAGACATAAGTCTTCCTTCTGTGAAGTACTGAACCAAGATAAAATTCTCTGTGTTTATTTGTGTGATTATTTAAATTTGCTTCCGCACTGCTACTCTCTATCACATACTATCACATTCACTAACCAAAATTTTTAAGTTGTGATTTTTGTGTTTTATTTTCAGAATTTCTATAGCTATTCTATTCACCCCCCCCCCCCCTCTAAATAGCTTGAGCTTGCTGCCATATCAACCGTAAGCGGGCCAATATGTTGCTCTTGGATGAATTGTATAACGAGTCTTGTAGGCTTCTTCTAAGATTTTTCTCTTAATTTCTTGATGATCTGGCATACATACTCTCTCTTGGAACATAAGCCTTCCTCATTGTCCATGTGAAATTCAGGCCTGCTATTCATCTGTTCCTTGATTTCCACCATTGCTGGATCATTATCTCGTTACTCTTTGATTTCCTTCAAAATATCTGATTAGACTCTTAGGCTAGCAATCATAATATGTTCTTCTGAAGTATCCACATTTAAATTTAGTGCTAAAAATTGTTCTAATAATTTCCATTCACCATAAATCATACATGATAATTGTCCCCCTGGATTTCTACTTAGTGCTTCGGCTACTACATTTCCTTTTCCTTGTTGTTAATGGATAGAGAAGTCGAAATCTTTAATATATTCCATCCACCTTCTCTATCTCATGTTCAATTCCTTTTGAGAAAAAAAATATTTCAAACTTTTATGGTCACAGTACACTATGAATTGGGTTCCGGACAAATAATGTCTCCAAATTTTTAGGGTAAATATTATTGCAACCAACTCTAGATCATGTACTGGATAATTCTTTTCATGTGTCTTCAATTTCCTAGATGCATATGCAATAACTTTTCCTTCTTACATTGGTACATAACCTAAGCCCACATTTGAAGCATCGGTGTAAACTTCATAATCTTTTCCTTTAATACGTAGTGTGAGTACAGGAGCTGAAGTCAAACATTCTTTCAATTTTTTGAAACTAGCTTCACATTTTTTATCCCAAACAAATGGAGCCCTCTTCTTGGTTAATGTGGTTAAAGGTACAACAATTCTAGCAAAATCCTTTACAAATCTTTGATAATAGCTAGCCATACCCAAGAAGCTTCTAATCTCTGTAACAATAGCGGGTCTCCCCTTGTCACGCCCTGCCAATTTAGTAATGGAATAAATCGGAGAACGTGAGCAAAGTGTAAACTAATGTAAATTACATGTACATGCAGTCGCATAATTCAGAGCAGTTAATGGATAATAATTGGAATAAACTCTTCATTTTATTGATAAATCACCAAGACTAATACAACCACTAATTCGGAGCCAATACATAGGGCTCAAAGTCTCATTACATTGGAAATGAAATCTAAGTAAGTATCTAACTAGACTCTATTATACTAGGGTAATTCCATCGCTATGACGTCTGGTTGCTCATCACTCTGGTCCATTCACATTGGTGTGTATAATGTCCTCATCTGACTTACCTAAAACACATAAAAATAGCGCAGGGTGAGTGATAATGCTCAGTAGAACTTAATATCTCATGAAGCAGGCATGCTTTAAGTGATTAATGTCTTGTAAAGTAGGATAACTAGAGATAATGATCAAGTATAGTCGAGAGGGTAACAACACATGATAGCAAGAGAACAATAGTACTTTTCAAAAGAATATTGCAAAACTAGCACAATAAAAGATTGACCATATAACGAGATAGCATGTATGGTTGCACAAAAGTGCACTAGTCATAATAACATGTTTGGTTGAACTTCTCGTCAACCGAGAGAACATAGTACTCGTATTGATTATCTTCGATTAATCTTGATAGTATGGTACTTGGATGTTATGCCGTACACCCTGATCATGACACTCCCATGGGCAAATGGTACTTTCAGGCGCTCCTCCTAGGACCAGATCGGGCCCTTTATAATGTTGTCTGGATAGTTATGTTTGTTATCTTAGACAATCAAAAGATGGTCAAATAGAGTTCCAAGAATAGATGAGAGTGTTGAAGAATAGACGAGAGTTTAGAGATAATGTGAACATATAAGAGAATAGAGATAGTAGATGAGAACGAAAGTCATATTCGTAAAACAACGATAAACAGGCGATAGTAACAGTTGCACAACACTCATAATTGTGTGCTGGTAGTCAGGTAGAAGTCACTAACCGCCCAATGGTCGTGCTACGAACACAGGCCAGAGGTCCGACGTGATCTCAAGGTAAGAGAGAGAATCTATGGTCGTTAGATTATGTTGATCCCTAAGGGTAAAATAGGTATTAATGGTACAACCTGCTCGTCGGCAATGGACGTCCGCCAAAGCCAAGAAGTCTTATGGAGGCCTTGACAAAGAGTTCCTAGTCCAATCAGGAGTATTCCCAATGGAGAGGTCATCCAAGTCAAGATAAAGTGTGTATAGAAATGTTTGTCTGTCTTGCCTTGAGTACTCGAGGCAGAGGGATGCGATAATGGTATTAAATCGAATGAATAAAGTGAAGACAAGTCCTTTTAAAATAATAGGGAAATTTACATGAATAACTTCACTTGATTACTAGATATATTATTGAATAATTTCTGTAAGGTATCGTGGCAAAAATCTCATGTTTGGTGTGTGCATGTAAGAGTGAATCAAGCTAGCATGTGAGAGTTGTACACATATCTTTTAATTAATAAAATCATATGAATATTATAAAAAATACATTAACATATTGGTACTGTTCATAACAGTGCATTACAGGGGTTAAACCATGATTATAGAGTATGATCATCATTCAAATCACAACGGGTAGGTATGTTGCATTCAAGGGAATCGATGCAAGATAATCAATTGATACTCTGAAATGTGTTGGGATCATCTATCGCGACCAGGGCAATCGGTCCAAAATTGCGACGTCATGGTCTGTCGCGTTAAGGCCAATCGAAACAGGTCATGGAGACGCGACACAGTGGGCCGTCGCATTCATGTCGCGACGCGCGCCACTGTCGCGACTCGGATGAGAATGCGACCAGTCGGACTGTCGCGTTCTCAGTGAACCAAGCTGAGCCCAAAGTGTGAATTGGGTTACCTTGGGTTGCGGTCCAATCCTCCAAGAGCTTGACACAGGGTTCTTTAAAAATTCGTATAAAATCGTATACTCAATGAAAAATCATGAAATTAATTTTAAACAAAACTAGACTTGCAGAGGCATCAACAGTAAGAGTAATTAGATTTCTATCATGGTAAGAGCATGCTATTAACGGGTTCTTCACGATGAACCAAAAATTAGACACAGTGATGAAAAACAATTTAATTCAAAAATGATACTTGATAGAAATTGGGAAAAATAGTATCATTAGATCTCTGACATCAAATAGAATATACAATAAAAGTTTTATGCCACGACATCAAGTATGAACAGAAATGTAGGGTGAACATAAGGGGTCGGCTACATGTTCTCAACAGAACTTTAGACATGAAATACTCATAAACGACATGATGAAAATTGGGGCAAACATGGGGCTTTCAAATATAGGTTCATGATCTGATTAGGGTCGAGTTTAATTTAATTTTGCTTGAGAGATTGCCTACCTTTGAGCGCTTTTGTGATCCTAGGGTTAGAACTTGAAGAACATGAAGAGCTTCCTTTCCTGGCCTCCTCCTCCACGAATTCCTCCTCCTTTGGCCTCCTTCCCACGTCCAAGAGATCCCAAAGGAACATTAGGATCAGCCATGAGGGTTTGAGAGGTTTATTTAAAGATCTTGTAGTGTTATTTCCTAATACAATTCTATCCTTACTCCAACTCCAAATTTTCCTTATTTATCTAGAATTTTCTAGTATAAATCCTCCTATTTGGGTTAGGATGGGACTTAATTTCGTGGCCAACATATTAGGGTTGGGTTGGGAGTCTATTTTGGATATAGATGAGACATATTAGTGATTTATTTGACCCTTTTTAATTAGGGAATAATGGAATTACGAATTTTATAGTATTTTCTTTTATTATGTCTTTCTAAACTCCTTTAATTATGAGTCTCATATATTTATCTTATTTTTTTCTTATCTAAATCTCATTTTTAGATTAGGATAGAGCCAGATTTTATGGTTATTGGGTTAGACTAGGGTTATAACTCTTTATTAGATAATTACATGAGTTGTAGAGGGATTTTCTTGCCCTTTTTAATTTACCCATAATTTAGCTACGAATTTTGACCTATTTATCTTTTATCCATCATGTTGACTCTTGCTTTTGGCCCACTAACTGATGGATGGACCAATTATTAAAGTCCGTCACTTATTTTTGCTTAATGGGTTTAATTACCTCTTTTTAATTTAGAGAGTAATGGAGTTACGAATTTTTATGTTATTTTCTTTTTTAAATTTATTCATGGGCCAAAAGTTGTCCATTGGTCCAATTCACATGATGGGCTGTTAACACACATTGATTAAAGTCTACTCACATGTTTATTTTAATTTATGATTTTCTTTGGCACATATGATAATGGGTTCTTAGACTTATTCCTTAATTATGATAATAAGTCACAAAAATTCTTAAACTTAGTCCAAATGATTTTTCTTGACCTAAATTTCTTGAGAGGTCATTAGAGAATATTATTTAAAGTATAACTATTATTTTTACAAAATTTTATATACGTTTATACATATGCAATAATGATGCGTACCCTTTTAACTAGTTTAAAATTATTAATTGACAAAATTTCAATTTATCTATAATTTTTAATTAATGTAATTTCTAGGGTACTACACCTCCACTTTTGAATAGCCTCAAATTTTGAAGGATCTATAAAAATACCTTCCTTGGAAATAACATGTCCCAAAAAGGCTAGCTTTTCAAACTAGAACTCGCACTTGCTCAGCTTGGCATATAACTTATGTTCTCTTAATGTTTGTAAGGTAATCCTTAAATGAGACTCATGCTCTTCCTTATTCTTAGAATATATCAATATATCATCAATGAACACCACTATAAACTGGTCCAAATAAGGTCTGAATATATTATTCATTAGTTGCATAAAAACTTATGGAGCATTTGTCAACCCAAAAGGCACGACCACAAATTCATAATATCCATATCTGCCCCTGAAAGTTGTCTTATGAATATCTTCCTCTTTAATCTTTAATTGATGATACCTTGACCTTAAATCAATCTTGGAAAAGTATTGAGCTCCAGCTAACTGATCAAATAGGTCATCAATGCTTAGTAGAGGGTACTTATTCTTAATTGTCAACTGGTTTAACTATCTATAATCCATACACAATCTTAATGGCCCATCTTTCTTTTTTACAAATAGGACGGGTGCTCCCCAGGGTGAAGTGCTTGGTCTGATAAACCCTTTTTCTAACAATTCAACCAACTATTTCTTTAATTCCTTCATTTCTACTAAAGGCATTCTATAAGGTGTCTTGGAAACTGGGGTAACTCCTGGAATTAGGTCTATGGAAAAACTTACCTCTCGCTCAGGAGGCAAACCTGGTAAATCTGTGGGGAACACATCTAGATACTCTCTCACCACTGGAATCTTTTCAAGTTTGGGATTGAGAAATCTGTCATTACTACTGAAGCTAAATAAGCTATGCAACCTTTTCGTAGAAGTTTCTGGGCTTGAAGGGCAGATATAAGAATTGTAGGTTTAGATTTATGTGTAGCCGGAAAAGTTACGGGGAGTATATCCTTTTCTATAAAGGTAAGTTGCTTTAACCGACAGTCTAATTTGACATGATATTGTGACAGCCAGTCAGCTCCCAATATTACATTATATCTATCCATGTCAAGGAAAATTAAATCTACTGAAAAATTCTGGTTGTCAATGAGTATTTCACTAGATGGAGAATGGAAATCGAGATTTATCCCAGAACTAATGGGGGTTGCCATGTTTATTCTAGTGGGTAAGGTGGTTGGCTTTGACTTCAATGTATTGACAAAGGCCCAAGAAATAAATGAATGTGTAGCTCTAGAATCAAATAGAACAAAAGCTAGGTTAGAGTGGATGATGAGAGTACCTTCGATGATTCCCCCTCCTTGATTCTCGTCCATCACTCCTAGAGCTTGTAATCTTCTTGGTTTCCTATTATTTCTTTGAGGTGCATTTGACTGGCCTTGAAGTTGTGGGCAAGTTGGAATGCGGTGTTCACGACTTCCACATTTCAAACAGGCACCTAACTTCTTTCAGCATTCATCTGTTTTGTGTCCCATTTTTTGGCAATAAGCACATATAACTTTTTCTACCTCAATATTATCATCGATCTGCTTTGGTTTCTTGGGTGCTTGTGCAGTACTCTTGCCCTCATTCTTCCTCTTATTATTGCTAGGCTTAATTATCTGAGAAGTAGAAGTCAAGTTCCTCTTGTTGTTTCCAATCTTGCTCCTTATTCTATTTGTCATCTCAGTTGCACTTTCTAAAGCTAAAACCCTTCTTACCACATCTGAATAAATAGAGATTAGTAATGTGGCTAATTAAGTAATATAACTAGGATTTAGTCCATTCAAAAATCTTTTGGCTTTCAACTTTTCGGTAGCAACCAAATGTAGAGCATATCTAGATAGTCTTGCTAATTGAGCTTCATACTCTGCTACTATCGAACTCCTCTGTTTCAGGTTAATAAATTCCATAACCTTTTTCTCTATAATCTTCTCTAAGAAATATTGATTGTTGAAAAGCTCCACGAATTCAACCCAAGTAATCTTTCTTTCAGCCAAAGTGGTCTCAATGGCCTCCCACTAGGCCCTTGCATCCTTTTCAAATTGAAAAGTAGCT
This sequence comes from Colocasia esculenta, assembly GCA_014218235.1. Lineage (NCBI taxonomy): Eukaryota > Viridiplantae > Streptophyta > Magnoliopsida > Alismatales > Araceae > Colocasia > Colocasia esculenta. The sequence goes on along the minus strand of CM024755.1, from coordinate 26,084,370 downwards.
AGCCTGACTTTATCCTTTTTAGGGCATTGAGTTAACTTGAAAGTTCTATCTATTTTCTTTATCCAATTCTCTGTCTCATCTGGGTTTGGATTGCCGAGGTTTGGATTGCCGACATACCTTGAAGGATTCATGCTTCTAAAATTCTTGTATATCTCTCCATTATTTTGGTGACTTCCCTGTTGTGAAACTATACCAAGTGTTGTTGTTAGCCCTTGAATCATATATTGAAGGTCCTTCCATGGGGCATTTTCTCCTTCCATTGGTAATTTATATCTGGATCCAAAATTAGAAACTAAACATAGTTAGATCAATTATCACATCAGGAGTTTACACAAGTAGCTAATCTAATACATCATTATATCATGCTTACACTATATCATGCTTACATGCCTCTACTCTAACCCCTAGTACCACTATCATTATAGGTTAGACAAAATTGATAGTGGGTCAAACCCTTAACTTTTACATTCCATCATTCTAATTCCTAATCCCCTATCATTACAGGTCAGACAAAATTGATAGCGGGTCAAATCTTAACTAGTAAGTACATTGTTAAGACTTTTAGCTACTAGACTATTTACATTAGTCATGAATAATTCCTATTCTAATTCACTGAGCTTTCAGAGGTCACTTCTCCTCTAGGGTTGTTAACCGAACCAATAGATTCTTCATCGGGTTCCCTATGATTATAATGCAGCTCATAGGCAGTTTCTTGAATTTGCTCCCATCGGCCCTCCATTCGTACTTGTAGAAGTCCCAATCCGGCCTCTATCCAGTCTAAAAGTTCTTGTAGTGCCATAACACATGTAATCATTTGCTCTGTATTTTCCCCAAAAGCATATCCTACTATTTCTCGTAGCTATTTTTCCATTACTGCATGCATATGTTTTACAAAATCTCCTTCATCATTCCTTCATTCTTCAAGTAATCGGATGAGTGCATCAACTCTTCGGTCGACCATTTGTGCTGGAGAAACCACACGTAATTACACACAACCTTTAGTCAAATGAAATTGCATCTTATATAACCATTATAACTCAATCTTTTCCCCAATTCATTTTCCTACCCACCTCACAGGCTAGTTATTGATTGTTGGAGTCTGATAATCCTAAGACCATAAGGTTCTAAAAATCGGGCTCTGATACCACTAAATCTGTCACGCCCCAATAGCAGCAGAATTATCGAGATGCGACAGATAAACGATAACTAACGAAGTATTTATTACGATATTTATTGGCATAACACTTGAGAGTTTCGAGATACATGAAAAACTATTAAAAAAACTCACTAGGACATCTAGAACATACTAAATATGATATGACTATCTAAACTTTATTACAATAAGAAGAGGGTCTCTCGGCGCACAACCTTGCCCGCTAAGATCAAACTTAACAGACATCTAAAAAATGTTGAAAAGGTAGGAATGAGCAAAGCTTGCCCAGTAGACTCTTTTAAGTTAATCTCAATCACTAGTTAATATACAAGATAAAAGGAGATTTAGAATAGTATATCGAGAAAATGAGAAATTAGAGCAACACAAGAGTTCATGTATCACAGAATAAAAAAAAATAACACAACTCATTACAGATCTCTAAGTGTTTAAATGAAAAGCACATGAACAATAAAATTAAATAAAGAACACAATCACTTCTTTTGTCGAGCTGAAATCAAAATTTACCACTGAACACTTCCATAACGATCAGCACTTAGAAGAACATTAGAGAGCCATATTATTAATCACTTCTCATAAATTTTGGAATTGTCAACCAAATATTATAAACATTTCATTTATGGTGTATGTCAAGCACTAGGTCATCACTCTCCATATAGTACCACTGGGCACTAAGTGTATTTGGGATCTTCCTGGGACTAGACCATTAGCTCCCTATCTGGCATAAATTCCACTTTTGGGTTTGCAATCTCAATGTAGCGAGCTGATAACTCAGAATCCACAATAAAAGTCATCATTTCCGTCACTTAAATTGTTATTAAGCTATTGAATCGACGACCTGACAGTAACCAAAATCAATAAAAGGAACACAAGATCCTTCTAGTAGTAATTTTGATAAAGATTCGACAGAATTTTGACTAGTACATGCATCGACCGGAGAATCCACAGTAATATGAAAATTAGTACGATAGTTCGGTAATACTACGGTATAAGGTGGGATTATGAGAATCAAACCAGCGGTATTCCGATATAAAGAGGGATTGCGGGAAAAATCAAATAGGCAGTATTTCAACGTAGAGAGAGAGATCTTGAGAAGTTAAACTGACAACATTCTGTCATAGAGAGGGATCTTGAGAAATCAAATTGACAGTATTCTGGCGTGGAGGGGAATCTCGAGAAATCAAACTGGTAGAGTTCTGGTATTAAGAAAGGTTTCGAGAGAACAAACCGACAGAGTCCCTGTAACGGAACACCCTGTTCAAGCCCGTTAAACCGATAACAAACTTGACCCAAGTCCGCCTCCTGCGAACGGGCCGTAGCCTCGCAAGGGATACCACAATCGAGTCCGTGTAAACAGAAAGGAACACACATGCTCACATAGATAATTCACCATCTTATATACATTATACCATATTTACATAGCCAAATTTCAACAAATGTAAAAGGAAGTACAGGAGCCTGGGGCATATCCCGAGGTAACTGATACAACTGAAGAAAGAAACTACACTACTACGGAAGCTACACTGCAGGAGGTGCTGGCCCAACACTGCTGCGGCGCGGCCCTGAACTAGAAGACAGTAACGAAACCTCCTCCTTGCCCTCACTTGTGGGGAGTAGGGGTGAGCCTCGCTAGTCATTAGCTCAGTAGGGAACTTCCCCAAACATAAGCAGTAAACTATACTAGCAATTTATGGCTCAACCACGCAGATTAATAAAGCAATAAATATACTTACCATTTGCCGACTATATTAAACAACTGAAGTAAACAAACGGCCAAAACTCGATCACGTGTACGATCTAAAGTAGAGACCACCACACTCGAGCCACGTAGACTGATTCGCGACACCAGTAACTGACTCGGACAACAAACACAAGTCTACCTCCCACTCTCGCAGCCACGGACGAAAGGTCCAGCTGCCGCTCCAGGTGAAAAAGTCAAACAACTGTGGAGACCAACAAAACACCACTCCTATGGGTACACAACCGTAGGCCCATGCCTGGCACCCCTAGGGTCTCTAGCCAGAGCACCCTAGAGTAAGGCACTGGATAGGACTAGCTGGGGACCAGTGTCGACTACCGGTGTCCGTATCCCCAACTAAGAGCGTGCTACAAGTGACTAAAAACAAACTCAAGAGTCACTATTCCATTGTAGTCTTTCCCTCATCCGGACGTACAACTCAAACAAAGGAGTGAGGGTGTCCAGGACAGATGACACAGACCTCAACGGTACAACACAAGTACCGGGACAAGCCCCGAACTAACAGCCTGGCTCACAGAGAACCTGAGGCACCCAACTAGAGAGGTAATCTGAAAGGCCCTCGAATTTTGTCGCATTATTTGTATTGCATGTAAATAATTCATGTTGTGTATGTACGTATGTAAATATCTACGTAAGTACTAGTTAGTATACTTATGTTTGCATGTGTATAATTAGTTGTAAATAATGTATGAATGGTATGATGGTAGTGTGTACATGATAACGTATACATATGGCACATATATAGGTATAAGATGTGCATGGTTTCTGCATGTTTTAGAGTTCTGGCCGAAGGCCATCTTGGCGTCAATATCAATGGACGTTTGTGTTGTGTAGGCGTTAACCATATGGACGCCAACACTAATCCCAGCGTCCAGCGATGTGGACGCTAATTTCTCTGACCTGCATGCGTTGTAGAGCCGGATTTCCGGGAGCAAGCTTGCTCACCCATTGGGGGGCTGTCCCCAACGGTCTGAAAGCTTTCTTGTCCGACCTGCGTGAAAGGAGAGCTTCCTCTCCTATTTACAAAGCCTCTTTTGCAACCCTCAGCCCTCTCTTGACTCTCTTTGCAAGAGGAGAAGAAGGAGAAGAAGAAACCCTAGAAAATCTGTGAGAAAACCCCACTTTTGCAACCTTAAATCCGGCGATCTGAAGCTTGTTCCGGCCATCTACCACGACAAGGAGGTAGCTGGAACATCGAGGAAGGCATCCCCGACCTCGACCTGCTGTGGAGATTGCTCAAGAATCCAGAGGAAGGCATCTTTGGGAGCTTCTTGGGACTGCCCAAGGAGAGCTTCACCGCCACCTTTGATCTTTCTGGAGATTTTTGGAAGGCAAGTAACTTACCCCTATCGTCCATGTAGATGTCTAGTAGGGTTTTGTGATTTTTATATATTTTTTCTCGTGTCCTGGATCCCCCATTCTTCTTGATTTTTGGAGTTCGGTCTGTGTTTCTGCATAGACAGGAACTTGGCGTCAATGCCCTTGACGCCGAGATCCCTGGTGCGCATCCAGCGATCTGGCCGTCCACTCCTGGAACGGCCAGAGACCGCCATTAAGTTCTCCAGGACAGAACAGTGAGCTGTTCTTCCTGATATATTGGATTAATTTCGATGTGTTTTCGATGAGGATATATTGTAAACTTATTATGATATGTAATATGGATGTCTGAATGTGTGGTGAGATCCTCGTAATTTCTGTGATTTGGCATAAATGGTTTTATTGTGGAGAATGTATGCATGATGAGACCTAGACCATGTTTGTTACCGTTTGTGCAATTCATGTGGAATTGGATGCCCTAAATTTTGTTAAACCAAGAATGGATGAATCAGTCCATGCTCTAAATTTTTGGGAATTTTCTCCATGTTCCTCTGGTTTACTGAAATTTCTGAAATGGAATTAGAAAAAAAACATGTGTAGGGTTGTAAAATCTCCAGTAAATTGTGTACTGTGAAATAAATTCGGGAAAATTCCTGTGGTATCGTGTATATTGAGTTCAGGGTTATGATCTATTAAAACTGAATTTTTATGTTATACATCATGATAAATTGAATTTTGAATAATACGGGAATCTATGTTAAATTTTCTGCAATTGCATTTTGGATCAGAAAAATGTGAAAATTTTCATGTGGGGTCCTAAACCTGAAATCAGCATGTGGTTAAATTCTCAGGTCATTTGGACAACTATACCATGCAATATGAATTTTCCATGCAAAAATAGGTAATTAATGCATGCCATTGTGAAATAATTTAATTTCTGTGTAATCCAACCTGATTAGTGAAATTTCCTGAATGATAAATTCTATCATCTGTAGTGGCATGATTAGGAAAAACAGAGTCATGTTGCGAATGAGAGAATGAATGAGATGTGAGTATCATGTGTAAAATGTGTGTAAAAACCGATATGTGTAATGTGTAAAACTGTGCCAAGTGTGACACTGCTTCCATAGAGGGCAGTGGAACCGTATCAAGGAAAAGTCCCCCTGAGAAGGTTCAATGTGTTGTGATCCTAAGGGCATTAGGATGAAATCCTGGAGGTGGACAAGTACCACTGGTTAGGGTAGAGACTTGTTCTCCCGGTCTGCGCAGTCCAAGAGTCGTCACTGTATTGCCTAGGTGACGTCTATGTGTATGTGATGTGATGTGTCCTTCTTATGGTGGTTTGAACTATGTGTCATGGCACTAAAGTGTAAAATGTGAATGTGATCATGTGCAAATTGTGTAGTGTGAACAATGTGTAAATGTGAATGTGTAAATGTGCAATGTGTAAAAAGTGAAGTATGTGAATTAGAAATTGTGTAAAAATGTGAAACCAAAATGTGAGGATATGAAATTGAAAACCCATGATATGATGATCTGAAATCATGTTAGAACAGCAACATAAATGTGGTTATGATTTGTGCTATATGTGTACAATGCGTAGAACCCATGCTAGGGACAATCCTTACTTATGTGTAAACCATTAATCCATGTGCGTATGCCCTCACGTTGTGGTTTGAATGAGAACATAGCTTTCATGTGTTAGATTGTAAAGTGTTAAACCACATCAAAACAGCAAGCTTAAAGCATGTGAAATGGTTATGTGCAGGTATACGAATGAGTAGTAACCATGTTAACAATATTTTCTTTCATGTATGTAAGCTAGTCATGCTAGATTGCTCTCATGTTTTAGTTTAATTGAAAGTAGAACTTTCATGTGTAGGAATGATTAGAGAGCATGTGATGGGAGATTTTGATTTAGAAAATCTGAAAGCATGAATCATGTGTTTAATAAGTAGAATTACCATGATAGGTTGTTAATTTCAACCACAAGCATGCTACATGATTGTGTCTTGTAAATGTGTATGTAAACCTGTTATGACATGTACATGTATGGTATGTGTAGAGTTATTTGCTGAGTCTTTTAGACTCATTACTTGCTTCGGCGTACAGGTGTAGTAGGCGACACACCTTTGGAAGAGACCGTGGAAAGCGACTCCGAGCGTGGGGAGTAGCTAGTTTGGTGGAGCTTAGTTGTGACATTTTGGCATTTTGATGTATGTAATTGAAACATTATATTAGCACTATCATGGAAAGAAATGTTTAAGTGTGGACAATTATGTATTTGATTTTCAGCAATTTAATTATGTGGACTTTTAATTCTTTAAATTTTATCAAATCATGTATGTTAAATGTGGATGATGAATGAAATGAAGACAGTGGTTCTTTTACTTCCGCTACTCTGTTCTTATATTCACGTGTGTCTCAGCTGAATGTTATTGTTGGGTAAATGTCCCACTGTGGCAACGTTCACTATATCGACGTGGGTTGGTATAACCGTACCGATATAATGAGGGTCGCCACAGAGATCGGTATCAGAGAAACCAGTTGAGATTGCACATGAATATACATAAGTCATCATCCCCATTACATGCTAAGTCTACATAGGAATGTCCACATGTGTAGAATTGATTAATAATGAATGAAAAGTAGATAAGAAAATGGTTAGAAAACTTAGTAACCTAGCTCTAATGGTGGCTGAAATTTATTACAGCCATGGCTTCGAGAGGTAGGCGTGGCGGAGCGCCGGCTCGTGAGGACGAGCCGAGACGTGACGAGCGGGCGGAGCAGCAGGCCCCGGCACCGCAAGGTCCTGTACTTCCCCCACCGCCGCCTGTGGATTATGGAGTATTCATGCAAGGTCTGGTGCAAGCCATGCAGACGCAGGCTCATACCCAGGCAGCACTCCAGGCACAGTTGGAGGCTCAGGTTAGACTAATAAAATGATTTATAATCTGTTTTATTTGCTTATGCGATATTATGTTGATTGTGAATTGCTTGTTGTGTACTGTAGCAGGCTCAGGTACCAGCTCAGGACCATGGTGGACCTTCTACCATGGAAAGATTCAAGAGGATGCTGCCACCCTCTTTTAAGGGGGAGAGCGATCCATTGTTGGCAGAAAACTGGATGAGGGAGATAGAAAAGATCTTCCAAGCCATCAGGTGTGCAGATGATGATAAGGTCACATTAGCCACCTACATGCTACAGGTATGCTTTAGTTTATATGCTTGTATGTTTTGTTAAGTTAGATTTGTTTAGATGGTGCTTATGAGCGGTGTACTGCAGGAAAGAGCTTATTTATGGTGGGCTTCATTGCTGCGTACCCGGTTTGAGGACGGAGCTATTGATGTTGCTTGGGACGAGTTCGTGAGGCTTTTTCGGGCCAAGTTCGTCCCCGAGCATGTTCAAGATCGGATGGAGCAGGAGTTCCTCTCTTTGGCTCAAGGCTCCATGACCGTGCTGGAATATGAGGTAAGATTTTCTGAACTCTCTAAATATGCGCCTCATATCGTGGCAGACGAGCGCAGGAAGACAAAGAAATTCGTGATGGGCCTGAAGCCATCACTGAGGACGAGGCTCGTGGCGTTTGACCACCGCACTTTGGACGAGGCCCTCAGCGCTGCTTGTAGGCAGGAGGGTGAGATGGAGCAATACCTTGAAGAGAAGAAGGCTTCGCAGAAGAGACCTGCAGCTACGTTCCAGCGTCAGGACAAGAAGAAAGCGGTGTACCCGACACAGCAGCGATCCGTGGCAGTCGGCAGTTCTCAGGTACCTTCTGTACATTTCCCTGGTGTGAAGAAAGAGTGTCCCCACTGTGGGAAGACACATGGTGGTACCGAATGTTGGATGATTACGGGAAAGTGCTTGAAGTGCGGGAGCAGCGACCACAAGATCAAGGATTGTCCGAGACTTCAGCAGGGAGTCCAGCGCGGAGCGCCAGCCCCAGCAGCAGTAGCGGCAGTAGCGCCAGCTACAGCAAGACCAGGAAGGCCTCGAGCCCCAGCTCGAGTGTTTGCTTTAGCTCGCGAGGACGCCGAGCAGGCGGAGCATGTCACCGAAGGTACGGTTTTACTTTTAGGAGTGCACGCTCGGGTTTTGTTTGATACGGGTGCTACTCACTAGTTCATTTCCGAGCAGTTCGCTAGGCAGTTAGCCCTAGAGTCAGGCATAGAGTCTGAGGATTTAGAGGTCCCTTTCTCTGTGCACACCCCTGCGGGTACGGTATCAACTAGGAAGTGCATTCCGTCGTTACCTGTGTGCATTGAGGATAGAGTCCTAGATGGGTGTTTCTTCTTGCTAAAGATGAAGGACTATGATGCTATTCTTGGTCTGGATTGGCTAGAGGAGCACTATGCGTTAGTGGATTGTCGCCGGAAGAGGATTGTTTTCCGCATTCCTGGTGAGGACGAGTTCTCTCATCCCTTGCCAAGGAACTTGGGTTGGAAAGTTAGTCATCTCTGCCATGAAGGCGATGCGCATGGTAAACAAGGGTTTGACGCTTTTCTTGCCAGCGTGGTGTTAGTGCCAGAGGCTGATGAGTCACCTACTCTTGCGGAGATTGAGGTAGTGCAGGATTTTCCAGATGTCTTTCCTGATGACTTGTCTGGATTGCCACCGGATAGAGAGATAGAGTTTACCATAGAGTTGCTTCCGGGCACCTCTCCTATCTCGAAGGCTCCATATCGGATGGCACCTGCGGAGTTAGCCGAGTTGAGGAGGCAGTTGCAAGAGTTGCTTGATAAGGGATTTATTCGCCCGAGTGTTTCCCCTTGGGGCGCACCTGTATTATTCGTCAAGAAGAAAGACGGGTCACTTAGGTTATGCATTGATTACAGAAAGCTGAACCAAGTGACTGTGAAGAACAGGTATCCCTTACCTCGTATTGATGATTTGTTTGACCAGTTGCGAGATGCATCAGTCTTTTCTAAGATTGACTTGCGATCTGGTTATCATCAGTTGAGGATTCGGAGTGAGGATGTGTCCAAGACGGCGTTTAGAACCCGTTATGGACATTATGAGTTTTTGGTCCTTCCTTTCGGATTGACCAATGCCCCTGCAGCGTTCATGGATCTCATGAACAGGGTGTTTAGGCCTTATTTAGATAGCTTTGTCGTAGTGTTTATTGATGATGTGTTGGTCTACTCTCCGGACGAGGCCACACACCGTCAGCATTTGAGGGTAGTGTTAGAGGTTCTTCGTGAGCACAAGCTGTACGCTAAGTTCAGCAAGTGCGATTTCTGGTTGCGCGAGGTTCATTTCCTTGGGCATGTTATCTCTGGTGCTGGTGTTGTAGTTGATCCAGCAAAGGTCCAGGCAGTTATGGATTGGGAGGTTCCCAAGACCCCTTCGGAGATTCGTATTTTTATTGGTTTAGCTGGTTACTATCGGCGATTTATTGAGGGATGTTCATCCATCGCCGCCCCTTTGACTCAGCTTACCAGAAAGGGAGTGAAGTTTGTTTGGTCCGAGAAGTGTGAGAGTAGTTTTCAATTGTTGAAGACTAAGCTCACGACAGCCCCGGTGTTTGTCTTACCGAGCGGTGTAGAGGGTTTTGCTATCTACATGGATGCGTCTCGAATTGGTTTAGGCTGTGTGCTAATGCAGCAGGAGAGGGTAGTGGCCTATGCTTCTCGTCAGTTGAAGGAGCATGAGAGGAACTATCCGACTCATGACTTGGAGCTCGCAGCAGTGTTCATGCACTAAAGATCTGGACACTATCTTTATGGTGTCAGATTTGAGGTGTTTACCGACCACAAGAGCTTGAAGTATCTTTTCTCCCAAAAGGAACTAAACCTGAGGCAGAGAAGATGGATTGAGTTCTTGAAGGACTATGACTTCGACCTTCAGTATCACCCTGGGAAGGCGAATGTCGTAGCGGATGCTCTGAGTAGAAAGAGGCCATCTCTCCAGCAGGATTGGAAGATGTTGGAGGATGCGGCTTGCGCGTTGACTGAGTTAGAGCCATCGCTATGCCAGACTTTTGTAGCTCAGTTATCTCTTAAGTCCTCGGTTTTGGATGAGGTGATCGAGCAACAGAAAGCCGACCCTAGACTCTTAGAGTTAGTGGGCAAGGCAGGCATTGCTCGTGACGAGGACGGTGTGATTAGATTTCATCACCGTGTTTGTGTCCCTGATTTGGTAGATGTCCGTGAGCATGTGTTAGCGGAGGCTCATAGATCGTGATTCTCTATTCATACAGGTAACACTAAGATGTATCAAGATTTGAAGAGATCCTTTTGGTGGTCTGGCATGAAGAAAGATGTAGCGGATTATGTATCCCGGTGTTTTGTATGCCAGCAAGTGAAGGCCGAGCACAGCGACCATCCAGCCTTATGCAAAGGATGGACATCCCAGTGTGGAAGTGGGAAGCTGTCACTATGGATTTTGTTTCCGGTTTGCCTCGATCTAGAAGGGGCAATGACTCGATTTGGGTAGTTGTAGATAGATTCTCGAAGACTGCTCATTTCTTGCCTATGAAGAAGAAGCAGTCAGTAGAGATTTTAGCTAGATTGTATGTTAGCAGTATCATTAGATTGCATGGTGTGCCGAAGTCGATCATTTCGGATCGGGATCCGAGATTCACTTCGAGGTTGTGAAAGGGTCTTCAGCATGCATTAGGTTCGAAGCTGAAGCTCAGTTCGGCGTTTCATCCCCAGACTGATGGACAGTCCGAGAGGACTATCCAGACGCTCGAGGATATGTTAAGGGCGTGTGTATTGGATTGGAAGGATGATTGTGAGCGTCATTTACCTCTAGTGGAGTTCGCATACAACAACAGCTTTCATGCGAGTATTGGTATGGCTCCATTTGAGGCGTTGTATGGTAGGCCTTGCAGATCTCCTTTATGTTGGGAGGAGACCGGTGATAGGCAGCTGATCGGTCCGGAGTTAGTTCAGGAGACTTCGGATAAGGTCTAGCTTATCAGAAAGAGGCTTGTTGCGGCGCAGGATAGGCAGAAGAGCTATGCCGACAACAGGAGGAAGGATCTTGAGTTCGAGGTGGGTGATTATGTCTTCTTGAAGATATCACCTACTCGTGGTGTTGTTAGATTTGGCAGGCATAGTAAGTTGAGCCCTAGGTTCATTGGCCCATATGAGATTCTCAGACGATTGGGCAGCGTGGCATATGAGCTAGCATTACCCCCAACTTTGGCTAGTGTTCATCTTGTCTTCCACGTTTCGATGCTCAAGAAGTATGTCCGAGATCCGTCTCATGTGATTAGTCATGAGCCAGTGGAGATTCAGCCAGATCTATCGTATGTCGAGCAACCAGTAGCTATTCTTGACCGGAAGGTTCAGCATCTCCGGAACAAGAGTATTGCGTCGGTGAAAGTTCTATGGCGGAACTTCTCACGAGAGGAGGCTACTTGGGAGCTTGAGGATGCGATGAAGAAGAAGTATCCCCTTTTGTTTGAGTAGTGTCATTCTAACTTCGAGGACGAAGTTTCATTAAGGGAGAGAGGGTGTAAGGCCCTCGAATTTTGTCGCATTATTTGTATTGCATGTAAATAATTCATGTTGTGTATGTACGTATGTAAATATCTACGTAAGTACTAGTTAGTATACTTATGTATGCATGTGTATAATTAGTTGTAAATAATGTATGAATGGTATGATGGTAGTGTGTACATGATAACGTATACATATGGCACATATATAGGTATAAGATGTGCATGGTTTCTGCATGTTTTAGAGTTCTGGCCGAAGGCCATCTTGGCGTCAATATCAATGGACGTTTGTGTTGTGTAGGCGTCAACCATATGGATGCCAACACTAATCCCAGCGTCCAGCGATGTGGACGCTAATTTCTCTGACCTGCATGCGTTGCAGAGCCGGATTTCCAGGAGCAAGCTTGCTCACCCATTGGGGGGCTGTCCCCAACGGTCTGAAAGCTTTCTTGTCCGATCTGCGTGAAAGGAGAGCTTCCTCTCCTATTTACAAAGCCTCTTCTGCAACCCTAAGCCCTCTCTTGACTCTCTTTGCAAGAGGAGAAGAAGGAGAAGAGGAAACCCTAGAAAATCTGTGAGAAAACCCCACTTTTGCAACCTTAAATCCGGCGATCTGAAGCTTGTTCCGGACATCTACCACGACAAGGAGGTAGCTGGAACATCGAGGAAGGCATCCCTGACCTCGACCTGCTTGTGTACTGTGAAATAAATTCGGGAAAATTCCTGTGGTATCGTGTATATTGAGTTCAGGGTTATGATCTGTTAAAACTGAATTTTTATGTTATACATCATGATAAATTGAATTTTGAATAATACGGGAATCTATGTTAAATTTTCTGCAATTGCATTTTGGATCAGAAAAATGTGAAAATTTTCATGTGGGGTCCTAAGCCCGAAATCAGCATGTGGTTAAATTCTCATGTCATTTGGACAACTATACCATGCAACATGAATTTTCCATGCAAAAATGGGTAATTAATGCATGCCATTGTGAAATAATTTAATTTCTGTGTAATCCAACCTGATTAGTGAAATTTCCTGAATGATAAATTCTGTCATCTGTAGTGGCATGATTAGGAAAAATAGAGTCATGTTGCGAATGAGTGAATGAATGAGATGTGAGTGTCATGTGTAAAATGTGTGTAAAAACCGATGTGTAATGTGTAAAACTGTGCCAAGTGTGACACTGCTTCCATAGAGGGCAGTGGAACCATATCATGGAAAAGTCCCCCTGAGAAGGTTCAATGTGTTGTGATCCTAAGGGCATTAGGATGAAATCCTGGAGGTGGACAAGTACCACTGGTTAGGGTGGAGACTTGTTCTCCCGGTCTGCGCAGTCCAAGAGTCGTCACTGTATTGCCTAGGTGACGTCTATGTGTATGTGATGTGATGTGTCCTTCTTATGGTGGTTTGGACTATGTGTCACGGCACTAAAGTGTAAAATGTGAATGTGATTGTGATCATGTGCAAATTGTGTAGTGTGAACAATGTGTAAATGTGAATGTGTAAATGTGCAATGTGTAAAAAGTGAAGTATGTGAATTAGAAATTATGTAAAAATGTGAAACCAAAATGTGAGGATGTGAAATTGTAAACCTATGATATGATGATCTGAAATCATGTTAGAACAGCAACATAAATGTGGTTATGATTTGTGCTATATGTGTACAATGCGTAGAACCCATGCTAGGGACAATCCTTACTTATGTGTAAACCATTCCATGTGTGTATGCCCTCACGTTGTGGTTTGAATGAGAACATAGCTTTCATGTGTTAGATTGTAAAGTGTTAAACCACATCAAAACAGCAAGCTTAAAGCATGTGAAATGGTTATATGCAGGTATACGAATGAGTAGTAACCATGTTAGCAATGTTTTCTTTCATGTATGTAAGCTAGCCATGCTAGATTGTTCTCATGTTTTAGTTTAATTGAAAGTAGAACTTTCATGTGTAGGAATGATTAGAGAGCATGTGATGGGAGATTTTGATTTAGAAAATCTGAAAGCTTGAATCATGTGTTTAACAAGTAGAATTACCATGATAGGTTGTTAATTTCAACCACAAGCATGCTACATGATTGTGTCTTGTAAATGTGTATGTAAACCTGCTATGACATGTACATGTATGGTATGTGTAGAGTTATTTGCTAAGTCTTTTAGACTCATTACTTGCTTCGGCGTACAGGTGTAGTAGGCGACACACCTTTGGAAGAGACCGTGGAAAGCGACTCCGAGCGCGGGGAGTAGCTAGTTTGGTGGAGCTTAGTTGTGACATTTTGGCATTTTGATGTATGTAATTGAAACATTGTATTAGCACTATCATGGAAAGAAATGTTTAAGTGTGGACAATTATGTATTTGATTTTCAGCAATTTAATTATGTGGACTTTTAGTTCTTTAAATGTTATCGAATCATGTATGTTAAATGTGGATGATGAATGAAATGAAGATAGTGGTTCTTTGCTACTCTATTCTTATATTCACGTGTGTCTCAGCTGAATGTTATTGTTGGGTAAATGTCCCACTGTGGCAACGTTCACTATATCGACGTGGGTTGGTATAACCGTACCGATATAATGAGGGTCGCCACATAACCACGGTAGGCGTCGTACTACCTGCCACGCACACAAAACCACGTGCGCACCGCACAAACCACGTGAAATCTCACAACATTCACAAGTACCGACTGTCCACAACATGTGAACACAACACGTCTCACGTGCATACCATGCCAACGCATAAACCACAAGCTAACTACGTAACCAACATGCTAGCCTCGTAAACACGCACTTCCAGAGCGCCACAGGTACCAATGTACCACGCGATATTACTAAACACATTGAATAACAACGATCGGATAATCATGTCACTCAAGCCATGCACATTCAGACCACTCGGCTGTGGTCGCAACATGGGCCTGTGTCGCCTTCAGAATGCGACGGCCCGATATGACGCGTTCACCACATGAACGCGACGCACCAACATGTCGCATTCCCCATTTGAACGCGACGGGTCGACCTGTCGTGTTCTTCGCCTTCACAGGCGGGAACCCTAATCCGGGATCCCCTCCACGGATTACCACCCTACGCCATGCAAACCACCCTTAATTTGTATTTTTCATGCTTTTGTGAGTCCCTACACATGATATCTATGGTTAGAAATGCAAATAATAGGTTAAATGATCGTCACCCACGATCTACAGCCCGAAAGTGGGAGGAATCACCCTAGCTCCACGAAGAACGCGCCACACGATGATCCCCCGACGTTTCCCCCATTCTACGCTTGGTCTACACAATGAGAACACGCCAAACCGCAAGCTTCCACACCGAAACTCCCTAGGAAAACCCGCGCAGCACCTCCCCCTGGCCAAACAGAGCATGCTGTGCTCTGTTCTGGCCAGCAGGGTTTAAGCACCATTTGCAGTTGAGAACGCGACGGACTACTCTGTTGCGACCTCATCGCGACTGTCCTGGGCGTCGCCTTCTCAAGGCTGACGTCCGCCAATCACCTGGCGTGCGACATGCGGTGCACATGCAGATGATCGCCGCTCCCAGGCGGCAACAAGAATGCGACGGGTAGGGCTGTCGGTTCAGAACGTGACGACCCCCTCTATCGCGTTCACAGGATGAGAATTCCTAGGTGCTATGGGCCCAGACTGTCGGCCCAATAAGCCCTAAAAACACATGCACACACCGAACACCAACCACATTGGCCACACATTGGCCTCACAAGCGCTAAACACAGGATCCACAAGGATCCGAGAAATGCGCGACGTTACATTACTATCATCTAAAAAGAAATTTCAACCTCGAAATTCATAGCACAACTCTAATACATTCAACTTTAAAACATATTTACAAGTACTATCATCTAAAAAGATTTAGAATTTTACTCAAACAAGTAAGGATACCCCTTAGCCATCTCCTCGGCTAACTCCCAGGTATCCTCACCTCCCAGCCTATTTTCCCATCTAACTTTAACTAATTCAATCTCTTTATTCCTTAACTTTCTTGTCTTATGGCCTGTGATCTGTACCGGATATTCTGGCATAGACATGTCCAGTCTCAAGTCATCACCCTGATAACTGATTATTTGAGCTGGGTCTTCAATACACTTTCTTAACATGGAGACATGAAAAATATCATGAACATCTGCAAAATCAGCTGGCAAATCAAGTCTATAAGCTGTCTCCCCAATTCTTTCTAACACTTGGAAGGGCCCCACATACCTCAGACTCAACTTTCCCATCTTACCGAACCGTACAACACCTTTAGTAGGAGAAACTCTCAAAAAGACAAAGTCCCCAACCTCAAATTGAAGTGGTCTTCTTCGATTATCAGCATAACTCTTCTGCCTGCTCTGAGCTATCTACAATTTGTCTTTAATAAACTCTATTATTTCAGTGGTTTGCTGTATCAACTCAGGGCCTACCATTTGCCTTTCTCCCACTTCATGCCAATTCAATGGTGTTCTACACAGTCTTCCATATAAAGCTTCATATGGTGTCATCCCGAGACTGGTATGATAACTATTATTATAAGCAAATTCAACCATACCCAGATGCTGCTCCCATCTACCACCCCAAACCAAACAACATGCTCGCAACATGTCCTCAATTGTCTAAATAGTCCTTTCTGTTTGACCATCCGTTTGGGGGTGGTAAGCTGAGCTGTATCTCAGCTCAGTGCCAACAACCCTCTGCAGGCTCCTCCAAAAACCAGAAGTAAACCTGGGATCCCTATCAGATACAATAGACTTTAGAACACCATGTAGTGGAACAATTCTATCAACATAGACTTTCGCTAACTTGTCCACTGTCCAGGACATACTTACCGCCACTAATCTGCATACCTTAGTTAATCTGTCAACAAATACCCAAATCCCATTATTTCCTGAAGCTGTCCTCGGCAATCCTACTACAAAGTCCATAGCAATATCATCCCATTTCCACTGTGGAATGGGTAATGGTTGTAGTAAACCTCCGGGTTTCTGATGCTCTGCCTTGATTTGTTGACAAACTGTACATCTTGAAACAAATTCTGCTATTTCCTTTTTCATATGTGGCCACCAGAAATGCTTTTTCAGATCCTGGTACATCTTAGTACTGCCTGGGTGAATAGTGTACCTAGATTTATGGGCCTCTTCTAATACTCTCTGCTTTACTTCTCTTTTTGCTGGCACAAATAACCTACCTTTGAGCCTGACCACACAACTGTCATCAATGATAACCCCTTCCATTTTCACAATTTCAGCTAAATTCACATCTGCTCTCTGAGCTTCAACAATTTGCCAATACAGTGACCGCTCTACAGCACTACTAGCTAATATTGCTCGTCGTTGACTGCTTGGCACATACAAGGAGTTCTCCGCTATCTCCTCATATAACTTCCATTCTTTGATCATCATTAGGCTCAGATATGCCTTTCTGCTTAAGGCATCAGCGACCACATTGGCTTTACCCGGATGGTAAGCCAAACTAAAATCATAATCCTTTAAATATTCCACCCATCTACGCTGACGGAGATTCAAATCTTTCTGAGAAAAGATATACTTATACTTTAAAATTTTATGATCTGTAAAAATCTCAAATCTTTCGCCATATAGATAATGCCTCCACATTTTTAAGGCAAACACAACTGCTGCCAACTCTAAATCATGGGTGGGGTAATTCTCTTCTGTCGGTTTCAATTGCCTGAACGCATATGCTATTACCTTGCCATGCTGCATTAGCACTGCATCAAACCCTCTCCTAGATGCATCTGTATATATAACAAAACCACCATTACCTGTCGGTAATGTCAGTACTGGTGCCGCTGTAAGTCTCTTCTTTAATTCCATAAAACTTCTCTGACATTCACCAGACCATACAAATGGCACACCCTTTTTACTCAGTCTAGTCATGGGTGCTGCAATCTTAGAAAAATCTGAATGAAACGCCTATAATAGCCTGCTAACCCCAAAAAGCTTCTAATCTCAGTAATTGTCTTAGGCACTTCCCATCTCATCACTGCCTCCACTTTACTTGGGTCAACTGCCACTCCCTCAGCTGAAATGACATGGCCCAAGAACTGAATCTCTTTTAGTCAAAATTCACACTTACTGAATTTGGCAAACAACTGATTATCTCTTAATAACTGCAAGGCAAATCTCAAATGTGTTGCATGCTCCTCTTCAGATGCTGAGTAAATCAGAATATCATCTATAAAGACCACAATAAACTGGTCCAAATATGGATGAAAAATTATGTTCATCAGATCCATAAAAACTGCAGAGCATTGGTTAGCCCAAATGGCATAACCACAAACTCATAGTGACCATATCGGGTTCTAAATGTTGTTTTATCAATATCATCCTCTCTAATTCTCAGCTAGTGGTACCCTAACCTTAAATCAATTTTATAAAAAACCTTAGCTGATTGCAACTGATTAAACAGATCATCAATTCTAGGTAACGGGTACTTATTCTTTATGGTCACCTCATTCAATTTTCTATAATCAATACACATTCTAAAGATTCCATCTTTCTTTCTTACAAACAACACCGGCGCCCCCTATGGGGAGTGACTCGGCCTAATGAACCCTTTTTCCAATAATTCCTTTAACTGCTTTTTCAATTCTTTAAGTTCTGCTGGCGCCATCCGATATGGTGCCTTAGAGATCGGCATGGTGCCCGGCAACAACTCAATGGTAAAGTCCACCTCTCTGTGGGGAGCTAAACCCGGCAAATCATGTGGAAAAACATCTACAAATTCCCTAACCACGGGAACTACTTCTACTGACTTACCAGCCTCAGTCACACTCACAGATGCTAAGTATGCTACACACCCCGCATTAACTAATTTTCTAGCTTTAATTGCAGAAATTATAAACTTTGAAGTACGAGAGGGCATACCTTGATATTCAAACACTGTACCATTGGGGTGACAAAACCTGATTCTCTTTCTCCTGCAATCTAACATAGCTCCATAAGCCTCAAGCCAATCCATACCCAAGATGATATCGTAATTAGTCAACTGTAGAGCATACAACCGGCCCAGTATCTGGTTCCCTTGAACCACAACAGGAGCTTCATCTATGTAACATGAGGTGAGCATAAACTCACCCAAGGGAACCTCCACTACTAATTCACATGACTTCTCTTCTAGAGGATGAGCCATACAATCCAAAAATTCTTCAGAAATAAAAGAGGTTGAAGCACCTGAATCAAATAGAACTATGGCTGAAAAATCATAAATGGGTATTGTACCTTCTATCATGTTTGATGCCTCTGCCTGGGCACGGATGATAGCCATAACCCGACCCCTACCTTGTTGCTGTGGTGCTCCTCCGCCACGACCTGCTGGTGGCTGCTGAAGTTACTGCTGCTGCTGAACACCTCTGCCATAGCCATATTCTCTCGGATAGGGGCAATTGCGAATCAAATGCCCCGACTGGTTGCAATTGTAACATCTGTAACCTGGTGAAATAGTGGGCTGCCTGGCAGTACTCTGTTGTGATTCTTCTATCTCTGGCGTATAGCCACGCCCCTACTGAAACTGCTGACGACCCCCTCTTCCTTTTCCTTTGCCCTTGAATACTTGCTTCAATTTTTGTCCCCACTTACCGAAACCTGAGGATAAAGGTCCTGCTGGTGCTTTTCCCTTACTAACTCCTGCTGCCTGCTGGGGTAGCCGAAACTACCTGAACCTGACTCGCTCGCCTGTCGAGTCCAAATAGACCTCTCAAGTGTAGCTGCTCTCTGGGCTACTTCCTCCACTGTTCTACACATTAGCAGTATTACTGCATCCTGCAACTCCAATCTTAAACCCCGGATAAAATATTCAACCATCATAGCATTATCTGTTACTACATAAGGAGTATACCGGCTAAGTGCCATAAATCACATCTGATATTCTAAAACTGAGCTATTACATTGTTGAAGTGTCCGAAATTGCTCTCTTTTTGCCTGCTGCACTTGAAGTGGAAAGAATGTATCGTTGAATGCCTCGAGAAATTCTGGCGAGGTAATAACCTCCTCTGTCCTGCTTGCAAAGGTGGTCGGCATCTTCAATCGCCACCATTGCTGTGCGAAGCCCCTCAACTGGTATGTGGCTAACACCACTTTGTCCGCTGCTGGACACCTCATGGTCGTGAATACCCTTTCAATCTCATGAATCCAGTGCTCCGTTGTATCTGGATTCGACCCTCCTGTATAAGTGGGTGGTTGCAACCTCAAAAACTTTTCAACTTGCATCATCGGATCTTCTGCTGCCATTACTGGTGGTGGTGGTATAGGTGCCACATAAGGTACCTCTATTCCTGATGGTGGTGGAACTGGGGCCACGGGTACTCCAGCTACTGTTGGTACTGGAGGTACCGGTGCTTGCTGATCCATCCTCATCCGAATATCGGTGAGGCTCTCCCAAATCCTCTCAATCATACGCTGAGTGGACTCTTCAGAGTCCTCTCCACCACCACCCCAATCCCTTCTATCGGCCATCTCAACTTCCTGCACAAATAACACATCAATTATGAACAAAACCGGTCATTACAAAACCAAAGTCAGCTACCAGCAGTGTACAAGTGTAGAAATAAGGCTATGTAATTTCCCGGTTCCTTTATATTTACATAGACCTTGCTCTGATACCAACTGTGATGGAACACCCTGTTCAAGCCCGTTAAACCGATAACGAACTTGACCCGAGTCTGCCTCCCGCAAACGGGCCGTAGCCTCGCAAGGGATACCACAATCGAGTCTGTGTAAACAGAAAGGAACACACATGCTCACATAGATAATTCACCATCTTATATACATTATACTAGATTTACATAGCCAAATTTCAACAAATGTAAAAGGAAGTACAGGAGCCTGGGGCATACCCCGAGGTAACTGGTACAATTGAAGAAAGAAACTACACTGCTACGAAAGCTACACTACTAGAGGTGCTGGCCCAACACCGCTACGGCGCGGCCCTGAACTGAAAGACAGTAACGAAACCTCCTCCTCGCCCTCACCTGTGGGGAGTAGGGGTGAGCCTCGCTAGTCACTGACTCAGTAGGGAACTTCCCCAACTCGAGCAAACCATACACAAGTACAGAAGCAGTAAACTATAGTAGCAATTTATAGCTCAACCACGTAGATTAATAAAGCAATAAATATACTTACCATTTTCGACTATATTAAACAACTGAAGTAAACAAATGGCCATAACTCGGTTACGTGTATGAGCTAAAGTAGAGACCGCCACACTCGAGCCATGTAGACTGGTTCGCGACACCAGTAACTGACTCAGACAACAAACACAGGTCTACCTCTCAGTCACGCAGCCACAGACGAAAGGTCCAGCTGGCGCTCCACGTGGAAAAGTCAAACAACTGTGGAGACCAACAAAATACCACTCCTGCGGGTACACAACCGCAGGCCCATGCCTGGCACCCCTAGGGTCTCTGGCCGGAGCACCCTAGAGTGAGGCACTGGAAAGGACTAGGTGGGGACCAGTGTCGACTACCGATATCCGTACCCCCAACTAAGAGCGCGCTACAAGTGACTAAAAACAAACTCAAGAGTCACTGTCCCATTGTCGTCTTTTCCTCAGCCGGACGTACAACTCAAACAAAGGAGTGAGGGTGTCCATGACAGATGACACAGACCTCAACGGTACAACACAAGTACCGGAACAAGCCCCGAACTAACAGCCTGGCTCACAGAGAACCTGGGGCACCCAACTAGAGAGGTAACCATGGTAGGCGTCGTACTACTCGCCACGCACACAAAACCACGTGCGCACCGCACAAACCACGTGAAATCTCACAACATTCACAAGTATCGACTGTCCACAACACGTCTCACGTGCATACCACGCCAACGCGTAAACCACAAGCTAACTACGTAACCAACATGCTAGCCTCCTAAACATGCACTTCCAGAGCGCCACAAGTACCAATGTACCGCACGATATTACCAAACACATTGAATAACAACGATCGGATAATCATGTCACTCAAGCCATGCACATTCAGACCACTCGGCTGTGATCGCGACATGGGCCTGTGTCGCCTTCAGAACGCGACGGCCCGATATGGCGCGTTCACCACATAAACGCGATGTACCAACATGTCGCGTTCCCCATTTGAACACGATGGGTCGATCTGTCGCGTTCAGATCGCAACAGGGGGTTCCGTCGCCTTCACAGGCGGGAACCCTAATCCAGGATCCCCTCCACGGATTACCACCCTGCGCCATGCAAACCACCCTTAATTTGTATTTTTCATGCTTTTGTGAGTCCCTAAACATGATATCTATGGTTGGAAATGCAAATAACAGGTTAAACGATCGTCACCCGTGATCTACAGCCCGAAAGTGGGAGGAATCACCGTACCTCCACGAAGAACGCGCCACACGACGATCCCCCGGCGTTTCCCCCATTCTACGCGAGGTCCACATGATGAGAACATGCCAAACTACAAGCTTCCACACCGAAACTCCCCAGGAAAACCCGCGCAGCACCTCCCCCTGGCCAAACAGAGCATGTTGTGCTCTGTTCTGGCCAGCAGGGTTTAAGCACCGTTTGCGGTTGAGAATGCGACGGACTACTCCGTCACGACCTCATCGCGACGGTCCTGGGCGTCGCCTTCTCAAGGCTAATGTCCGCCGATCGCCCGGCACGCGACACGCGACGCACATGCAGACGATCGCCGCTCCCAGGCGGCAACAAGAACGTGACGGGCAGAGCTGTCGCATTCAGAACGCGACGACCCCCTTTGTCGCGTTCACAGGTTGAGAATTCCTGGGTGCTACGGGCCCAGACTGTCGGCCCAATAAGCCCCAAAAACACATGCACACACCGAACACCAGCCGCATTGGCCACACATTGGCCTCACAAATGCTAAACACAGGATCCACAAGGATCCGAGAAATGCGTGACGTTACAGTCCCGACATAGAGAAGGGCTTCGAAAGAATATACCGGAAAAGTCTCGATATAGAGAAAGGCTTTGAGAGAACAAACCAGTAGAGTTTCAGCATAGCAAAGGATCCCGAGGAAACAAGCTGGCAGAACTCGGGCATAGAGAGGGATTCAAAGAAAACGAATCAACAACATTTTAACGTAGCGAGAGATTCTGAGAAAATAAATCGAGAGCACTCCGACATAGCGAGGGAATAGAAGAACACAACTAGCAACACTTTCACTCACTAGAGATCTAGAACTAACTTAAAAGAACCTACCTACCAGAAGAACTTCACAAGAACGAGCGCTCTTCTTCCTTCCTCTCTTTCTAGCTTGGTCTTGGCCTTCCCTTGGTTCCTTCTCCTTTGGATGGATGGGAATGAAGGAAGGAAGGTGGGGAAGGGGGGGTGGTTTCCCTTTGTACCCCCAAGATGGGGACATCTGTCCCCTTGGGTAGAGAAATCTTGGCCTTTGATTCCAGGGTTTCTCCAGAGAATGACAAGTGCCATTTTTCAAGACATTCTAGAGAATTCTTAATTTTTCTAAGAATTTATAGGAGTTTTAAATATTATTTCACTTGACCCCCTAACTTTTTATCATGAGCATTTTAACATTTGACTTTTAAAAATTAGAGATATGTTCATTCCTAACCCCCCCCCCCCCCCCCCCCGGTCAGTCAGGCCCTGAATGACCTCTGATCGAGAATTTGATTGAGTCTACAGAGTCTCTAGAATTTTTACCGTGGTCTTTGAAAATTTGACAATTACATGAGAACTCCATATTTTTATAATTATAGATATGTTCTTTCTATTTGTGTTTATACTTTTTCCTCTTATTTAATTCTAGGCTCAATGTGAAAAAGGATATATCTATATCCTTATTCTCTTTCTTTATCAATATATTTATCTTTAGTAATATCCCTTATTCTTACTATTGACTTTTAATAGTATCTTTTAATAATATCATCATTATTTATCATTAATAATATCTTTTACCAATAACAATATCTTTTAACATATTTTCATTCAGAATTTAGATAGATCTAAATTTATTTAATTTCTTCATTTGTCCATAAACTTCATTACGTTTTTTTGACCATTTTTTACTTATTATCATCTTATATCTTGGGATATTACATAAAGAAGGCATCCCTCTCGTCGTCCCCTTGACGACAGACGACGCTATTTACCCTCCGCACTAGAACTGTTGGTGGTGCGTAGGAAGCCATCTTTGGGACCTATTTTACATGGTTTGTTTTTACGAAAGATCAATAACACGAAATTTTTGACTGGTGCCAAAGACGACTACTGCGATCATCTCCAACACCATCCCCCCCCCCCTTCTCAATGAGAAAGGTTTATTGTACTTGCACATTGCACTTTAAGTGCAATGTGACTAGGCAACAAATCTATATGGCATCCAACAATTAGATTGTCACTTTATCATTCTTCATGTGAGGAGTGTCACATGTATTATTATCTAATCACATTACACTTAAAATACAATGTGCAAGTGTAATAAGTCTTTCTCCTTCCCAATTAATGTTGCAAAGAATGGAGGGCGGCAGTTTCCGTGAAGCCCGATCACCATGGTCAGATGATATGTCCTCTTGAGCTGTCTTGAGCTGGTCCCCCTCCTGCGGCAAGGCTTGTGAGAACTCTGGGGAGGAGCTTTTGCTGCCCTGGTGGCCATCTCTGTTTAGTTTTTTCTGCCCAAGATTCTGAGAACTTCAGAGAGCAAGCAAAGAGAGAGAGAGAGAGAGCCGGAGCTAGAGGCTATGGAATCGAATGACAGGGACTAATAAAAATAAAGGCAAAGATTTCAAATTTTTTTAAAATAATAGTTATATTATTTGAGATATTAAAAGAAAATAGAAATTAAAAAGTAAAAAACACAAATATAAAATCATAACTATATAATCGACACATATAACAACCATGACTAGCAATATACAAACACAACCATAAATGACTCCATGTACCTGGCACATTTCCAATTTGATCCTCATGTCCTTCAATTTCTTATTTTTTTAGTAATGAACATCCACTTCCGTAACGTTTTAATAAGTTAACGTCTATACCCTTATCCAATCTCTCTCTCTCCCCCTACCATCAACACTTTTTAAGATCATTTTCTTTCTAAGATCATTTTTCATTGTTATTAAGACAAATTAATTAAAAGTCCTTAATAGATATTTGACTTATTTTTAATTCCTGATAGAACTGTAATTCATTACAGTAAATATTATTTCTTGTTACAATATATGTTAAATCATATTACAGTAAGAACCTCTTTATTATAGTCAGGAACTTCTAATTAATTTCTCCTTGTTATTATCATTTTTCATTTTGTAGAGAGTTATTAATTGGAATGGACTTGCAGTTAGGAGATGCTATTAAAAGATTAAGAATCATTATACCTTATGCAAAGATCTATTCATAATGAGAAATATTTAGTGTAAGAGCACACTTATATTTCAGTTGTAAATGAACTCATAAAATTTTAAGTTAGACTCATAAAATTCTAACTTAGGCTTATAAATGTTTGACTTAGACTCACAAAATAACGTGTTATGATATATAGATCCAGACCAATAAAAGAGCACTCTTACATTTTAAATGCAAGAGAGCTCTTACAATAAACATTTCTCATTCATAAGTCAAACACACAAACTTGAGGGGTATTATAATTTACCAATACGTCAAACACACAAACTTGAGGGGTATTAAAGAAAGAAATAAAAAAATTGAATGATATTTTTAATATTATTTATTTTTAAAAAATTATTAGAATATGCATTGAGCAAAAGTTTAGAACCTATACCTTACTATTTTTTCTTTGGAACATATGGTTTTAATCTTATAGGTTTATAGGTTTGTCGTGTCGAGTTCGCCCTAACAAGGTACAAATTGAACCGTGTTATCTAACACAATTCGATTTTGATGATATAATAAAAAAATGATAAAATAATGAAAATAAATAATAAAAGAGAAGGAGACCATATCGGCCATGTCGAGGGCAGGGTTGGACGTACCGCCGCGGTACGCACGACCCGCACCGTGCCTGGGCGCGGGCGGCGCCCAGGCACGGTCGAGACATCTGGGATGGGCGTCCCGGGTGTACCGTCGCGGTACGCGGCCGGGCCGGTGCGGACTGGTCCGAGCCGGTTTTACGCGGTCCAACCGGACCGCGCCGGTTTTTTTTTTTTTTTACTTACTCTCTCACACCCAGTGTATCTAAGGGGTCTAAATGGTGTCTAATTGAGATGAAATTTTAAACATAAACTAATCAAGAGATGATAAAAATTATAGTAATTTTAGTTTAATTTTTTAATTAATATTTCGTCAAGTAAAAATTATCCCAAAAATCATTAGATCGACTTAATCTCAACATCTAAGGATCTAAATGGTGTCTAATTGAGATGAAATTTCAAACATAAGCTAATTAAAGCATGATACAAATTATAGTAATTTTAGTTTAATTTTTTAATTAATTTTTTGTCAAGTAAAATTTATCATAAAAATCATTAGGTCGACTTAATCTCAACATCTATGTATCAATAACTCATGATATTTATGTTTAAAATTAGTACATTTTTCTAGCAATTATGATGACTTTAGATTTGACTTTATTTTTGGAATCAAATATCGTCCTGCTGAAGTGCACAGAGGGTTTGCCGTACCGCGACAAACCTTGTGTGCACTTAAGTGGTCTAAATGATGTCTAATTAAGATGAAATTTTAAACATAAGCTAATTAAAGGATGATACAAATTATAGTAATTATAATTTAATTTTTTAAATTAATTTTTTGTCAAATAAAAATTGTCTAAAAAATTATTAGGTCGACTTAATCTCAACATTTATGTATCAATAATTTCTAATATTTTATATTTTTAGAATCCATATATTTTTCTAATAATTATGATGACTTCAAGTTTGACTTTATTTTTGAAATCGAATGTCGTCCCGTTGAAGTGCACACAATCAAAGACAATACTAGAATTATATTAATAATATAAAAATATTCTAAAGTTAAAGATAATTATGTTTTATATAAGTGATCATGTCTTACGTATAATTTACTATCTCTTTTAATTTCTTAGTATCATATTAATATTTTATTATAATGTTTAAGGCGTTACAGTTTTGTTTCTATTTTTAGATTCTTGGTGTTGATCTAATGGAATACATTGGTCATATCATGAACAACTTTCATGAAGAGTCCAAAGATTGGATCATCCTCGTTCAGGCTGTAGAGAGGCTACTCTCAGTGCTAATTTGGATCGCGGTATGAGAGAGAAGGTCAAGAATAATCCACTATATCTTTAAGCATAGTCCTTCATTTGATGTGATTCTAGTTGGAGCTCGTGGGGGAAGTCGTGGGGAACAACTTTCATGAAGAAGTCTCGAAATATGCCCTCGTTTGAGATGCGGAAGGCATGATAATCATGCATATGTAGATCATGATATGATCGTGATATGATAGAGAATGTGAAGAATAATCTGTTATAACTTTGGACATAGACCACAGTGCAACTCATCTCCCGTACTCCCCTTGACATTGCAGATGCCACAACAGTGGATGATTCAGATGTGACTCCTTCACCATCTGAGTCATCTCAGAGACAGAGTACAGGAGATGACTCCTCAAATCATTCTTCTCCATCTGGTACAGGTGGCAGTGGTGGTGGTGGTGGTGGGAGCATGCATTTTTCATTGGAGTCTGAGTTCACGCATGCTACCCAGGATGGTCGAGATCACGGTGCTCCACTAAGCACATCAAAAAGGTATCAAGCAGATGAGAAAGGGCGACACATAGGTCCTGTAGACAGTAGCAGCTATCAAGGGATTCTATCGGATTTTGAGAGATTGAGCACCCAAGACGGCACAACATCTGAGGCTGCTAGTGAGGGTCATAGTTTCTTTTCAGGACATACACAGCTGCATCCATATGGACAATATCATGGGTATGGTGGCTATTATGCCTCTGGATACCATTATGGTGATGATGGTTCTTACATGCAAATTCCAATCGTTCCACCACTAGGGCCTACAATAGTACACCAAGGAACACGTCAATATTTAGAATATCAACGTATGTACGAAGGCCTATATCAAAATTACATGCCTTATGCTGATTATTTGCACTTTTTGGAGAGCACTTATAATGTGAGGTTGTTTGGAGATGGAAGTTATACCCCCTACTACAAGGGTTTTGTGGACATACATGCTCAGCATGATGAGGAAGAATAAGTAAGAACTTGTTAAATGTTCTTACTTACATGTAAAGGAAGATGATATTAATTGATAATTTTTCATGCATATGGCCGACGATATGAGTATTGTATTTGGCTAGCGGGCCTCTTTGGTAAAGGGTTAGGATTAACCCAACTCAACCCCAGGGATAACTTTACACCGGGTTAAAGTACAATTTGATTTGGTAATGTTAAAGTTAACCCCATGAGTTAAAGTGGGTTAACCCACTTTGCATTTTTGTGGTTTGGTAGGGTAAAGTGGGTTAACCCTCTACTTTTGTGTTGTCTTTCCTAAAATACCCTTATCATCTACCCTTCATTAGTTTTCTTTATTATTATTTATTATACTATGTGCTACCATCTATCTTGTGCTATATAATTACTACTATCATATTAATTTTATTATGCGATATAATGAGATTATGAAATATAATTTCATCATTAAATTTGCTTTACTATATGGTACCATCATATTTTTTATATTATACTTTATGTTATGTTATTTTTGTTATATGCTACCATACTTTTGTTAAAATTATCACATATCTATCGTTTTTCTATGTACATGTACATGATCATTAAATAAATGATATTATGACTACACTATATACTATCATCATAATAATTTTATAACAAAATATAATGAATTTATGACTTATAATATAATATTCATCATTAAATTTTTTAATACTATATGCTAGCATCATATTCAAGTTATAATACTTTATGCTACCATATTATTATTATATCATTTCTCCTATATTTTTGTTATATATTATGATATATATTATTAAATATTATTTTCCTTTTGGATAAGTATTTAGTTAGTAACTTAATTTATACATGTTTAAATAATAGATCCTTCCCGATTTGCACAATCACACATCACTAAATTGTGAACTATCATATTCTACTATCACAAATTTGGAAAAAAATGTCTTCCACATGTTCGTTTTTCTGCAAAAAATTAACTTTGCAACTTTAAAATTAAATAAAATGTTCATAATTTTCTGGAAATAGACGGACAACATTTCCTCTATTTTACGTCATTTAAACCCTGTAAATTTAACACATCTACGACAATATAAAATCTAAAAATGTATCTATATCTTTCAAACAGTCATTTCATAAAATTACCACACATCATCATATATATAATAGAAGTAATTTTTTTACAAAAGAAGAGTTAATATCTTTCAAACATTCATTTCATTTTACAACAAGTCCCAATGTACAACAAGAGTTCACAACCCATGATATACAAAACATAAGAAGATGATATCTCATATAAGCCTTCCATTTAATTCTTGTCTCCCCATTGAACATCAATACATCCCTGCAATTGTAAAAAAAACTATCAATACATGTAACCAACAACAATAAAATGAAAATTGATGTACAATAACATTAATTGATTACCTGTGTCAACGATTCTTCCTTTAACATAACCATAGAGTATGTGAGTTCCTGTAGAAAAGAAACTAAATGTAATAGTTTTTGGTTTTTGGGCTCAGAATTTAAAATCCGCATTTTCAACAGGGTTGCCTATTTGACCATCCAACTGTTGAATTGGATCAAACAATTCACTCATCATTGCCCAGTGCCCACACATTGTCACAAATGAAGTCACCTGCTACTCTACTATGATACATTTGTAAATGCATGCACATATGTGGGGTTGCATCATTCATGCCATCCTACCAAATATAATGCAAGTATTGACAAAACATATGATAGTACGAGGATAACTTGTCATTTGTGAAATATGTGGGTTGGAATCGGAACACCTGCATAAAATCAACATTAGTATGACATAAGAAAATTTGTTAAGTTTAAAAATAACGAAGCAGACAAATACAACAATTCACTATTACATTTGACGAAGGATGTGAAAAACAACAGTAATATGATAGCATAAAAGCAGAATAATAAAACACACGAAAAGATAACTTAACATGGATCCAACCACAGCATATGCTAATCATACAAGTAATATAGTTACAATGCTAGCCATTCTCTAAACAAACGTGTGAGATCAAACGAATGGTGAGTGCTCGCCCTTTGAACCACATAGCCAGAGGGTTTAACTGCAACACAAATATGCAATTAGAAATATACAAGGAACATCATTAATTAAGTAGTGTAAGATAGAGGTGGAAGATTGCAACCTCGAAATATTGCTGTCAAACTAGGTCAGATGCAATTATTTGCATAGTTAAGTCATCCCATTGGAATCCGACAACATTAATTAGGCTCTCAGTAATGAAATAATAAGTTTTGTAGAAAGTGAAACGATGATAGAAGTAACATAGTGGCCAAGTCAACCCAAATTCTTCATTGAACCAGTACTGGACCATTTCCCATCCATCACTATTGAGAGTTCCCTCCACTACTTTATGTAGTTTATATTCTTCTCCAATAAGGTATATTAGGAGAAAATCTTTGTCGTCATCCCATAATGCACCTGAGTTGAATTATGCATAAGGATATCAATTTTCAAAGTAGATAAGAAGTAAAGGAATATTATGAACGTGTCAAATAAAGCGTGCTGACAATAAGTACGTAGAATGAGAAACAAAGGATGCTAAGAACATAACAACATAGATATTAGCTTGACATCTATCCTGGTCGTGTAAGACCTAATTGTTCGCCCATATTTGTGTAGCAATTTGTGTGCGAAGATTCTCCCCAGCTTGCATGTCAGGAGGAGTAACCACAAGATTAGGGTCGTCCGTAGGATCATCATCGTCCTCAACGTTATCCGTTTGGCGTAGGTTGAAGTAGTAGTCCTCCCCATGTTCGCGTCGAATGAAGTTGTGGACAACGCAACATGCAAGAACAATCAGCACTTGTATGCAAAACGGATAACAATTGCCCTCCTTCAAAGTCTGAAATCTATTCTTAAGCACACCGAAACAACGTTCCACACAATTGCGAAGTTGGGCATGGCGATGGTTGAACTTGTCATGCATATTCCTGTATGCGGCATTACCACGATTTTGGTATTCTGAGAGATGGTATCGTTCGCCACGATAAGGTGCCAAGAATTGTGCAGCATTTCCATATCCTGAATCAACTAAGTAGTACTTTCCTATTATTAAATAAGAAATGGGTTAGTCAGCAGCCGTATGAGCTAGTATGTATGTAGTACATGTGGACGATATGGTATTGTCATACCTTGTGGTACCATAAAACCACCTACGTCGATGGCTCATCTAAGGACCGTCATATTTGCGGCCGCTCCTTCGAACCCGACACTGACATAATGAAAGATGAGATCAAAACCACATACTCCCATCACATTTTGGCTTATCACATTTTTCCTATTTCTGTAATGTGTTTTTCTGTCTTTGAGTACGTGTGCTGGAATGTATGTTCCATCGATTGCACCTATGACATCCTAGATAATATGACAAATATTAAAAATAAACACACTTCCTTAAAATGAAAAATATCATTTGATAAGAGAGGACAATTACCTTGAAGTATGGGTAGAATCGGTCATCATGGAGAATGCGAGGGTGTATTGGTTCAGTCCCAGTTGGAAGCACGATGTATGTGAATCGAAGTAATGCAATCGCCTTAATGACACGTTTCACATAAAAATTGATAGTCTCCGATGAGTGTTGAAAGTGTTCACACATAGCACCTGTTGCAACACCATGTCCCATAGCATACAAAAACATTGCTAGCTGCTCAGTTGTTGTCACATAACGAGAATCTCGGATGAGTTCCCTCTCCACAAGGATGTCCCTTAATTTTAGAAACATGGACGAGTGCATCCGAAACGTGTTATAGCAATGACATTCATGACCTTGCAATACTTCGTGGACCCACACATGTCCTGTGTGACGACTGGTATGCATGGGTCTAGGGATCGGAGTGGTGCCTAACATCCTCATCGATTATAGAAGGCATTAGCATTTCATCAACTGCCAAGAACATAGCATTCTCCTCCAATATTGCCTCCCTCAAAAGTGCGTCAAAGTCTGAATACGTTTGTCTGAGTTAGTTTGTATAACATGATTCAAAGTATGTGACATGAATAAATGCTTGATCATCAAATTAACTAATAGTTGACATAACAACGGTGAATAAGCTACGATGTTCTCTAAACAACGTAGAACTGATTATAATGTACTCATAACAACGTAGAAGAGTTAACAAGATAGATAAGCCTACATCCTCATTTAATAACCCATAACTAGGAAAATGAGGCCCACAAATATCAGCAACAGGAGTAACAAAATCATCAGTAAGATAACAAGGACTACATCCCGATACACAACATGTTCCTCGGCCTCCCTAAGTTGTGTTTCATGCACAACAGAAGGTGCCTGGATTTGCACCGTATCATTTGCACTTGAAGTTGGTCTCAGGATGATCCCCCTAAATGCCATGTTCCCTTCCTCAACGGTTGCAAATCCCTTATATCTTGCTCCAGGATAACCATTGACTTGTTCATAACATTCAGACCAAGTGTAGTACACGCCCGGTCGATGACCTACACACACTACATAGCATTTATATCGAGCCATGTTTAGTTTCACAGTCAGCCTGCAAAACCATAATAGCATTGTTCAAAGCTTAAAAAAACAATCCACATACATCGACAAGATGAACATGATACCCATAATGTAGATCAATAGAAACAACTGTTTTAAACATGAGTAGTAGATGAAAGGAGTACACTAAAAGATAAATATGAAACCCAAAACATAGATAGGGAACAGCTCTAAACATCAGAACGACATCGATGAACTACAACCTACACCATAACATCGACATCGACTAAGGAGATGGACAGACACATCATACAAACAAATCCTAGGTGTTGGTAATGATCCAAACCATAGCATCTTCCTCATCTAGAGACATGAAGACCACCCTTTTAGATGCTGTCTCAAACAGCGGCAAAGCCCTCATCAACAACTCCTGTGAGTACTCGACCATTGTCTTCAATCGTGACACACACTCCCTTACAGTGTATTGCTCTTCGTCCTTGGACGTTGTAGATGAAGAAGACCCGGGAATAATGACTTTGCCAACTTCATCCGTTGATCATTTAACTGGCAATATTGAGCTAGGGTCAGCAGTTCAGAAGGCTTCTTGCTTCGCCTTTTTCGGCTCTGGGATGATTGGGCTTGTGTGGTACGTCTCTTGTCGGGGGATGTTGCCTCATCCTCAAGTTTGGTATTTTGTGTCTGAGTGGTTTCATAACTTGGAGGTTGAGACAAAGGAGTAAAATCAAAGGATTGAAATTGTCATCATCAATGGACTGTACTTGTTGCGAGTCCAATCCCATCGCACTAAACCCTTGTCTTGTAGAATTGTCATCATCACCAAAAGAGCGTCGCGAATCAACATCTACATCTTGGGTGGATCCAAGGAAATGTGAACCCCTAACTGTGGTCTTCCCGCACAAGATATCCATTTGTTGCTTATAAGGGAATGGTTTGTCAATAAATTTCGTGAGATCTGCATTTGTCTGTAGCATTGGATAAAGATTAATGTTGTGTAACTAAACATTTTGCGAATAAACGAAAAAAATTTAATATTATAAATGAGACCTTACCGCTATGGCTGCTTGGATACTCTCCTCATTCGGGGCAATCAGAACATTTCTTTGTTCATCCCACCCCCAACCACTTCTCGTGCGCAATGATTCATATGCATGATATAACTTCTTTAAATTTTTCCAACGGTAAAGCAAATGACTACTCTGTCTTTTAACCCCCGCCTCTCGAATAAAGCACTCCAAAATATCATTGAACACATGGTTTTTAAAAGTCCCTTGGTGTGCATAGTTTCTAAGGTATTCATCAGTCAATATGTCTAATAAAATCTTGTCTTGTCTGAAAGACCAATTAGAGATATGTGGCTTGGCGGAGGGACGGGTCCCAATCTCATCTAAACATATGCACAATGGACTGTCAGTAGATTAACAGACAACGAAAATTTTGCTTATATGAAGTTCTAACATGGGAGATTTCTAAAACACATGAACACATACATGGTGGTCCAAGAACTACTAAGTTAACGTACGACAACAATTACTTCATTCACAATAGTTCAAGAAGGACCCTCCCACTCACTAAATAATTGAATTATGTCATTGAGGAAAGGTAAGCTTCTCTCCTTTAATGACAACACCAACAGATTGAACTGCAAAGGGAATATAGAAAAAATAAGGTACAATGATAAAATTTGGGGCATTTTAACCTACATTAGGTGGCAGTCACAAACTTCAACATAGGCATTCCATGAAATGTCATTTCCGACCACTTGATTGGTACCTTTATCCCACTTGAAACCTCCATTTTCTAGCAGGTCTTTAGTGATCAAGTAAACACTTTTGTAAAAATTCAGTCTACTTTGTAATTGACATATAGTTGCATTGACCTCATATTGGTCAATGAATGTCTCAACTATGAACTGCCAGGCATGGTTTGGGACAAAATCGCCACTCACTAACTCCTCCCTAAGTAGACGTATAAGCTTCTGATCCATGTCAATGGTCCATATGTAACCTATTTTTTTGTTAGAAACAGACATGATCAAATGCATAGTATATTAAACAAAGAAAGGTAAAAATAAAATTCTGACAGGCCTTGAGAGGATGGTTGAATTTAATGTTTATGTCTCACTACGTATGCTCTACTGTCATGGAAAAGATCGTGAAAATGTCTTACTTGTTTCATTCAAAGTAACTTACTGCCATGGAAAAAAAATGGGGATGTGTGTGTGTGTTTTGGGGGTGTAGGAAGGAAGGGAAAAAATAACCAACTGCAATTTAGATAAGCCTAAAAGTTAGATGCACTCCCCACTACAATTTCCTTTTGCATCAATGCCTACTTGGGAAGGAATGCATGCAATCCATTTCCAAGTCCCCAAGAAGAAAAAAAGTAAGAAACAATTCCGCCACCCCTTGAATTCCCCTACTTGTTGGCATTGACCTGGTTTCTAACATCTATTGTTCACTAATTTGATGTTCTTCTATTTTTATTAAAAAAGGCAGCATCAATGTTTCAATACAAATGAAAAAATAATATCAAACTTAGTTATGATTATATATTAGTTAGAGTAGTTGGCATTGAGCAGGTTTATCTGGGCCAAGGAAAGCCCAATACGAGCCTATTTGACTCATGAACTGGGCTGATTGCGCATTACCTCTAATTTTTATTTTCAGTTTAAAACCATGTTGAACTGAAACATTAGGATTAGAAAGTGGAAGATTATGACATTTTACATCACATAAATGAAAACCAAGTTGGTTATGCTGTAATCACTCAATAAGGAAACAAGTTTGAATATATCAACTCAGCTTTACACATTAATGATCATGATAAAGGAAAGAAGTAATACTTAGTTGCATAAACTAATAGATTTCAATTATCATTGCCATTTCTACATCATTTTTTTGTCATGATGTTGTTCATCATTGGCTGAACCATGCAATTGTGTATAACATGATCACTAAACATCAATAAACATTAAAAATTGAATTCACAAATTGGTTGAAGTACCTGGCTGAGACATCCTTCAAATTTTCCTCACCGCTAAAAGAACCTCAAAACATTAAAACATGGGTCGACAATTAGATATTTGTTCAACATTATAAACTCAAAAATAATAAACACATGATAATTACATAAACACCATAATTATTACATAAAAACATGTGCAATAAGCTCAAATGTATACAAAAAACCAGTACAGTAAGCTCTAACTAATACCAACAGATGTCTATGGTTGGGGGTTTTGAAATGGTCAAATAAAACCAAAACCTCAACAGATGTACAAAGCTCATACTATTATAATGATATGACCGAAATTACTGGTAACAAGAAATTAAACACAGTACAAACTAGAACACACTAAAAACCAGTACATACCACTACATAAACAGTAGGTTCACTACATAAACAAGTGAGAAAAGACAATTCCATGAATGTCAACAGCTAGACAACCACTAACAGCATACTATCAAAATCAGGTCTCCTTTTCACCCTCTACTTGTTAAACCACAAGGAAACAAATTCCAAGCAAAAGGAGAAAGAGAAAACTATTTATAGTGTACTACCTGTTCATGGAATGAGCTACCAGGATAGATGATGGAAAGAGCTACCAGGATAGATGTATATGCTTGGGGGTTGTGAAATGGCCATTAACCCTCACTAACTGAAAAAAAAAATTGTTTACATAACTACATTCATATAAACACTAGCTACCAGTAAATTAATAGATGTACATAGAAAGCAGTGAAATAAGCATAATATTAACCCTCAATAAGCTCAAATGTATACAAAAAACCAGTACAGTAAGCTCTAACTAATACCAACAGATGTCTATGGTTGGGGGTTTTGAAATGGTCAAATAAAACCAAAACCTCAACAAATGTACAAAGCTCATACTATTATAATGATATGACCGAAATTACTGGTAACAGAAATTAAACACAGTACAAACTAGAACACACTAAAAACCAGTACATACCACTACATAAACAGTAGGTTCACTACATAAACAAGTGAGAAAAGACAATTCCATGAATGTCAACAGCTAGACAACCACTAACAGCATACTATCAAAATCAGATCTCCTTTTCACCCTCTACTTGTTAAACCACAAGGAAACATATTCCAAGCAAAAGGAGAAAGAGAAAACTATTTATAGTGTACTACCTATTCATGGAATGAGATACCAGGATAGACGATGGAAAGAGCTACCAGGATAGATGTATATGCTTGGGGGTTGTGAAATGGCCATTAACCCTCACTAACTGAAAAAAAAAATTGTTTACATAACTACATTCATATAAACACTAGCTACCAGTAAATTAATAGATGTACATAGAAGGCAGTGAAATAAGCATAATATTAACCCTCAATAAGCTCAAATGTATACAAAAAACCAGTACAATAAGCTCTAACTAATACCAACAGATGTCTATGGTTGGAGGTTTTGAAATGGTCAAATAAAACCAAAACCTCAACAAATGTACAAAGCTCATCCTATTATAATGATATGACCGAAATTACTGGTAACAGGAAATTAAACACAGTACAAACTAGAACACACTAAAAACTAGTACATACCACTACATAAACAGCAGGTTCACTACATAAACAAGTGAGAAAAGACAATTCCATGAATGTCAACAGCTAGACAACCACTAACAGCATACTATCAAAATCAGATCTCCTTTTCACCCTCTACTTGTTAAACCACAAGGAAACATATTCCAAGCAAAAGGAGAAAGAGAAAACTATTTTTAGTGTACTACCTGTTCATGGAATGAGCTACCAGGATAGATGATGGAAAGAGCTACCAGGATAGATGTATATGCTTGGGGGTCATGAAATGGCCATTAACCCTCACTAACTGAAAAAAAAAAAATTGTTTACATAACTACATTCATATAAACACTAGCAACCAGTAAATTAACAAATACTAGTAGTCAAATAAACACTTGCAACCAGGACATTAGGAACACAGGAAGTAAGTAGGCCCTCCCTAACATTAAGAACACATGATAACTACAGGAACACTAGGTAAGGTCATGAAATTTCAAATAACCACATTCAAATAAACACATTCTCCTAATAATATGACATAAATCACACAACATAATAATCACAGAAGGCGGCTAATTGGCAAAAACAAAAGTATCCCTAAACCAAAATGATAAACATAGTAAAATGAGATGATCAACCACAGAGGAGGGGGTTGAGGGCACAGGGAAAAATACCACAGTGTCGGCTTCAAGAACAGAAGAATACCGTCGAATGAACACCCACGAATGAGGGGGAAATAGGGCAGAATGCAAAACCACAGCAAGAACGCCCTCCAACAATACCATAGAATGAAAAAACACAGCAGCAATGGCCTTCAAGAGGAGGGGGACCTTGAAGACATGGGGAGGAGGCTAATAGTCAGTGCAGAAGACTTCGCCCAAGACCACAACAATCGGTTAAATAGACCATCTACCATGAAATAAAATTAGGGAAAGAAAAGTAGAACACCCGGTGGCCACGGTCATGGCATCTTAGACTGGTAGGATGCGTTGTCGAACGAACACACAAGGTTGCAGAGCCGTGAACCCTAGAGCCAGGTAGGGAGAGCGAGGGAGAAAGACCAGGATAGGAAGACCTGTATGCAAAAGGAGAAGCCTGTGAGCACCAACTACATGTGACCCAGGCAGGTTTTGCAGGGGAACAAAGGCGATGTCGACGGCAGTAGATTCCCTGTCACCGCAGGCGAACGAAGCCGAAGGAGGAAGACGAACACTGAGGTACGCATAAACGGAGGTGGGAGAATGGGAAACAGTAGCGATTCCACGGCAGCAGATGAAGAGCACATCAGATTGCAGGTCGTCGACAGGCGATCGAAGTCGGAGGAGGACGAAGAACACGGGACTCGGCGAGGGTCTGCTCTCCCTCTCATGCTCGCACAGGTACCAACGAAAGGGAATGGGAGACAGGCCACCGTACACAAAAAAGTTGTAAATATATGGGAAAAGGTAGGGGTAAAAACGTATTTAAAAAAGAGTTAGATTGGGTTAAGTCTACTCCACCTCCAGGGGTGGGTTAGAGTAACCCGGATTAACCCAGGTTACATTTATTCTAACCCACTTTAACCCGGGTTAAAATTTCTTGCTTTCCAAACCACTTTTTAGCCTAACTCTGGGTTAACCCAGATTAACTCTAACCTAACCCTTTACCAAAGAGGCCAGAGTTAATGGTTATATCATTAATATTAGATGAACACTAAATGATTATGTCATGATTTTGGTATCATTGTATGTATGTTCGATGAATATTAAATGGTTGTGGTGGATTGATTTAAATGGCTAACTAAATTTATTTATATTTTTCGACCTCTTTATGTGATGTTCTTATGTTTTACTCATTTTCTTTTGAAGTTTGCTCATTTTAAATATTAACCAAGTTAAAAAATTTAAAAAATAAATCAAACAAGTCATTTTCCCACCGTAACTCAGTGGTACTGTCATGCCCCGCCAATTTAGCAGCGGCGTAAATCGGGGAGGCATGAACAACGTGTATGGTAATGAAAATTGCACATACAGTCTCAAATATCAGAGCATCTAATGAATAATAATTGCAATAAACTCCTCATTTTATTGATAATTCATCTAAACTATTACAACTACTAATTCAGAGCCAAAAACATAGTGCTCAATAACATCTTTACATAGGAAATGATAACTAAGCGACTAACTAACTAGACTCTATGATACTAAGGACATTCCATCGCTACAACTCCAGGTCGCTCATCACTCCAGTCCATTCCCGTTGGTGTGCGTAGGGTCATCACCTGACTTACCTGAAACACATTAAATAAATACGCAGGATGAGCGAATAACGCTCAGTAGGACTTAATATCTCATGAACACAAGCATGTTTTAAATAGTTATTATTTTAATGGCAGGCTATCTAGAGAGAATAGTCATGTAGAGCATGTCATGATAACAAGAGAACAATAGCAACTGGGACAGGGTAAATAGTACAATGAGAACGACAATAGAATGGCCATGTAACGTTATAACATGTAAATTGCACAACGGTGCACTAGCAACGATCATGCTTGCACTTGTAGAGATAGTAATTTGATTGTCATAGATTAATCTAGATAGTAAACTGGCGCTGGATGCATGCCGTAACACATCCTTGATCATTTTAACTCCCATGGGCACTGGCACTTTTCGGGATGCTCCCCCCAGGACCTAATCGGGCCCTATTGCGCTGGCATTAGTCATTTCTTTTATCTTAGACAATCACACGAATGCCAATAGAGTATCAAGAAGAGATAAGAGAGTACTAGATGAGATAGATGAGAGTGTAAAGAGAACGTGAACAAATGAGAAAATATAGAGAGCAAATGAGACAAGGGTATTATCGTAAAATCACGTTAAATATCGATAATATGGTTGCACGGCACACCACTGCGGGCCGGCAATCTGGTAGAAGTCACCACCACCCACTAGCTGTGCTGTGTACACAGGCTAGATGGTTCGGCGTGATCACAAGATAAGGAGAGAACATACTAAGGTCATGGATCGTACTGATCCCTAAGAGTGTAACGGGTTTTGGGGTACAACCAGCTCGTTGACTAAGGACGTGCGCCAAAGCCAAGAAGACTTACGGAGGTCTTGACAAGGAGTCCCTGGCCCAGTCGAGAGTATTCTCGATGGAGAGGTGGTCCAAGTCAAGAGAAAGTGTGTAGAAAACGGGTCCGTCGTGCCTCGAGTGCTCGAAGGCCGAGGGAAAACGGTAGCGATGTACAATCACGCGAATAAAGCGAAGACATGTGTCATTTAAATAATAGGGAAAATTAAGTAATTAATTTCATTTAATTACCAGATACATTATTGAGTAATTTAATAGGGTCAAATAGCAATAAATAATGTTTAGTGTGCAAGTGTAAAGAAATCATGAGAATAGAATAAGTCGTGCTCACGGCTTTTAAATTAATAAGAATTATTTAAATATTATTAAATAAAAATATTCAGGCCTTTTATTAAGCTTAACAGTACATGGTTTAACTTGTACAAGGGTTAAATGGCATATAAAGTAGGGATATAAGCGTAATTTTAAGTTCTGGCAGAAAAGCTTGAATCGCGGCGGGGGTCACGGACGCGATTCCTATCGCGGTCGCCGACCCGGGCGCGACAGCGGTTTGCGCTGGAATCGTGGCGGCATAGGCCGCCGCATTTATGAACGTGTCGCCCTCACCGGCCGCGACCTCCCGGTATCGCGGCGGGTCGCGCCGCCGCGATATCAGGGATGTCCAGCCTTTTCCCTTTTTCTTGGGTGGACCCTTCTTGACACAGGGTCATTCTAAATTCAGTATAAAATCACACCATGCTCCAAAAATCACGAAACTAGTTTTAAACGAAAGTAGACATATAGATCTACCAACATGCATGATTAATTTGAAAATAGACAAGGTTTAGACATGCTGTGATCAAGTTACATTTTGATGACCTAAACAGGTGCAGTCAAGGTTCAATGAATTAATTAGAGATGGATACATGATGAAAAATTCTGAAACTATGGAGCATTCAAAAATTAACAAGATGTAGTATTTATGATAATTTTATCATGGTATGAAGTTAAGAATGAACGAGGTTCACAAACCAACAAGAAGGGTCGGATGCATGGATCTGATAGGGATTCAAAGAATTAATTCTCCCTCCTGGGAGATCGAAATAGAACGAAACTAGAGGCGTTTGAAAGCTATTGCAGTTTAGTATCAATGAGAATTTTCTTATAGCATGGGAACAAGTACATGCAGGGAATTAGAGAAAACATGAGATTTCAGGTTCATGGTAATAGTAGGGATTCAAGCAATAAATTCGCCGAAATGGATGAGTGAAATGCAACAAGACTAGAGTGCTTTTGAAGAGGTATATGAAGGCTATCTAGGATAATTTTTACACGATTTTTGCTTGAGAGATTGCCTACCTTTTCTTGCTGGTAAGAAAATCCTAGGGTTTTGATGAAGAACGAGATGAAATCCTTCCTCTAAATGCTTCTCCCTTCTTGTCCTTCGTTCTTCAGCTCTTCTCTTCGTCCCCCAAGGTTCCAGCAATGAGTTATGGGTTGGTAGGGATAAATTTGGAGTGTTTTGATGCTTAATAGAGTCCTTAATCACCTAAAACTCTTCTCCTCTCCTCCAACTCCGAAATTAGCAATTATCCACATATTTTCTAGCCATTATCTACCTAATAGGATGGGGAAGAGGTCTAATTTCGTGGGTAGAGAGTTTGGGTAGGTTTAGGACTCTTGTAATGACATTTATAAGCTAGTTTAGTCATTATCTTATCCCTTTTTAATTTATTTAATAATTAACTCCGAATTTCTACATTTATCTCCCCTTATTCTAGCATTTATCACTTAGTTGGCTTGGAGAGAGATCTAATTTCATGGCTAATGTGTTAGGATGAGATGGCGACTCTTTTTAAGATAAGTAAGAGTTAAAATAGTCATTATCTTAACCCTTTTCTATTTATTACTATTTTTATGTACGAATTTAACTTAATTACTTCCCATCCCAAGATGGGATCTTCATATTTGGGCCTAACTATTCATGTTAGGACCTTTAACAAGATTCATTACTAATTTAACTTAATGGGTATTGATTTAATGCTAATTATTCACCCTTTATTCTAGTTTAAATCCATTTAACATATTTATTCACTTGATTTCTTGCTTCATTTTAATTTAATAATTTGATCCTAATACTCCTAACATTTATCCAACCTTTAGGATTCTGCTTTTGGGCCCAATAACGTACGTGTGCTTAATTGTACAACTCATTTACTTACTTTACTTAATGAGTTTTAATTATCCTTTTATTTAGAGTATCTATTCATGGCCAAAATTGTTCATTGGTCCAATTATCATAATGGGCTATCAACCCATATTATTTAAAGTCTATGCACATTTTTATTTTCATTTATAATCCACTTTGGCCTATAAAATAATGACTTCTCCGACTTATTCCTTAATTATGCTAATAAGTCGCCTAATTTCTTAAATTTGGTCTAAATGATTTTTCTATGACCAAATTAAATGATGGGTCATTAGAGAATATTATTTAAAGTATAACTATTATTTTTATGGAATTTTTATATGGATTTCTATGCATGTGATAATAATGCGTACCTTTTTAACTAGTTGAATTTATTAATTGATAAATTTCAATTTATCCCTAATTCTTAATTAATGAATTTTCCGGGGTACTACATCCTCCCCCTCTTAAAAAGAATTTGGTCCCTAAATTCTACAACTCATTCGGGTAATTATGAACCTTCATTTATGCTAAAAGATATTAATTTTCATAAGTTCAGAGTTACCTTCCACAGTTCCCACTTCTTGATTTGGAGAGAGTTCTATCGGTACTTCCGGTGTATCTTGTTGTTTTGATTCCTCATGACGTTGGTCCTTGAATTGCGGTAGTCTCTCATCTTGTGGTATGGGCTGCCACATTGCAAACATTTTCCTTGTTTCCACCAGCAATCCTCCGACGTGTGTCCCCTCCTATCGCAGCGCTTGCATCACTCTCTGCGAATACGGGCTAATTGTATGTCGTTCTTCTTATTCTTCTTTATTTTTCTCTTATCATTGTTTAGCTGTTTC
Source organism: Colocasia esculenta (assembly GCA_014218235.1). Classification (NCBI taxonomy): domain Eukaryota; kingdom Viridiplantae; phylum Streptophyta; class Magnoliopsida; order Alismatales; family Araceae; genus Colocasia; species Colocasia esculenta. The sequence goes on along the minus strand of CM024755.1, from coordinate 26,041,332 downwards.
TCTATTGTCATAGAGTTGAGATCTTTGGTGTTAGTGGATGGTTCTTTTAGAAGAGGGCAGGCTTGTATCGATGCTCCAAGATGCCACAACGTAGACATGCACCCACTCTTCGCCAACAATCAATGGCTATATGGCCTGGCTTACTACAATGACGGCAGATGATCCTGCTAGGTTTCTGTTGTGTGTTCGCCTTCTTGTCTTGGTTGTGTCTTTTATTCTCGTTCCTTTTAGCCGTTTTTTTAATCTTCTTGGTCGTCCTCAAGGCTCCTTCCAGCAGTTGGGCGACTTTTTGACATGCCCGGACTAGTTTTTGAGTTGACCTCATTTTGTCTTGCAATGGCGTATGTTTGGCATCCATTTAAGGGTTCCTTCAAGAATACGATTGGCATTAGGATTCTAAAGTAATAATATTTAAGTTTATACACACATATATATATATAGATGCATGTATTCAAATCTTTAACCATGGTTCTACCCAATCCTCACATAGGCATGGTGGTTGACTTAGATACGTGTCAGGGCAGTTCACCTAGAACATCCTAGGACCTAAAATATCCTCATAAGGACAGCTTAGGCTCTGATACCAACTGTCAAGCCCCGCCAATTTAGCAGCGGAGTAAATCGGGGAGGCATGAACAATGTGTATGGTAATGAAAATTGCACATACAGTCTCAAATATCAGAGCATCTAATGAATAATAATTGCAATAAACTCCTCATTTTATAGATAATTCATCTAAACTATTAAAACCACTAATTCAGAGCCAAAACATAGTGCTCAATAACATCTTTACATAGGAAATGATAACTAAGCGACTAACTAACTAGACTCTATGATACTAAGGACATTCCATCGCTACAACTCCAGGTCACTCATCACTCCAGTCCATTCCTGTTGGTGTGCGTAGGGTCATCACCTGACTTACCTGAAACACATTAAATAAATACACAGGATGAGCGAATAACGCTCAGTAGGACTTAATATGTAAGGCCCTCGAATTTTGTTGCTTTATTTCATATGTGGATAATTCATGCTTGTGTGTGCATGTATGTATATATATATCTGCGTACGTATTAGCTAGTTATACTTATGTGTGCATGTGTGTAAATAGGTTATAAATATTGTATGTCTACATGTGCGATGGTGTGTATACTGTACCATGTATATTGCATGTATATGTATATATATATATACATCGTACGCATGGTTTCTGCATGTTTTTAAGTTCTGGCCGAAGGGCCAATTGGCGTCAACAGGGTGGACGTCCATGGTAGTAAACGTCCATATCGTTGGACGTTAATACTTAAATAAACGGCCATGGATGTGGACGTTAATATCTCTGACCTGCATGCGTTGCAGACCCCGAAATTTCGGGGGCAAGCAAGCCCAACCATTGGGGAGAAGTCCCCAACGGCTATCAAACATCCCATCACATCCTCCGGGATATCCCAAACCCCTCTCCTATAAACTAAACCCTTTCTGCACCAGAAAGAGCCTCTCTTGACTCTTTTCAAGGAGGAGAGAAACCCTAGCTCAAAAAACTGGAGGAAAACTGAACTTGGCAAGCTTGAATCCGGTGACTGAAGGCTTCTTCGACGATCCACTGCTACTAGGAGGGAGTCTGGACATTGGGGAAGGCTTCCCCAACACTGGACTGAAGCTTGCATCGACTTAGAACCCGGAGGAAGGAACTCGTGGAGGCTTCTTGGGACTGCCCAATGAGAGCTTCAACAGCAACTTGGATCCCTTTGGAGGTTTTTAGAAAGGCAAGTAACCCATCCCCGTGGTGCATGTGTGTATCCAGTAGGTCCTAGGCATTTTTATGGATTTTTATCGTGTCCTGGATCCTCACATTCCTCTGTTATCTGGAGCTCGGTCTGTGTTTTTGCACAGACAGGAACTTGACGTCAAGCCCTCTTGCCGTCAAGATCTCCAGTCAGCGGCCAGCGATCTTGCCGTCAATCTCCTTGAACGGCCAGACACTGCCGTTAAGTTCTTCAGTGCAGAACAACAAATTGTTCTACCTTATATAATTATTTTCCGGACTTTGACGCATGAGAATATAGTGTAATTTTTATATGTTATGTAAAATAGATAAGGTGATGTGTGTGGAATTTTCTGTACTTTTCTGTGGATGGCATAAATTGCTAGATTTATTGAAACACATGTTGGGAAAATGGATTATGCATGTTCACCTACTGTCTACATGATTTCTGAGGAATTAAATGCCCTAAATTTTTCTATACCATGTGTATATGTGTCAGCCCATACCCTGCAAATTTGAGAATTTTTCATGTTCGTGTGATTTACTGTAATTTCTGCAATGGAAATAGAAAGTATGTGTAGGATTTTCAAAAATCTACAGTAAATTGTATGTTGTGTAATAAATTTGGGAAATTTTTCTGTAACAATGTGTATGATAGATTCAGATCTGTGAAATGTCAAATCTGAGATTCATGTTATGTTCCATGATAAATTGAATTATGAATGGCATGAGATTGAATGTTTTGATTTCTGTAAATGTCAATATGACTCAGAAAAATGTGAAAATTTGCATGTGTGGTCATAAACCTGCAAACAGTGTGTGGTTAAATTTTTATATAATTTTGATAACAGAAAAAGGCATTACGAGATTTCCATGTGAAAACGAGTGATTAATGCATGTTATCATGAATGTGGTTTGATTATGCATTGTTCAGCCTGATTAGTGTAAAGTATTGAATGTTTAAAGCCTGTCAATAGTAGTATCATGTTAGAGAAAAACAGAGCCATGTGTATGAATGAGAAATGTGAGCCATGTGTAAATCATGTGAAAAGTGTGTGTTAAAAATCGGATAATGTGTGAAATGTGCCATGTGTGACACTGCTTCCATAGAGGGCCGTGGAACCGTACCATGGAAAAGTCCCCATGGGAAGGTTCAATGTGTTAAGATCCTAAGGGCATTAGGATGAAATCCTGGAGGTGGACAAGTACCACTGGTTAGGGTGGAGACTTGTTCTCCCGGTCTGCGCAGTCCAAGAGTCATCACTGTATTGCCTAGGTGGCGTCTATGTGTATGTGTTATGTGATGTATCCTTCTAATGGTGGTTTAGACTATGTGTCACGACACTAAGTTGTGAAATGTGAATGTGAATTGTGAAATGTGAATGTGAACATGTGTAAATTGTGTAGTGTGAATATGTGAAAATGTGCAATGTGTAAAAAGTGAGCAATGTGAATGTGTAATTGTGTAAACATGTGGAACTAATATGGTAAATCATGAAATTGTGATCCATGATGTGTAAGTGTTAAATTTATGTCAAAACAACAACCTAAATGCGTGTAAAATGCCATTTCCACATGTGCAAAATTTGTAGAATCCATGTTAAGGATGTTTCTTACTTATGTGTGAATAGTTCCATGTTTAATCGTTATCATGTTGAAGTTGAAAATGTGAATGTAGCTCTCATGTGAATAGACAAATAGAAAGCATGTGGTAGGGACTTTAATTTGGAATGACATAAACCATGTACATGTGTTTAAATTTTATAGAAGTATCATGATAGGTTGTTTCCTACCATGCTATATGTTTGGCTATTGAAAGTGATTATAGGTCTTATTGTGATATATGCATGTATGACGTGTATGGTGTTATTTGCTGAGTCTTTTAGACTCATTCCTTGCTTCGGCGTACAGGTTTAGTAGGTGATACACCTTTGGAGGAGACCGTAGAGAGCGACTCTGAGCGCGGGGAGTAGCTTGGCGGAGTTGTAGTTGTGACATTTTGACTTCCATCGTATGTAAATTGAGGCATTGTAATAGAAACACTATGTAATTGTGGACAACTATGTATTTGAATTTAGTACTTCATTATGTGAACTTTAATTCTTTTAAATTGTCATTGGATCATGTATGTTAAATGTGGGTGATGAAATGAAATGAAAGACCTTGTTCTTTTACTTCCGCTACTCTGTATCTATATTTGTGTATATCTCAATCATGTGATAGCGTTTGGGTAAATGTCCCACTGTGATAACGTTCACTATACCGACGTGGGTTGGTATAACCGTACCGGTATAATGAGGGTCGTCACAGGGATTGGTATCAGAGCAACTAATTGAGATTATACATAAATATACATGAATCATCATCCCCATTACATGCTAAATCTTCATAGACTGTCCACATGTGTAGAATTGATTAATAATGAATGAAAAATAGATAAGAAAATGGTTAGGAAATAAATTAACGTAGCGCTAACGGTGACTGAAATTTATTGCAGCCATGGCTTCGAGAGGTAGGCGTGGCGGAGCGCCGGCCCGTGAGGACGAACCGAGACGTGAGGAGCGGGCGGAGCAGCAGGCCCCGGCACCGCAGGGTCCTGTACTTCCCCCACCGCCGCCTGTGGATTATGGAGTGTTCATGCAAGGTTTGGTGCAGGCCATGCAGACGTAGGCCCACACCCAGGCTGCACTCCAGGCTCAGTTGGAGGCTCAGGTTAGCATAATCAATCAAAGTGTAGTCTGTTTTATTTAATTGTATGATGTTATGTTGAATGTGTATTATTTGTTGTTTGATGTAGCAGGCTCAAGTTCCAGCTCAGGACCATGGTGGACCTTCCATCATGGAAAGATTCAAGAGGATGCTGTCACCCTCTTTCAAGGGGGAGAGCGATCCGTTACTAGCAGAAAGCTGGATGAGGGAGATCGAGAAGATCTTCCGGGCTATTAGGTGTGCGGACGATGATAAGGTTACTTTAGCCACCTATATGCTACAGGTATGTGCTAGTTTTATTTGTCTATATCCCCTGTTAAGTTGAAGTTGTTTAGTTGGTGCTTGTGAAGGTTATGTTACAGGAGAGAGCTGATGTGTGGTGGGCTTCATTACTACGTACCCGATTCGAGGACGGCGCTATTGAGGTTGCTTGGGACGAGTTCGTAAGGCTCTTTCGGGCCAAGTTCATCCCCGAGCATATCCAGGACAGGATGGAGCAGGAGTTCCTTTCTTTGACTCAAGGCTCCATAACCGTGCTCGAGTATGAGGCCAGGTTTGCAGAATTATCCAAATATACACCTCATATCGTGACAGATGAGCGCAGGAAAGCAAAGAAGTTCGTGATGGGCCTGAAGCCATCACTGAGGACGAGGCTAGTGGCATTCGATCATCGCACCTTGGACGAGGCCCTCAGCACTGCTTGTAGACAGGAGGGTGAGATGGAGCAATATCTGGAAGAGAAGAAGGCTTCGCAGAAGAGGCCTACAGCTACGTTCCAGCGGCAGGACAAGAAGAAAGCAGTGTATCAGGCACCGCAGCGTCCAGTAACAACCAGCAGTGCACAGGTATCTTCTCAACATTCCCCTAGTGTGAAGAAGGAGTGTCCCCATTGCGGGAAGACGCATGGTGGTTCCGAGTGTTGGATGATTGTGGGAAAGCGCTTGAAGTGCGGAAGCAGCGACCACAAGATCAAGGATTGTCCGAGACTTCAGCAGGGAGTCCAGCGCGGAGCGCCAGCCCCAGCAGCGGTAGCAGCAGCAGCGCCAGCTACAGGAAGACCAGGAAGGCCTCGAGCCCCAGCTCGAGTGTTTGCTCTAGCACGCGAGGACGCCGAGCAGGCGGAGCATGTCACCGAAGGTACGGTTTTACTTCTAGGTGTGCACGCTCGGGTTTTGTTTGATACGGGTGCCACACACTCGTTCATTTCCGAGCGGTTCGCTAGGCAGTTAGCTCTAGAGTCAGGCGTAGAGTCTGAGGAGTTAGAAGTCCCTTTGTCTGTGCACACACCTGCGGGTACGGTATCGACTAGGAAGTGTATTCCGTCGTTACCTGTGTGCATTGAGGATAGAGTCCTAGAAGGGTGTTTCTTCTTGCTAAAGATGAAGGACTTTGATGCTATTCTTGGTCTAGATTGGCTAGAGGAGCACTATGCGTTAGTAGATTGTCGTGGGAAGAGGATTGTTTTCCGCATTCCTGGTGAGGACGAGTTCTCTCATCCCTTGCCAAGGAACTTGGCGGGAAAGTTGGTCATCTCTGCCATGAAGGCGATGCGCATGGTAAACAAGGGTTGTGACGCTTTTCTTGCCAGCGTGGTGTTAGTACCTAAGGCTGATGAGTCACCTACTCTTGCAGAGATCGAGGTAGTGCAGGATTTTTCAGACGTCTTTCCCGATGATTTGTCTGGTTTGCCACCGGATAGAGAGATAGAGTTCACCATAGAGTTGCTTCCGGGCACCTCTCCTATCTCAAAGGCTCCATATCGGATGGCATCTGCGGAGTTAGCCGAGTTAAGGAGGCAGTTGCAAGAGTTGCTAGATAAGGGATTTATTCGCCCTAGCGTTTCCCCTTGGGGCGCACCTGTCTTATTCGTAAAGAAGAAGGATGGATCACTTAGGTTATGCATCGATTACAGGAAGCTAAACCAAGTGACAGTGAAGAATAGGTATCCCTTACCTCGTATTGATAATTTGTTTGACCAGTTGCAAGATGCATCAGTCTTTTCTAAGATTGATTTACGATCTGGTTATCATCAGTTGAGGATTCGGAGTGAGGATGTGTCCAAGACGGCATTCAGATCCCGTTATGGACATTATGAGTTTTTGGTCCTTCCTTTCGGATTGACCAACGCCCCTGCAGCGTTCATGGATCTCATGAACAGGGTGTTTAGGCCGTATCTAGATAGCTTTGTTGTAGTGTTTATTGATGATGTGCTGGTCTACTCTCCGGACGAGGCCACACACCGTCAGCATTTGAGGGTAGTATTAGAGGTTCTCCGTGAGCACAAGCTGTATGCTAAGTTCAGCAAGTGCAATTTCTGGTTGCGCGAGGTTCATTTCCTCGGGCATGTTATCTCCAGTGCTGGTGTTGCAGTTGATCCAGCAAAGGTCCAGGCAGTTATGGATTGGGAGATTCCCAAGACCCCTTCGGAGATTCGTAGTTTTCTGGGTTTGGCTGGTTATTATCGGCGATTCATTGAGGGATTTTCATCCATCGCCGCCCCATTGACTCAGCTCACCAGAAAGGGAGTGAAGTTTGTCTGGTCCGAGAAGTGTGAGAGTAGTTTTCAATTGTTGAAGACTAAGCTCACGTCAGCTCCGGTGTTAGTCTTACCGAGCGGTGTAGAGGGTTTTGCTATCTACACGGATGCGTCTCGGATTGGCTTAGGCTGTGTACTAATGCAGCAAGGAAGGGTAGTGGCATATGCTTCTCGTCAGTTGAAGGAGCATGAGAAGAATTATCCGACTCACGATTTGGAGCTTGCAGCAGTGGTTCATGCACTAAAGATCTGGAGGTACTATCTTTATGGTGTCAGATTTTAGGTGTTCACCGACCACAAGAGCTTGAAGTATCTTTTCTCCCAAAAGGAATTAAACCTGAGGCAGAGAAGATGGATTGAGTTCTTGAAGGACTATGACTTCGACCTTCAGTATCACCCTGGGAAGGCGAATGTCGTAGCCGATGCCCTGAGTAGGAAGAGACCATCTCTCCAGCAGGACTGGAAGATGTTGGAGGATGCGGCTTGCGCGTTGACTGAGTTAGAGCCATCGCTATGCCAGGCTTTTGTAGCTCAGTTATCCCTTAGATCCTCGATTTTGGATGAGGTGATCGAGCAACAGAAAGCCGACCCTAGACTCCTAGAGTTAGTGGGCAAGGCAAGCATTGCTCGTGATGAGGACGGTGTGATTAGATTCCATCACCGTGTTTGTGTCCCTGATTTGGTAGATGTCCGTGAGTATGTGTTAGCGGAGGCTCATAGATCGCGGTTCTCTATTCATCCGGGTAACACTAAAATGTACCAGGATTTGAAGAGGTCATTTTGGTGGTCTGGCATGAAGAGGGACGTGGCAAATTATGTATCCCGGTGTTTAGTGTGTCATCAAGTGAAGGCCGAGCGACAGCGACCATCTGGCCTTATGCAGAAGATGGAAATCCCAGTGTGGAAGTGGGAAGCTGTCACTATGGACTTTGTTTCGGGTTTGCCTCGATCTAGAAGGGGCAATGACTCGATTTGGGTAGTTGTAGATAGATTCTCGAAGACCGCACATTTCTTGCCTATGAAGAAGAAGCAGTCGGTTGAGAGTTTAGCTAGATTGTATGTTAGTAGTGTGGTTAGATTGCATGGTGTGCCGAAGTCGATCATTTCGGATCAAGATCTGAGATTTACTTCGAGATTATGGAAGGGTCTTATGGATGAGTTAGGTTCGGAGCTGAAGCTCAGTTCAGCATTTCATCCCCAGACAGATGGACAGTCCGAGAGGACTATCCAGACGCTCGAGGATATGTTGAGAGCGTGTGTGCTAGATTGGAAGGATGATTAGGAGTGTCATTTACCTCTTGTGGAGTTCGCATACAACAACAGCTTTCATGCAAGCATTGGTATGGCTCCATTTGAGGCGTTGTATGGTAGGCCTTGCAGATCTCCTTTATGTTGGGAGGAGACAGGCGATAGGCAGTTGATCGGTCCGGAGTTAGTTCAGGAGACTTCGGATAAGATTCAGCTTATCAGGAAGAGGCTTGTTGCGGCGCAGGATAGGCAGAAGAGCTACGCCGACAACAGAAGGAAGGATCTAGAGTTCGAGGCGGGTGATCATGTCTTCTTGAAGATATCACCTACTCGAGGTGTTGTCAGGTTTGGCAGGCATAGTAAGTTGAGCCCTAGATTCATTGGCCTGTATGAGATTCTCAGACGACTGGGCAGCGTGGCGTATGAGCTAGATTTACCCCCAGCTTTGGCTAATGTTCATCCTGTTTTCCACGTTTCTATGCTCAGGAAGTATGTCCGAGATCCATCTCATGTGATAAGTCACGAGCCAGTGGAGATTCAGCCAGATCTGTCGTATGTGGAGCAACCAGTAGCTATTCTTGACCGGAAGGTTCAGCATCTCCGGAACAAGAGTATTGCGTCGGTGAAAGTTCTATGGCGGAACTTCTCGCGAGAGGAGGCTACTTGGGAGCTTGAGGATGCGATGAGGAAGAAGTATCCCCTTTTGTTTGTGTAGTGTCGTTCAACTTCGAGGACGAAGTTTCTTTAAGGGGGAGAGGGTGTAAGGCCCTCGAATTTTGTTGCTTTATTTCATATGTGGATAATTCATGCTTGTATGTGCATGTATGTATATATATATCTGCGTACGTATTAGCTAGTTATACTTATGTGTGCATGTGTGTAAATAGGTTATAAATATTGTATGTCTGCATGTGCGATGGTGTGTATACTGTACCACATATATTGCATGTATATGTATATATATATACATCGTACGCATGGTTTCTGCATGTTTTTAAGTTCTGGCCGAAGGGCCAATTGGCGTCAACAGGGTGCACATCCATGGTAGTAAACGTCCATATCGTTGGACGTTAATACTTAAATAAACAGCCATAGATGTGGACGTTAATATCTCTGACCTGCATGCGTTGCAGACCCCAAATTTCGGGGGCAAGCAAGCCCAACCATTGGGGAGAAGTCCCCAACGGCTATCAGACATCCCATCACATCCTCCGGGATATCCCAAACCCCTCTCCTATAAACTAAACCCTTTCTGCACCAGAAAGAGCCTCTCTTGACTCTTTTCAAGGAGGAGAGAAACCCTAGCTCAAAAAACTGGAGGAAAACTGAACTTGGCAAGCTTGAATCCGGCGACTGAAGGCTTCTTCCGGTGATCCACTGCTACTAGGAGGGAGTCTGGACATTGGGGAAGGCTTCCCCAACACTGGACTGAAGCTTGCATCGACTTAGAACCCAGAGGAAGGAACTCGTGGAGGCTTCTTGGGACTGCCCAAGGAGAGCTTCAACAGCAACTTAGATCCCTTTGGAGGTTTTTAGAAAGGCAAGTAACCCATCCCCGTGGTGCATGTGTGTATCCAGTAGGTCCTAGGCATTTTTATGGATTTTTATCGTGTCCTGGATCCTCACATTCCTCTGTTATCTGGAGCTCGGTCTGTGTTTTTGCACAAACAGGAACTTGACGTCAAGCCCTCTTGCCGTCAAGATCTCTAGTCAGCGGCCAGCGATCTTGCCGTCAATCTCCTTGAACAGCCAGACACTACCGTTAAGTTCTTCAGTGCAGAACAGCAAATTGTTCTGCCTTATATAATTATTTTCTGGACTTTGACGCATGAGGATATAGTGTAATTTTTATATGTTATGTAAAATAGATAAGGCGATGTGTGTGGAATTTTCTGTACTTTTCTGTGGATGGCATAAATTGCTAGATTTATTGAAACACATGTTGGGAAAATGGATTATGCATGTTCACCTACTGTCTACATGATTTCTGAGGAATTAAATGCCCTAGATTTTTCTATACCATGTGTATATTTGTCAGCCCATACCCTGCAAATTTGAGAATTTGTTCATGTTCGTGTGATTTACTGTAATTTCTGCAATGGAAATAGAAAGCATGTGTAGGATTTTCAAAAATCCACAGTAAATTGTATGTTGTGTAATAAATTTGGGAAAAATTTTGTAACAATGTGTATGATAGATTCAGATCTGTGAAATGTCAAATCTGAGATTCATGTTATGTTCCATGATAAATTGAATTATGAATGGCATGATATTGAATGTTTTGGCTTCTGTAAATGTAAATATGACTCAGAAAAATGTGAAAATTTGCATGTATGGTCACAAACCTGCAAACAGTGTGTGGTTAAATTTTCATGTGATTTGGATAACAGAAAAATGCATTATGAGATTTCCATGTGAAAACGAGTGATTAATGCATGTTATCATGAATGTGGTTTGATTATGCATTGTTCAGCCCGATTAGTGTAAAGTATTGAATGTTTAAAGCCTGTCAACAGTAGTATCATGTTAGGGAAAAACAGAGCCATGTGTATGAATGAGAAATGTGAGCCATGTGTAAATCATGTGAAAAGTGTGTTAAAAATCGGATAATGTGTGAAATGTGCCATGTGTGACACTGCTTCCATAGAGGGCCGTGGAACCGTACCATGGAAAAGTCCCCATGGGAAGGTTCAATGTGTTAAGATCCTAAGGGCATTAGGATGAAATCCTGGAGGTGGACAAGTACCACTGGTTAAGGTGGAGACTTGTTCTCCCGGTCTGCGCAGTCCAAGAGTCGTCACTGTATTGCCTAGGTGGCGTCTATGTGTATGTGTTATGTGATGTGTCCTTCTAATGGTGGTTTGGACTATGTGTCATGGCACTAAGTTGTGAAATGTGAATGTGAATTGTGAAATGTGAATGTGAACATGTGTAAATCGTGTAGTGTGAATATGTGAAAATGTGCAATGTGTAAAAAGTGAGCAATGTGAATGTGTAATTGTGTAAACATGTGGAACTAATATGTAAATCATGAAATTGTGATCCATGATGTGTAAGTGTTAAATTTATGTCAAAACAGCAACCTAAATGCGTGTAAAATGCCATTTCCACATGTGCAAAATTTGTAGAATCCATGTTAAGGATGTTTCTTACTTATGTGTGAATAGTTCCATGTTTAATCGTTATCATGTTGAAGTTGAAAATGTGAATGTAGCTCTCATGTGAATAGACAAATAGAAAGCATGTGGTAGGGACTTTAATTTGGAATGACATAAACCATGTACATGTGTTTAAATTTTATAGAAGTATCATGATAGGTTGTTTCCTACCATGCTATATGTTTGGCTATTGAAAGTGATTATAGGTCTTATTGTGATATATGCATGTATGACGTGTATGGTGTTATTTGCTAAGTCTTTTAGACTCATTCCTTGCTTCGGCGTACAGGTTTAGTAGGTGATACACCTTTGGAGGAGACCGTAGAGAGCGACTCTGAGCGCGGGGAGTAGCTTGGCGGAGTTGTAGTTGTGACATTTTGACTTCCATCGTATGTAAATTGAGGCATTGTAATAGAAACACTATGTAATTGTGGACAACTATGTATTTGAATTTAGTACTTCATTATGTGAACTTTAATTCTTTTAAATTGTTATTGGATCATGTATGTTAAATGTGGATGATGAAATGAAATGAAAGACCTTGTTCTTTTACTTCCGCTACTCTGTATCTATATTTGTGTATATCTCAATCATGTGATAGCGTTTGGGTAAATATCCCACTGTGATAACATTCACTATACCGACGTGGGTTGGTATAACCGTACCGGTATAATGAGGGTCGTCACATAATATCTCATGAACACAAGCATGCTTTAAATAGTTATTGTTTTAATGGCAGGCTATCTAGAGAGAATAGTCATGTAGAGCATGTCATGATAACAAGAGAACAATAGCAACTGGGACAGGATAAATAGTACAACGAGAACGACAATAGAATGGCCATGTAACGTTATAACATGTAAATTGCACAACGGTGCACTAGTAACGATCACGCTTGCACTTGTAGAGATAGTACTTTGATTGTCATAGATTAATCTAGATAGTAAACTGACGCTGAATGCATGCCGTAACACATCCTTGATCATTTTAACTCCCATGGGCACTGGCACTTTTCGGGATGCTCCCCCCAGGACCTGATCGGGCCCTATTGCGTTGGCATTAGTCATTTCTTTTATCTTAGACAATCACACGAATGGCCAATAGAGTATCAAGAAGAGATAAGAGAGTACTAGATGAGATAGATGAGAGTGTAAAGAGAACGTAAACAGATGAGAAAATATAGAGAGCAAATGAGACAAGGGTATTATCGTAAAATTACGTTAAACATCGATAATATGGTTGCACGGCACACCACTGCGGGCCGACAATCTGGTAGAAGTCACCACCGCCCACTAGCTGTGCTGTGTACACAGGCTAGATGGTTCGGCGTGATCACAAGATAAGGAGAGAACACACTAAGGTTATGGATCGTACTGATCCCTAAGAGTGTAACGGGTTTTGGGGTACAACCAGCTCGTTGACTAAGGACGTACGCCAAAGCAAAGAAGACTTACGGAGTCTTGACAAGGAGTCCCTGGCCCAGTCGAGAGTATTCCCGATGGAGAGGTGGTCCAAGTCAAGAGAAAGTGTGTAGAAAATGGGTCCGTCATGCCTCGAGTGCTCGAAGGCCGAGGGAAAACGGTAGCGATGTACAATCACGCGAATAAAGCGAAGACATGTGTCATTTAAATAATAGGGAAAATTAAGTAATTAATTTCACTTAATTACCAGATACATTATTGAGTAATTTAATATGGTCAAATAGCAATAAATAATGTTTAGTGTGCAAGTGTAAAGAAATCATGAGAATAGAATAAGTCGTGCTCACGACTTTTAAATTAATAAGAATTATTTAAATATTATTAAATAAAAATATTCAGGCCATTTATTAAGCTTAACAGTACATGGTTTAACTTGTACAAGGGTTAAATGGCATATAAAGTAGGGATATAAGCGCAATTTTAAGTTCTGGCAGAAAAGCTTGAATCGTGGCCGGGGTCACGGACGCGATTCCTATCGCGGTCGCCGGCCCGGGCGCGACAGCGGTTTGCACTGGAATCGCGGCGGCATAGGCCGCCGCATTTATGAACGCGTCGCCCTCACCGGCCGCGACCTCCCGGTATCGCGGCGGGTCACGTCGTCACGATATCAGGGATGTCCGGTCTTTTTCCCTTTTTTCTGGGTGGACCCTTCTTGACATAGGGTCATTCTAAATTCAGTATAAAATCACACCGTACTCCAAAAATCACGAAATAGTTTTAAACAAAATTAGACATATAGATCTATCAACACTCATGATTAATTTGAAAATAGACAAGGCTTAGACATGCTGTGATCAAGTTACATTTTGATGACCTAAACAGGTGCAGTCAAGGTTCAATGAATTAATTAGAGATGGATACATGATGAAAAATTTCGAAACAAGGGGCGTTCAAAAGCTAACAAGATGTAGTATTTATGATAATTTTATCATGGTATGAAGTTAAGCATGAATGAGGTTCACAAACCAACAAGAAGGGTCAGATGCATGGATCTGATAGGGATTCAAAGAATTAATTCTCCCTCATGGGAGATCGAAATAGAACGAAACTAGGGGCGTTTGAAAGCTATTGCAGTGCAGTATCAATGAGAATTTTCTTATAGCATGGGAACAAGTACATGTGGGGGATTAGAGAAAATATGAGATTTCGGGTTCATGGTAACAGTAGGGATTCAAGCAATAAATTCGCCTAAATGGATGAGCGAAATGCAACAAGACTAGAGGACTTTTGAAGAGGTACATGAAGGCTACCTAGGATAATTTTTACACGATTTTTGCTTAAGAGATTGCCTACATTTTCTTGCTGATAAGAAAATCCTAGGGTTTTGATGAAGAACGAGATGAAATCCTTCCTCTCCAAGCTTCTCCCTTCTTGCTCCTTCGTTCTTCAGCTCTTCTCTTCATCCCCCAAGGTTCCAGCAACGAGTTATGGGTTGGTAGGGACGAATTTGGAGTGTTTTGATGCTTAATAGAGTTCTTAATCACCCAAAACTCTTCTCCTGGCCTCCAACTCCGAAATTAGCAATTATCCACATATTTTCTAGCAATTATCTACCTAATAGGATGGGGAAGAGGTCTAATTTCGTGGGTAGAGGGTTTAGGTAGGTTTAGGACTCTTGTAATGACATTTATAAGCTAGTTTAGTCATTATCTTATCCCTTTTTAATTTATTTAATAATTAACTCCGAATTTCTACATTTATCTCCCCTTATTCTAGCATTTATCACTTAGTTGGCTTGGAGAGAGATCTAATTTCGTGGCTAATGTGCTAGGATGGGATGGAGACTCTTTTTAAGATAAGTAAGAGTTAAAATAGTCATTATCTTAACTATTTTCTATTTATTACTATTTTTAGGTACGAATTTAACTTAATTACTTCCCATCCCAAGATGGGCTCTTCATATTTGGGCCTAACTATTCATGTTAGGACCTTTAACAAGATCCATTACTAATTTAACTTAATGGGTATTGATTTAATGCTAATTATTCACCCTTTATTCTAGTTTAAATCCATTTAACATATTTATTCACTTGATTTCTTGCTTCATTTTAATTTAATAATTTGATCATAATACTCCAAACATTTATCCAACCTTTAGGATCCTGCTTTTGGGCCCAATAACGTACGTGTGCTTAATTGTACAACTCATTTACTTACTTTACTTAATGAGTTTTAATTATTCTTTTATTTAGAGTATCTATTCATGGCCAAAATTGTTCATTGGTCCAATTATCATAATGGGCTATCAACCCATATTATTTAAAGTCTATACACATTTTTATTTTCATTTATAATCCACTTTGGCCCATAAAATAATGAGTTCTCCGACTTATTCCTTAATTATGCTAATAAGTCACCTAATTTCTTAAATTTGGTCTAAATAATTTTTCTATGCCCAAATTAAATGATGGGTCATTAGAGAATATTATTTAAAATATAACTATTATTTTTATGGAATTTTTATATGAATTTCTATGCATGTGATAATAATACGTATCTTTTTAACTAGTTGAATTTATTAATTGATAAATTTCAATTTATTCCTAATTCTTAATTAATGAATTTTTTCGGAATATTACAGGTATGGTACGGTATGTATCTCCCACGGAGAATGCAATACGGTCGATTCGAGTGGTACGACGAACCTTGGTCGAGGGCTCGTCAAACCCCCGACACGGTACGGTATAATTGTGAGTTATGACAAATTTTAGGGTTTTTTATTAAAATAATTATATTTAATTATTTAAATAATCACAATCACATCAGAAAAGCACAAATTTGAGAAAAAAAATAGTTTAAGCATATTCTTGATGATTTCTAAATAAGTTCAAATGCTAAGTCGCATGTGCACCGTATCTTCTTCCCCATCCAATTCGTTTGGCGCTGGGAAGAGCGCTCACCGTGGTCCGTGGACGGAGGCGGAGCTGCAGAAGCCACCGCCGCTGGGGGTATACGCGTGGCAGAACACTAACGATGCTCTTGCCGACGTGGGAAGCAGCCGCCGCTGCTTCTCCCTCCTCCTCTGCCTCATTCCTCTTCTCCAGCCGCCATTCTGCCATCTCCGGCGACACCGCCGTCTTCTCTCGGCGATGTTCTAGGCGACGCGTAGGCTTTGCAGCGGTTTCGGCCTTCTCCTCTGCCGCGGTCGAGAGCGAATCCCAGACAAATGGCAGATGGATTCCTTTCCCTGACCTGTCCTCGTCCTCGAGCAGCTACGGCAGGTTGGTGGGCTGGTGTCTGGGTCCGTCGCTTGGGTTCCACCGTCCTTTTTATTACTATTTCACCATCTCTGGTTAGTTTTTCTGCAATTGAGGTGAAATAAGCTGCTGTCTGTGTCTTTCATTGGTTTTGAATTAGTGGGTCTGGTATTTTTTTGGCAGCTATGTAGTCTGATCTTGCTCTGTTCGCTCCGCTCCTTTGTTATCTGTATTTTGAAATATGCTGAGCTGCTAACTGTATCTTACTTGTTTTGCATTCGGGAGTCTACTCCAAGTTTTTGAAAATTTTGTGGCTGAGTACTTCGATTCTGGTCTATTTCTTCTCCTGTGGTCTCCTTCTGATGGGAAGAATTGACCCTAAGTAAAGTCATAGATACAATTTTCCTAGGGTGAAGTATGCAGAGTTTCTTTGAAAAGGTCTCCTTTTGAAATTTGAAGTTCCATATAACCTTGATATACGTTTAAACCACAGGTTTAGCGGAAAGACCTCATATTGACATTGCGAGTGTCCATCCATGAGTACAGAATCCATTAAGGTAGGCTTAATGGAAAAAGATTTCTTACTGTCAACCTTTTGCCACCGGTTTTATGTATGTCCTCTTGTGGAAAGTTACATGTTTGGTCAACAGTGAGATTTTGGGAAAGGACATCACTTATGACTCTTGGTATCTGAAATTTCATCATTTTCAGATGTAGATAAAGCAACATAATTCCTGTGTGTCTTTGTTCTATATCTCTTTATTCGCTATGATTGTGTGTTTGCATGCCTATAACAATATGCTTTGGAAAGAAGAATTGAAACAGTAAACCTCTTGTACCTATTTTTCCTTTTATTTTATTTTTTTTGCATTTTGCCTTGTAACCCCTAGTCTAGTTTTTTGTTTTTACCTTTCCAGTCATTTTGTTTCTGTTAAATGGTTTATTTTACCTCATTCATAATTCATTTCTCACCTCAGCTTGAATACAAATCCTTTTTTTCCTATGTGTCTTTCACCACAGGCTATTTCTCTAGTCCTCATTTTACTTGGATCCTTGTTTTTGTGTTTTAAACTTACTTCCTCACTTTTGATTATGATTGCCTTTTGTAGGAAATGATAATCACTTCTATCTTTGCTCTTGTTTTCATAGATGGCGGCCCTTCGTCATTGTTTTCATTATGTCTTTCCTAACTTGGGATCCTCACAGATTTGCTCAGGAGGGTGATGTCTCTGCTTTTGATCCCTTGGGTCTCAACAATTTGGATACATTGGATACATCACTGGGGCTTAAAACTGCTTGGGATGGTGTCAAACATTTCTTTACCCAGACGTTCGAGAGCACATCAAGTACAAAAAGGGAAAAGTCTTCAGCAAAAGGAGTGGCTGGTACACACATTACTTTGTTACATTAAATTCCTTGAGTTTCATCCACCTCATCTCAGGACTTAATTGCATTGTTAAACAAGATTTATATGTTATTTTTTCAGGAATTACTTGGTCCACAATCTTAGATAGGAATTGTGATCCTAGGTTTAGTGTTCTGACAACTATGGCCTTTTGCTTTTATCTTGGACAACTATCAATTATGACCTACTTTGAAGCTTGTAAGGTAAGGATAAACAACTGCAAACTCCACCACTCAAGCTATGAAGAACTGAGAAATGAGTAAAATAAAATAGAGTAAAAACAAAAGAAAGAAATGCAAGAAGAATAAGTGGGACAGTGAGGAAGACAGGAAAGTCCACCAGAAATCTGATATTTCCTTTAATTTTTGTGTGCGTTAATAGAACACCTCCCCACCCCCCAATGAAATCTCCAAACCACCAACACACATGCAGACACACAGAGTCCACAAAAGAAAAACATAGGGCAGCTAGTTGGCAAAGGTCTATCTCATTTCTTGGCCCTTTAATGCCTAAAAGGGGAAAATGATTTTTAGTTTTCTGGAATCCACTTTTCCCCAAGATAACTGTGAATTACGCCACCAATTTTGTAGCATTATAAGTAGAGGTAATACACCAGGTGGAGGTGGATAGTCTTGCACCTAAGCACTGACTCTATAGAGACAGCAAGGTGTTCTTTTTTAAAGAAATTCTTTTATGTCTGTAGATGAAAAAATATTGAATTGAATAATTGAGTCAGAAGAGCAAGTCTTGGATTGAGCTTTTGAATAGTTTTACATTATGCTTTTTGTAAAAGGGGAATGGAAAAAGAGTGAAAGAACACATATTGGTTTTCAGGCAAAGCAAGTAAGCTGTGGCAATGCCAACTGTAATTTTGTAGAGCCTTGAATGAAAACAGCACAAGCGGAAACAAATAACAGCCCTGACTTTTCTTTTCTTCTTTTGGTTTAAAGAAAAGGAAACAAAAGAAGAGCAGTGAAAGAGAAAAAGAGACGTAAAAGAATAGTGTGAGAAAGTTGGTTAGTACATTTATGGTTATATACTGGAGAAACACTTAATGCAAAAGACAATGCATTAATTCACTGTTCGCAATGCTTAATGGAAGTTTCATGCATTCTATTCAGATCAACTGGATGCATTCTATTCAGATCAACTGGATATATTATTTAACCAAGACTGATCTCTTTGTACTGACAGCTGCAATTGAGGATAGCTCCATTGACATTGGTGACTTCTTCAAAGGTCCACTACCGGGGAAGTTTCTGAAGCTTATAGGATATTTAGCATTGTCACGTCTTGGAATATATGTGCCTTTAGGGGGAGTCAACAGGGAGGCTTTTGTTGGCAATTTGGACCAAAATAGTTTATTGAGTACTTTGGATTCATTCTCTGGAGGAGGCATTGGTCGACTGGGAATATGCTCCCTGGGGATAGTACCATTTATCAATGCGCAGATTGTTTTTCAGCTTCTTACACAGATTTATCCCAAGTTGCAAGAACTTCAGAAGAGGGAGGGTGAAGCAGGCAGGAAGAAGGTTCTTCAATACACACGCTATGCTTCAGTTGGTTTTGCAATTGTACAGGTTAGAGTCTTTATTTTCAAACTTTACTAAAGTTGTACTAAATCAAATTTTGGAAGGGTATTTTATTTTATTTTTATATTCGTAATGTGACAACCTCATGTGTCTTAATGAACCTGGAAAAAGATATGACCTTTTCTTCAGTTTCTAGGTAAGGTAGCAATTCTGTGAAACAAGGAAATGATGGTACTTCTTCTGCCTTTTTATCATTGTTGGCAAAAGCTGTTTAGTCCACACTTGGTATTCATGAGCCTCTCCGTTCCTATATCGTTGTGGGTCTCTCCACCAAACAACTCTAGTTTTGGTTGGCAGATTAGTTCAGTAACATGGTATCAGAGACACATTCACTCCTTCCCTTTTTGGGTTTCCCTGTCTACTTGGCCATTGATATTTCAAGAGGTGCCACAACCATTTGTTATATGACTTCACTTGTGTTCATTGTAAGGGAGATGCCACTCCCAGACCCTCAAACGCTAGTAGTCTTACCTTTTGATTTTTACCTTACCTGTTGAAGAGTGACTGATGCTAAATCAGTCTCCAATCCAGCACGCCACCCCCCCCCCACCCCCCCAAACAACCCACCCACCCAAAAAGGAGGCATTTAACTTATTAACTTTCTACTGCTGCACCTGTTGCCTTGTCAGCAATTCTGATGCTGTGGCAGATGGCAGAGTATGGGGAAATAGAAATATAAGAGGTGATGGAAGGTAACCTGTAAGTACATTTTAGACAAGATTCTAAGTGAATATATATAAAGAGTTAGGATTAGCTCCTATGATTCAAGTTGAAGGAAAATAAGTTCAAATTTTCTTGTCCTTCAATTCTGATTCTGGAAGGTTGATCAGATTAAAGTGGATAATGATGAAAGTGCTTGGAGGAGGCCTACAATGAAATAGTTTGATGTTGTAAGAAAGGTCATTTCTTTTCTAGATTAAATTATAAATGTGGCGTTGATGGAGTAAAAAGGGTGACGGGAAATTCATTCATGCAACCTACCACAAGTAAATGAGATTAATATCTGATGGTGATGATGTTGGGGTTGCATGAGACTGTTCTTCCTTCTACATTTTTTTCCTGAAGTAGCAAGACCCAATTTTGCATCTTCATTTGCTTCTCCATATGGTGATGTTAATTCTGCCTAGTATGGGTATTGTTCATGGTACTCAGTGAAATATGGAGCAACCAACTTGTCAAGTTAAAGGCATCCTTTTCTTCAGATATAGTTACTCAGGAAAAATTCTGTAACTAGCTGTCTTGGCTTCCACCTTGTGAATTTGGAGAAATTCCCCAACATAGGACAGTAACTGAGATCTGAGCAGCCTAATGGGTTAAAAACTATGTTTAGTAATTAACTTCAACATTTAATATTTGGCAGAGTCTTAGACTCTTAGAGGAGAATTTTGTTCTATGTACATGCCATTGGATATAGGCTGCTGCACAGAAGAATAACATGGGGCTATTCTCATGGTGTCCACCAGTAATGTAGCAACTTGGTCCATTAGTTTACATTGATATTTCCCTTGGTAGTCCGTAGTTAGGAAAGGCATGCAACAGTTCCCAAAATTGGCAGAGTTGTTTACCTAAGATGAAATTCTGGAGAATACTAGGTTTTTGTAGTTTTGAATTTGATTACCATGCGCAGCCATTGGTGGAATCTTTAAGAGGAAGCTGGCTTGGAACCTCACATGAGTTGGGCAGATTATGTTTATAACATTTTAGATAAGAATCTGGTCTTCTCGCTGGTAAATCACTAAATCCAACCATCTCTTTGTTAAACAGCTATAAATGTGTGTTCATGGCTTTGTGAACTATTTGACTGTTTGTTTTTAGGACAATAACTATACTTGGGTGTCAAAATTTTTGGAGTATTTGACTCTGCTACTGTGTTATTCTTGGCTCTTATGGAAGAATAAGTATCAGTATTAACCCACCGTTGTGTGGTCTTGATATGCAATGGTGAGTAAGAAGTTGAAATAGAAATAAAGATGAAAGGTAAATCACACACCGATAAAATGAAGTGTTGTTCACGGTTATCTGCTATGAACTCATTTTAGTATTTTACAGGTGAACATGATAATGCATATGCCAATTGTAGGATTGTGTTTTACGATTTATGTGCTTGACCTGTCTCACCAATATTAGAACTTGCTGGAGAAAAAATAACAGTGAAGAATGGCTTTATTTCATTGCTTCACAAGTTCTAATGCTGATTATGTTTCAAAGGGAAATTGGTTAGTTTTCTTCTTTGTTAGTTGATGTGATTATGTGAATGCAGCATAGCTGAACATTAGTCTTTCCTAGAGGATCTACACATGATTTTCGTTGGTTTTTTTAGAGATTTCTTGCTTAACAATCTTAGCTGAGGAAAAAGTTGCAGGTTCAACTCATCCAAGCACTGTGCTTTGGTGCTGCAATTTTGTCTAATGTTGGAAAGTTAACATTAATCCAGATGAAAGTTTCCATTCACATGTCATAAACATTTACTCGCTTATTTATTCATTCTGGAGATTCCATGGTCAAGCAATATGAGATGAAGTTATTATCATATGCCAGATCTGATGTAACTTCAGCAAATGTTATTGGAGTTGTTTTTTGAGATTCACTGAAAGGATGAGATATTTTCTTGTGTGCATTTCCTTTTTTGCAACCAATTGGGGAAAACTGCTGACATAAATCTCATCAACTCCTTTGCAGGCTATTGGTCAAGTTCTTTATCTGCGTCCTTATGTGAATGATTTTAGCACAGAGTGGGTACTATCATCGGTCACTTTATTGACCCTTGGATCTGTGTTCACCACTTATATTGGTGAAAAAATATCTGACTTGAAACTTGGAAATGGAACATCACTCTTGATTTTTACAAGCATTATCTCATACTTGCCTGCATCATTTGGGAGGACAGTTGCACAAGGATTCAATGATGGAAACTATATTGGTCTTATTACCATCATCTTCTCATTTTTCCTTTTGGTCCTTGGTATTGTATATGTACAGGTAATTCATATTTCTTCATTTATTTAGCTTTTGGAACTGTAGCTGTAATACTAAAAACATTCGACAAAGGGTTTCAGGAGGCTGAGAGGAAAATCCCAGTTAATTATGCTTCAAGGTACAGCAGCAGAAGCGGGGGCCTTCAGAAGTCTGCCTATTTACCTTTTAAGGTTTGCTCGTGGAATTTCCTTCAATTTTTCTTGTCTTTGCTTTTATTGACGTTGACTTTGGTTGTGTCTTACATCAACCTTTGAAGTTTAACAAGCATGGTTTCTGTTAGGTGCATGGTTCTGTTGTCAATATCACTGAATTTCTGTTCACATGGCTGAACTCTGTAGAAAAGAGTAGTTAACAAGCGCTTCTTTTATTTTCTAGTGTGCACATGTAGTCATGGCCAGGGCAGGGGCAAATTTGTCCATGTATCTTCTAGTTAAGTGGTTGCCCTTAATGATATAACAAACAGCCAAACAAGGGGGAGGAGGCTGAGGAGGAGAGTGTGTTCTGAAGGTATGGAGGCCATCCTCCCCAAAGTTCAGAGCATCTCCTTCTTTTTCTCTTTCCTCTTCCTCTCTAATTTTTCTTCTTCTTTTTCTTTTCTGATTTTAAAAACCTTGTGTGGACCACCAAGTTTGTAGTTACTTATTTTTTGTCATTTACCTGCCCACTTGTGAATAAGATCTTCCAGTAGCCAGCGATTTTATTTCTGTATGCATTGGTTGCATATTTTGAACTTTGAACTTTGAAGGGCTTCAGTAGTGTTAATATGTATGAAGCTTATGCTCGAAATCATAGATCCAAGAGACTTATCAGTGTTCTTGATTTCTAAAAGGCAAATGAGACATTACCATATCAAGGTACGTTAGTAGTTTTGAACATTATCATTGGTCATACCTGAAAATACTAGGAGTCAGTCACTTGGCAGTTTTCGTACTTTATGCACCACCAAGATCCATGTTCAGGAGGATCAAACTAATTAATAAAATGGAGATAAAAATTAGAAAGTTTGTAAAACTCTCCTACGTTGTGAATCTTCTGTTTTGCGACCCTTTTAGAGATATTTAACGTAAAATCTGTAATTCTTTATCGTCCATCACGTGCTTTTATGCTACAAGAAATCGATATATCAAATGCGGCATCAAATGTTCTATCTAGCATAAACATGGTTATCCCTTCAGTTCACTGGGTATCAGTACCAGCCTTCTGCGAATGTTACAAGGTAGATGACCTTTATTATTCATTTTACACACCATTGTATACAGAAGCGATCTTTACAAATGAAATAGCTGGGTAAGCCTTAAGGGTTTTTAAAGAAGAATATAAACAGTTTGTAATTTATTTGAACTCTTTTGAAGAAAGTCTTTGATGTATGTAGGAAATTTTTTATTCTCCTGCTGTCATTATATTTTGCTCCGTTAATCAGGTAAATAGCTCTGGTGTGATGCCCATTATCTTCTCCACATCATCGTTAGCTCTGCCTGGTACATTGGCACGTTTTACTGGCTTAGCTGCTCTCAAGAAAGCTGCAGTTGCTCTGAACCCAGGAGGTGAATTGTCTGTCCCATTCACGCTTGCTAAAGACATTGAGAAATGTCAAGATAATAAGTTCAGCTAGGCACTTGCTTTTCTTACATTAAGCTGGTGGAAATGCTTATTCAGTTATCCCTTCCTAATCTGATTAATTTCTTGTAGGTCCCTTATACCTTCCGACCAATATATTGCTCATAGCTTTCTTCAACTACTATTACACCTTCTTGCAATTGGACCCTGATGATGTAAGTGAGCAACTGAAGCGTACAGGTGCTTCCATCCCCCTTGTGAGGCCAGGAAAAAGCACGGCTGCTTTTCTTAAAACGGTATTTGTCTCCGATACAAGAGAGTATTTCTGGCGAACACTAATATCCCAGATGTTAATGATTTTTCCTTTCTGTTATCACTTAAACACACACTAGTATTATATTTTACTTAGCTCAAAGTTGTTAGATGTTTTACCCATGCCAGGTTATTCACCACTGAAACACAAATTGCCTATGACCTGTCTGAATGTTTTCAGCATTTCGTACTCGGTGCAGACTTTCTGATTACTCTCTATTGGATTTTGATTGCATGGCAGGTCCTCAGCCGGATATCAGTATTAGGATCTGCATTTTTAGCCATACTAGCTGCTGGTCCAGCTGTGGTTGAACAAACAACACACCTGACTGCGTTCCGTGGTTTTGCTGGCACATCTGTTCTCATTCTTGTTGGATGTGCTACGGATACGGCACAGAAAAGTTCAAGCAGAGATTATTCTTACTCCTCGGGCAGACTTTCTGATTACTCTCTATTTGGATTTGATTGCATGGCAGGTCCTCAGCCGGATATCAGTATAGGATCTGCATTTTTAGCCATACTAGCTGCTGGCCCAGCTGTGGTTGAACAAACAACACCCTGCTGTGTCGTTCCGTGTTTGCTGGCACATCTGTTCTCATTCTTGTTGGATGTGCTACGGATACGGCAAGAAAAGTTCAAGCAGAGTTATCTCTCAGAAGTACAAGAACATCGAGTTCTACGACTTAGATAAATTTAACTCGTGATGGCACAAGAAGTGCTACCATGCATGGATCCCCATCTTTACACACAGCTCTATGTGGCAATGTTTCGTAATTTTTTCCATCTGATGGAAAGCCAACCTTCATCTGCAATCTACATGCTTGAATCTGGAATTTGTAGCTTACAAGATAGACATGTTTTGCAGCTCTACAGCGTCCACACTGTATCATGTAAATAACATTGTGAGGATGCTGTACTGCTTCCTGTAAGTTGCTCAGGTGGCTTCCAAATGAATGCTGTTTTTGTTACCAAGTGTCGCACTAATCTTTTTGATCCCCAAACCCCATTCTCTAACCTAAGCCTCTGGTTTAAGAATGGGAATCAAGTCTGTAGCTTGTCATTGGCAATAGTTTCAGATCATGTCCAGCGATCGAGAAACAGCTCTTCATTGCCGTTCCGCCATGGGAAAGCTGCCTTCGATCTGCTCAGTTTGGCGAATGCAGATCTTCAGTTATATAGCAAGCTGAGGCCATCTCAGCGCTGGAACAGGAAACTGCCGTTGGAAAGAAAAGTTGCATATTGATCACAAGTCATCTCGATATATAAATATCAATCCTCATCCAGACGTATTTTTCATAAGATCATTGATTACTAAAGAAGTCAAATCCTTTGAATTGTTCGTGAATGCAGAAAATCGCAATTCTATCATGATTTAATTACAGGTTTTAAAAAACTGTATTCTATTCGAAGAGGCGTAACTTTGTTTTCATGCAAGTAAATCAACATTTCTTTCACAACGTTTAGTCCTTCAGATATTTTAGATTTTTTTTTTGGACGGCGCAGAAACATTACCTGCAACTTTGATTCAAACTTTTAAGCCCTCAGTTCAGTTAGGACCTTAGTTTATCAAGAGGAAATGGAAAGGGCATCTCCTAAGAACATCCGAAGTGCAATATTTTCTGTAATGAATACTTAATATCTTGAAGTTCATTATATTATTCATGTATTTGAGATGACAAAGCATAGAAAACCAAAAAATCTCTCATAGTCTAGTTGAGTCCCAGTACTTTTTAATTATTATTTTTTTAATTTAGAGTCTTCTTTCCTCCACAATTTTGAAATCTTACGTAGATTAATGGCATAAAAAGTTATGAGATGACTAGGTTATTGCACACAGGTGTGCAGCATTGCTCTCCTCAAAAAGTCTGGAGCATCTCAAGGTGTAGGGACACGTCCGGAAACTGAACTGCTCCGGAGTAGTAGGAATACATGGAGCGATGATATCTCCAGCTGGATACCCCACAGTGTAAGTACCAATTGTCCTGGCTTTCACTCTTCCAGGAAAGTTGTGCTAGTGCAGATCCAGACAATGACAACCTTGGGAATATAGGACAAGATCACAATAGGTAGTCTACTTTCCACGAAATTCTTCTCTCTTTTTTTCAGTGTTCATGCTTCATACTGCAAGAAAATTGTCAAAAACAGTGAAATATAAGGCACAAAATCAGCAATGTTGATCGATAGTCCATTCTTCACCGGCTAACGTCAAACGTTTTCCATCTAGAATTTAAAGTTATGAAAGAATATTCGAAGTTTAAATTCCCAAGAGGGTGAAAAGAAAATACAAAACTCCAGCACAGCCCGACACCACCCAACCCATTTGATGACAACGAAACCAGATATCTGTGTACAAGTAGCAGATAAGGACATGTAGCAGGTACCACGTACCAGAAGCCAATTAACATCCTCTTTCCCATAACTGAGCCCTGCAATTCTAGTTTAACTAACATGACCATAACACATGTGATGTTTTTTGGACTCCTTGGTACATGGCAGAATCCCATCCAAGCTGTTCTTTGATTTCATAGACAGGATTCACCTCATGAAATAGGATAAACACGATGCTGTAGTTCTCACTATTTGTCATTTGACTGCTTTACTCATCATATTGTTCAGAAAGTCGGGCTCATCAGGCTTCTGCAACTTCGCCTGAATTGGTTGGCAACAAACTTCAGATCTTCTGCTCGCAATGCAAATGCCTCCACTTCCCACAAGGGCCCTCACAGTTCTAGTGGAGGAAGGCAGATTAACGTTGGACTTTGGAAGCAAGGCCCATGCAAGCAACTCTTCACCACAAAAATCACCAGGTCGAAGAGTTATAGAATTGAAGAAACCAGTCCTCCCCCCATTGGTTGTAGAGCTCTCTAATCTCCCTCGAATAATAAAAAGCATTTCCGTCACAGGATCACCCTCACGAACAATATAGGTGCCCTCAGTGCTCAAGGAAGACACAAGACGCTCACATATTGCATCTAGAAGTTGATCATCCATCTGTGAGAAGAAAGGAACCTGCAATTTGAAAGTATCATGCAAATCGGGTAAAAAAAAATGTTAGTTTCACCTAATCAGGGGGAAAAGACGAACAATATAGGGATATTTACAACAGAAACATAAATTGCAATAATGATCCACCTGGGTATAAATTAGTCCAGGTAGGACTCCAAATTCTAACATAAAATTAGAGATAACATTTCAGGATGTACTGTAACAAATGTATCTTCAACATATACCGACTATGTTTTCAAGCACTTCATCATCATCATCAAAGCCTTATCCCATTATTTGGGGTCAACTACATGAATCTTCTTCCGCCAAAGATTTCTATCAAGTGCTATATTCATGTTTAAACCCAAAAAGCCAATGTTCTTCCTAATAACATTGCACCATCTTATTTTACTAGCATCCACTAAGATCTTTCAACAGGCACCAAGTTAGGACGACAGTGCACGTGTCTAAACTACCTGAATCTATTTTCTATCATTTTGCTATCAATTGGAACTATTCTCAAGTTCTCATGGAAGCGCCCAATCCTAATCTTATCTTTCTTAAGTTTACAACACATCTATCTCAGCATCCTCATCTCTGCTGCATACATTTTGTTAATGTGTTTCTTCGTACTACCCAACACTCCGTACCATATAGCAACGCAGGCCTCACAGCCGTTCTATAAAACTTCCCCTTAAGTTTCATAGGTATACGACGATCACAGAGGACACCTGATACACTTCTCCATTTTAACCAGCCTGCCTTAATTTTATGTGCAACATCGTCATAAATCTCCTTATTCTCTTAAATGATAGATCCTAAATACCAAAAACTACTACTCTTAGGAATGTTTTGTCCATCAATTAGAACCATATCTTCCTAATCTTATTTTTCTTAGACTTACCATACATCCATCTCAGCATTCTCATCTCTACTACATATATTTTGTTAATATGTTCCTTTTGTACTGTCCAACACTCGGTACTATATAACAACACACGCCTTACAGTTGTTCTATAAAACTTCCCTTTAAGTTTCATGGGTATATGACGATCACAGAGGACTCCTAATGTGCTTCTCCATTTTAACCAGTCTGCCTTAATTTTGAGTGCAATATCGTCAAAAATCTCCCCATTGTCTTGAATGATAGACCCTAAATACTGAAAGCTACTACTCTTAGGAATGTTTTGTCCATCAATTAGAGCCATATCTTCCGGTAACACCCTGTCATTACTATAATTACAATGTTTTCAAGCACTTCTCATGGGTAAAAATACAGTAGGTTTAGTGATTTGTGAAAATAATGAGTATTATTACATTACAGACTAAAGGCGTGTTAATAAGCACATATAGGCGCTAAGCTTTGGATACAAGAGTCTCTATTTATGTTTGGAGTGCTTGGCTTCCAATGTTTCCTTTGTCCACCAAATGGCTAAAAGAGTGGGGCTGTCTTCCTGCTATGTTAAAATGTGGCCTGTTCAAATACTACCCAGAACTAAAAAACAATGTCATTCAAACCATAGCCATATTCTCAAGGAAAATTCTAGTTTGACCTACGATAAAGATCAAATTGTTGATGTTGTGGTGAAATGTTGTATGACATGGAGGGTGCTAGTTGACTATGCCTCCCCTACAGGTCACAACCAGATCAAACTAATTCTAGGAAGAAATTGACTGTTTTCAATGAGTAATCCTTTACTTCAAAAACAAAGTTGTAAATAGAATCCACAAGCTACCATCAAATGAACAAATCAAGATAAGATGTGGGAAGCATACACGCCGAACAAGATCCAAGCACAAGTGTCGTTTAATATCTCTGCGAAGATCAGTGGGCAAAGATCGTAAAATAGATTCCTCATCCACTCCTCTGGTTGCAAGCCATTTATATTGAACAAATTGTTGAACCCTTTCACGCAAATCATGAGGAAGTTGCCGATGTCTCATCCACTCTTCGGTGTCCTTTCGTTTCAGTCTCCATTCTTCAAGCCTCACCGTGATAGACTGCAAGTAGGTCTGCAAGGCAAAAGATTGAGCTGGCCATTGGAACACCAAGAGGAATACCAAGAAATGGACCACAAATAGTTCCTAGCAGCAGATAATGAATGATAATCCCATTCATGAATGTTCAAGTGAAACAGAAAATCTACAAAAAGAATAAAGTCTCCTTTTCCATCCAATTATTCAAAATGTTATAAATATTGAGCAAATTTCTCTGTCAATAGATGTGTCCCTGAGGCTGTCACTGCAAAGCAAGAAGAGTAAAGCAGTAGTCAACTTTATAAATAAGTCTCCACGAGGCTGATATGAAGTTGGAAAGCTCACTCCGAGACATTCAGACAAATAAAAGCAATGGCGATTTTCACTTCATAAACATGACCATAATTCAGGATGCACTCAACTTGATTGTCGTTTCTCACAAGCGCCTTTTCCCTCTCTTGTTCTGCAGGAAAAAGAATTTGGGCCAAAACAAGGTCTAGCTGAGCCTCTCTGGTTGCCTCACAAAAGGAGTATTGTATTGGCCTGGAAGTAGGGACTGAGTGTCCGGGCTGAGTTCATTACCACCAAGGCAAATTTCTCAGCTGAGCAATTGCCGTCTTGTATACTGTCTACTCATCATGGAGGGAGTAATTATTACAATCTGTGCTTGTCACATCAGGCTCCCTCTTGTGGCATATGGGCCATGGCAACCTGGGGTATTATTAATTCCACAGTA
The DNA here is from genome assembly GCA_014218235.1 of Colocasia esculenta. Lineage (NCBI taxonomy): Eukaryota > Viridiplantae > Streptophyta > Magnoliopsida > Alismatales > Araceae > Colocasia > Colocasia esculenta. The sequence goes on along the minus strand of CM024755.1, from coordinate 26,011,698 downwards.
ATCACCATGATCAATGTGTTGTTGTGGCATGATGATCCAACAATGGGTACATAAGTATGAAGAACCTAAAGGATTTTCCGTTAGGAAGAAACTCATGACCTTGACTGGACTTTGGATATTGAATGACTGCTTTCCTTATTGAAATAGAGGATCAGAGATAGGATCATCTAGATTTGAACACCAACTGGTCAAATAGGAATCTGTCAAACTGGACTTGAACCAGCTGATCTCAAACTGGACTAGAACTTGTCAAACTGTTGCCAATTCTTTCTTGGTCCCAGGGACCAAGCTCAACACCTGCAGCTTAATGCCTTAAAGAATCATCAAACATGAGTATCATAAAAATTATAATAAAATCTGACTCAGATTATCACATGACACTCCAGTTCCGTTTCTAATAAAACTAATTCATTTCAAGCAGTTGAACTTATGATCCCATAAACAAATCTTTATGTCCTTAAGGTTCTATGCAATCCCAGACTAAGAGGATAAGTTTTATGAAGAGCGATCTAAATTATATGATCAATATAAGTTCTATTCCCAGTCTTGATTCTTGCAAACTAAGAAAGAGGCTCATTCACTATGGAAACCAAATACTCTCTTAGAGATATTGTTCACATAATCTTCTACTTGCAGGTACTCTTCGTAGGGCATAGAACTTACAGCAGTTGTCATCAAACACAAAGTTCACACATTGCATATAGAAAGGAATAGTCTGTCCATCACTATCAAAAGAGGAAAGGCACCAGATGCGCTTCAGAGAGTCAAAATACTGGCCAGGAAAGTCTTACCAACTAATCTCTTATTAGCATGTCATCCAGCCTAACAACCATCTTTATATGGATAAATTGTGCAAGTACCTTCACATTGGAATTTGACATTTTGGCAACGCTTTGTCTAAATGTCTGAAATGATGGAAAGGCAATAAATCCTTTTGTATTTTAGCAAGACCAGTTTTGCTAAAAGGCAAATAATCCTTTACGAGTCACTTCTTTCCTATCTTGGTTTTTGGCCTCTTCATCCACTGCCTCAAGTTTTAAGTCAATGATTTCGTTCAACAGCATGGCATGAAAAAGCTGGTTTGCTTGTTGGGTGCTCTCACATTTTCCTTATAGATTCACAGTGCCCTTGCCGTATGCCTCTGCAAGGGGTTGGCATTGGAGGACAGGATTTCTGTGTCTCCTCATCCACTAACTCGAGTTTAGGGTCAATGGTTTGGTTCAGAAATATGGTGCCTTCTACAAAAAGGTGGTACTGTGTGAGAATATTTTTTAACACTTTAAATTTTTTAAATTTATCTTTGGATTTTTAATTTATTTGGATTTTTATTTATTTACAAGGACATGGTCTTGTTTAGTTCATTGACCTCCCTCACTAACCATGGTTAGTGTTAATTATATCAGCGCAAAGGGCTGAATACCCTTGATTAACCATCAGACAAACCCTTAGAAAAAGAACATAACTCACATTTGCATGAAATGAATTGTGCGTGAAGGGAAACACAGTTGCAGACATGCGATCTTTTTTTTTTTTTGGAATTTTCTGATATTTATTTCATTTTTATTGATTTTTAAATGCATTTTTTCTCATTTTTTTGATATTTTAGAATTATTGATTTCATTTATTTAAGTATTTTCGTTATTTATTTATTTACATTATGATTATGTGAATTAAATTAACATTTTCATTTATTTATTTGATTTAAAAGGTGTTTAACTTAAGGTGGATTAAAATTGATGTGAAACATAACTTGTTTGTTGATTTTATGTTATTGAAAATTAAATAATAATGTTTGGAAAATATTTCGTTAACGTTTGTCGAAAACTTGGTTGATTTTGGTAAGAAATTAAGTAGTGCAATGTTTAAAATAAACGTGACACTACGTATAATTATCCATATAATGTGTAATTAAACGAATAAAATTAGCCCAATAGGCCCATTAAATATCATGAACATGATGGTCATTCATTAAGTCATGTCATACAAGTCCGGCCCAATAAACAATTCAGGACCAGTACGGAATTTAGGCCCAATAAGAAACTTAGGCCCAATAAGAAAGCCCAATGGACCTTGTTTAAGACTTGAGAAAATTAAATCGCACTTTGCACGATATTCTTTAGGGCTGCCTTGCAGACCCTTTTTCCAGATCGCCTTGCAATCTTCCTCAGAGCCTTGCTCTGGGTTTCAGAACTTCAAAAATCCACCCCATGGCCTGGGGCGCCCCCCTTGCTTTTATAGGAGGTGGAGAAAACCCCCGTCCCGGCCATAAAACCTCGTCCCGGCCATAAACAGCGTACTTACCATTTGCGCCGTCCCAGCCATTTGCGTCGTCCTGGCCATTTGGATTTTTACATCTCCCCCCCTGATTCTTCATTTCTTTTCCCCCTTTTTAATTTCATTTTTTATGTTTATACCCCTCCTCCCTGGGAGAGTCAGGGCAGGGACCTGCCGTTTTTTGGTTTCTTCCTCCCGTTTGGCCTTCGCGCCGAGAGGGGAGCTAGAACAGGGAAGCGGCGGCGGCGACTCCTGCTGGGCTGCAGCGACGGCGGCTGGTCAACAGGGGAGGAAGCGGAGGCGGACGCCGGCGGCCCTGCTGGAGGGTGCGGCGGCGACGGCTGGGGAAGCTGGGGGAGCTTCCCGCTGTAGCGCAGCAAACAGGGGAAGCCCCCACAGGGGCGGCCCTCCCCCGCGACGCCGACCAAAGAGGCAGGAGGCGCAGCTGGCGAAGTCTTCTGCAGTATCCGGGCGACCCGTGGAGGGCAAAGGCCTCATCTTGCGGTGGAGGCGAGAGCATCCAGGGAATCCCACCCCCCCTGTTCCTGCGACAGCGACGAGCCCAACAGGGGGAAGAACGACGTGGCCCCCAAAGGGGCTCCGGAGGTATTTCCCCCACCCTTTCTTCCCTTATCCTTCTTCTTGGTCTCTGCCCATGATCTAGCAGGGAACACCATCGACATCCATTTATTTCCAACTTTCAGAAGACGGTATTTTCTTATTTGATTTACCTTTTTTTTTAAACCTCTGAACCCACTCACGCAGTGGTCATAGCTCTGGCCTGAGGTGTATACCCCGCTGGCCTGCCATTTGGTGTGAGGTTTTGGTTCTGATCCTCGGGTGTGTGTGCTATTATTTTGGGTTCAACAAATGCCCCCCACGAGACTGGCGTCCGAGAGTGAAACATAGGGCGACTGTCTCGTGTGAATCTTTCCAGCTATATTTTAGCACATATTGCCCTTCAGATGGTTCATTTCATTCATTCTGCCTATTCATTTCAGCCATTTTGACTTTCTTGAGACCCATGTTGGAGATTTGATTCTTATGAATTTGATACGTCACAGCTTGTGTCATACTTGCAGTAAACTTTCACTTCCTTTTGAGCTTGCGGTACCAATGACCATCGTCACATGACAACAATGCCGAAATTTTACTTTATGCATTGAGAACTGTGACTTTGTTGTGATATATCTTCTGATAAGATGTTTTATCCTTTCTTTTTTCCTCGTTCCTTTGTGGCAAAATCTGATCTCATGTTGTCTGGATCTTGCAGAGTTGGATCAGGTACATGACATTTGGAAGAGATTGCTTGGAGTTGAAGATCTTGGAGACCCAGCTGGCTGTTTTGCATGCAGAGGCTGCTATAACTTCTACGAAAATCGTGCAAGCCATGAATCGGCGTGAAATGACGACCTCGCTTATGCATAACAGAGCCATTTGTACCATTCTTTTGCACATGTTGACCTCTGAGGGCAGGCGACACCGGAGCATAGAGTTGCTTGAGAAATGTTGTTTTTAGCATCAGTGTATGCTATCCATTCATTTTGACTTCTCCTTTTTGGGCTATCCCAAGGGCCTGTCTTGAGACTAAGACTTTTATTTGTTATATACATTGTGCTTCTGAGTTTCACTATCAACATGAGGTCTTTACTGATAATAGGGGTTTTAAGGCTTCCCCAAAAGCTGTGAGATATTTCACTTAGAGGATTAGGGCTCCTCTGGGGCCATAACTTGCTTGTGTTAGAGAATTAAGACTTCTCTAGGGCCATAATCTTGATGAGGAGATTTGAGGCTCTCTCGGGCTTGTGATTTGAGTGAGAGGATTGAGGCTCCCTCCGGCACGTATTTGGGTCGAGAGGATTAAGGCTCCTTCGGGCACGTATTTGGGTGTGAGGATTGAGGCTCCCTCAGGCACGTATTTTGGTTGAGAGGATTAAGGCTCCCTCGGGCACGTATTTGCGTGAGAAGATTGAGGCTCTCTCGAGCACGTAATTTGGGTGAGAGGATTGAGGCTCCCTCGGACACGTGATTTTGGGCGAGAGGATTGAGGCTCCCTCGGGCACGTAATTGGGTGAGAGGATTGAGGCTCTCTCGGGCACGTATTTGGGTGAGAAAATTGAGGCTCCCTCCGGCACGTATTTGGGTCGAGGGGATTGAGGCTCTCTCGGGCTCGTATTTGGGGTGAGAAGATTGAGGCTCTCTCGGGCACGTGATTTGGGTGAGAGGATTGAGGCTCCCTCGGGCACGTATTTGGGTGAGAGAATTGAGGCTCCCTCGGGCACGTATTTGGGTGAGAGGATTGAGGCTCCCTCGGGCACGTGATTTGACTTTTGACCGGTCTTATCGACTTGTTGGCCAAAAGACGTGGGTTTTAACCTTTGGCTGGCCTTAGTGGCTTGTTAGCCAAAAGATGTAAATTTTGACTTAGCCGGCCATCATGGATAAGGAATGGTCATAACAATGTGGCTGACATATTTTGCTTTTCTTTTTTCCTTTCTCCTTTTTTTTATTCACATTACCAACCTCAGCGCCCTTTCGAGTTTTCGCCAAGATTGGCCCCCTCTAGCTTTTTCCAACATGCCTTTGCAGGTTTTCGCGTTGAGGGTTTACCCATTTTGCCTGAGGCGCCCTTTCGGGTTTTCACCTCAGCCGGCTTTAGACCTTTTTACCCTTGATCCATCACGATGAAGTGGTAGACTAAGTCCGTCGGGGCACCTCCTTTTTAAACCCCTATTTATTCTATTTTATTTTCTTTTCTTTTCTTTTTCTTTTTTTTGGAGGAATTAAAGGCTTCCCTGAGAGCCGTGAGAATTTGGATTTAAATTTTGGCTGTCTTGGCCGACCTTGATGGTGGTGGCCAAGGGTTTGAGTTTTATGTGCGGTAGGGAATTAAGGCTTCCCTGAAAGCCGTAGGATTTGAATTTGATTTAGATTTTAACTGGGTTGGCCAACCTTGATGGTGTATTGGCCAGAAGCTGGGGTTTATAGTCGGTAGGGAATTAGAGGCTTCACTGAGAGCCATGGATTTAGAGTTTGGATTTATGTATGTAGGAATTAGAGGCTTCCCTGAGAGTCGTAGGTTGAGAATTTGAGTTTATGAATGATAGGGAATTAGAGGCTTCCCTGTAGGCCATGGATTGAGAATGGACTTATGTATGGTAGGAATTAGAGGCTTCCCTGAGAGCCGTGAATTGAGAAGTTAGATTTGTGTATGGTAGGGAATTAGAGGCTTCCCTGAGGCCGTGAATATGTTTAGAGGATTGAGGCTCCTCTAGGGCTCGTGATTTGGACTTTTGACCGTCTTGTCGACTTGTTAGCCAAGAGACATAGATTTCGACCTCTGACTGGCCTTGACGACTTGTTAGCCAAGAGGTCTGAATTTTAAGTTTTTTGACCGGCCATGACGCTTATTAGCCAAAGAAGCTTTGACTTGACTTTTGACTGGCCTTAACGGTTGTTAGCCAAAGACATGGGTTTCGACCTTTGACTGGCCTTGACGGCTTGTTAGTTAAAAGGTCTGGGTTTCGAGCTTTTTGACTGGCCTTGACGGCTTGTTAGCCAAAGAAGCTTGAGATTTGACTTTTGACTGACCTTGACGGCTTGTTAGCCAAAAGACATGGGTTTCGACCTCTAACTGGCCTTGACGGCTTGTTAGCCAAAAGGTCTGGATTTTGAGCTCTTTGGCTGGCCTTGACGGCTTGTTAGCCAAAGAAGCTTGGGATTTGACTTTCGACTGACCTTGACGGCTTGTTAGCCAAAAGACCTGGGTTTCGACCTCTGATTGGCCTTGACGGCTTGTTAGCCAAAAGATCTGGATTTTGAACTCTTTGACTCGCCTTGACAGCTTGTTAGCCAAAGAAGCTCGGGATTTGCCTTTCTCTCTTTTTTTTGGAATGAGGATTTTTTTTTTTTGTTTGGGTTCTCCCTCTCTCTCTTTCTTCGAGCAGAGTTCGAACTTCCCACATTCTTATAAGGGCGGAAAGACACAATCATCGTTGTCTCGGTTGTAGCCCCTGGATTTGATTATTCATTTGAATGAACTTAGGGGTTGTTTCGTCATTGACAACTCTTGTGTCTTTCCTTTTATAAGGAAGGGGGATAACTTAATCTCGCTCTTAGAAAGGTCGAGAGAGTACCCCCCCCCCCTTTTTTTGATACACCAATTGTGATGCCCTTTTTTGGGTTTTCACCACAATTAGCCCCTTCTTTCTTTTGCCTGCACGCCCTTTTGGGTTTTCATGCAGTAGGGTTTCCCATTTTTACCTGAGGCGCCCTTTCGGGTTTTCACCTCAGCTGGGTTTTAGGCATTTTTGCCCTTGATCCATTTTAACAAAGTAATGGATCAAGTCTGCCGGGGCACCTCGTTTTTAAGCCCCTTTCTTTTTTTTTTCTTTTTTCTTATTCATTTGAAAGATCTTGCAACGAGATCACTTCTATATCTTCAGTGTGTACCGAAGTTAGATCCACCTGTTGCATTGTATAGACGCACTCACACTCAGGAGTATGATACAATTTCATGTGTCTGCCATTTAAAGGTGAAAACATGACATTTTCTTTTTGGTCGACTACTGTGTAGGCGCCATCTTCAAACACTTTGTCGACCACAAATGGGACAAGCCAATTGGCTATGAATTTGCTTTTGGGATGAGAGGCCATGACGTCTTTTTGCTTGACCATGACAAGATCTCCCTTTTTAAAAGCTCTTTCTTTCACTAGCTTGTCAAAAGCGCGGGAAATCCGTGCTTGATAATTTTGAAGGTGTTTGGTATGCAACCAAACGTTTTTCTTCAAACTTTGACAACTCTTCAAGCTATTTTTCAATTTCACTCCCCTCGTCGTAGGGAGCCCGTAGTGGAGAGCTACCATATAAGATGAGAGCTCAATTTCAACATGGATGACTGCTTCGGTCCCATAGACTAGGGAAAAGGGTGAACATCCTGTAGGAGTTTTGTAGATGGTGCGATAGGCCCATAGAGCTTCATACATCTTTTCGTCCAAATGCGCTTTCAGCCATTTACCAATTGACCATGAGCTTGCATAAAGTTTTGTTGAAAGGCTTCGGCTAACCCGTTGGCTTGAGGGTAATACACGTTGATGTCCTCCACTCAAATGGAATTTTGCTATCAATTTGTATATTGTTGATTTCTTGAATGGAGTGCCATTATCAGATATGATTTGACTTGGAACCCCGAAGATATATGAGTGGTGTCGACAAAGCGAGCCACCGCTTCTCCAGCAGTTTCTTTCAACGGTATGGCCTCAGCCCATCTTGAGAAATAATCTGTGGCAGCCAGTATGTATTTGTATCCCTTAGATGATGTGGGAGGGGACCCACTATGTCCATTCCCCATTCAGCAAATGGCCATGTTGGCGTTGTTGGATGGAGTTTGCTTGGCGGTTTCTTGGCACGGGCCCATAGGCCTGGCATTGGGGGCAGGTTCGAGCAAACCGCTCGCAATCTGCAAACATGGTTGGCCAATAGAAGCCTTGCTTTTTATGTTGATTTTCATTTTTTAGCCAGATTGATGGGCTCCACACAATCCTGCATGTACCTCCCGCATGACTATTTTGCTTCTTTCGGAGAGAGGCATCTTAGCAGTACCGACTTGTCCTTTCAGGTGTGAACTCATATAATGTGTCATTATCAATTTGTAGGAAGCGGCTCTTCGCAGCAGTTGCACTGCTCCCCTCTTTTGTCTGGTAGCCAACCATTTTTTATTTTGATGATGGGAATACGTCAATCATCTTTTTCTTGTCTTTCATTTTCTTCCAGTACATTTGCCTCAAAGGTTGTCAAACCATCATGGCGATTCATGGTGCTTGGAAGCAATCTTCTATTTTTTATGGTAATTCCCATTCACCTCGGGGGGAAGTTTAAAGGCAGATGCGAGTGGGCCAATGCATCAGCCTGCGAGTCTTGACTTCTTCTGACATGTTCTATTTTGAAGTGGTAGAACTGTCACTGAGTCTTGTGGCTGCCTCAAGTAGGCTTTCAATTCTTCTTTCAGACTTCAAGAATGTCCAACATTTGTCTGACGACCAGCAATGAGTCGCCAAATACTTCAATACATTTTATGCCCATTTCTAGGGTGATTTCCAAGCCAACTATGAGGGCTTCATATTCCGCTTCATTATTTGTGTGGGATTTCATAAGAGCACATGAATGATGCAATATCCTTTTTCTGGGGTTACGAAGACAATTCCTACCCCTGCCATATTTGTTGATGTGCCATTAGTCTCAAAGAAGTCCGTGCAGCCCCATCAAGATATATTTGTCAATATTCAAGTTGAGTTTCTTGTGCTTAATAAGTTTCTTGAGCAGGGAGCACCTCCTCATCAATCAATTCTATTCAGAGGGAGTCTTCTGGCACTAGATGAGGTGCTAAGCACTCTGCCCATGCGCGGCCCCCTTTTTTTTCTTTTTATTTTTCTTTCTTTTCTTTTTTTTCTTTTCTTTCTTCTCACTTTTTTTCTTTTTTTTTCATTTTAAAGCTAGTAATACACCCAATGATGCACACATGGCCGCAAGTAAAGGCTGCCCTTGATAGGTGCCCCCAGCATAGGAGAATTAGCAAATATGATTTTGTCAAGGATTTTCTGACATTCATCATCCCATGAATGGGCTCCTTCTTTGGCAGTTATGTAAGGGTGATACCTCCCATTTTGCTCTCGGAAGGATAAACCTTTTCTTGAATTTTCTCTGGGGTTTTGAACAACCCTTATTCATTTGTGGAGAAATCCTCGTCCATCTAGGCGTCATTCTCACCCATCTTGTTTCAATTATTTGAAACTTTATGCTGACCATATTACAACATAGTGAGCTGCGGGACCTTCCTGTGTCTCCTATCCGAGACCTCTTTTGTCGTTGTGGGGGAATGGTGGTTGCCCCCTGACATTGGTAGGGGTACCACATTGCTTGATGTAGCTTGGTTTTCGTTCGACTTTGAACTTGAGTATTTTGCTTTGACATATAACTTTATTTGCTCTGGCATGTCTTTCAGATCTTGACTATTTCATTCAATTTAATAGTGGCATCTTTAGCCAAAATCATCTGAAGGTTGTTGGGGTACATGCTTCCCTTTATAGAACATCATTAGCTGACCTTCAGCATGGTAAGCCCAAAAAGAATTTCAGAGGCCTGAGGGATTGCGTTTGTATGTGATTTAATGGCAGTGGTATCCCGACTTCTATCATTTGGCTGATGACATTAGTTCCAAGCTTGACAATGAGCCTATGTGGCTATAATGGCCTCCGCTCAGGATCCTCCAACTGCATGCTGAGTTTTAATGTTGTTGTTTCTTTGTTGACGGTGATTTTACCTTTCCTTTTTGGAGATGCCCCCATTATTTCTTTGCCTTTGTTTGTCTTGTTAAGGGGGCATCATTTTGCTAAACCCTTGCATGTCTGTGGTGGAGGGAGGATTGCGGCATTGTCGCCCATTTCCTGCTCTCATTCATTTTTTTTTTCCTAGAGAAAGTTGTTCAGTTCTGAGGGGTATCAAATCTTTTGCCCCCTCCTTAATTGGTGTTTGAGATGGTTTCTCATTTATCGCCACTGCGGGCATTGGCTTATTTATTTCAACAGCAGATTCTTCCTCTTCTCATTCTTCTTTTGATTTTTTTGATTTTCCTTCTCAAAACTGCCAATTCTTGGAGGATTGCTTCTTTTGCAATTTTCTTAGGTGGAGCGACGCCACCGAGGTATGACTTTCTAAGTCGTTCTTTCTTTTGGAGTTTCTCAGGGGCTGGCCTCTTGCTTGTATTCACCAGGGTCCAGCTAGCTTCTTCTTGTTCATGGTGGAATGTTGCCCGAATGGCACCTTCCACTATCTCCCTTGGGAGTGATATGCAGCGACTCTGGACAGCTCATCTAGCTATCTAGCTTGCGCCATTTGTGCTTGTCCTTCATTGGGACCTAGCCTGGGCCATAACGTGGATCACGTTGGCAGAGAACGTGAGTTTTGGTTGTCGATGTGCTTTGGTGGGTTTACCATATGTTCCCCCATATCTATAGCCTCTGCTTGGATTAGCTTTTCTACTCGATTTTGAATAGATATCAATTTTCTAGAGCGTGACCCAGCACGCGATGATATGGGCAATAATTGGGCTTATCCACCATTTTGTTGCTTTTCTGGGCGCTTGGGTTCTGGGAGTGTCATGAGATTCTCTTGGAGACATATGTCCAACAACTCTTTTGTGTGCTCCCTGGTAAATGAATAAGGAGTGTTGAGCCTCTCACTTAGGGTGGGGGCTGATCTCCTTTCTTCTTTCTTTGAATTTGAAGAGGGGGGGTATCTCCCTTGCCCCCAACTTTCCCCAGGGCTCCGAAAAGTTCACGATATTTACTTCTCGTGACCAGTGTTTTCGTCTTAGGAGGTTTATCCCTTCCATATGAAACAGTGGGGTTTCGGTAAAGAAGATTTCTATCTCTGCCACTGTGTTGTTGAGATGTTCAATGCCAAAATATTAGCCCCTAAGAGCTTTTCCTTGATTTCAACTTGAGACTTCTTGGCATAGTTTCACCGCATCTTCATGTGTCGGTGGTTGTTCACATTTCATGCTCATGTCACGCCATCTTTTGATGAAGTCCAGAGCAGACTCATTTTATTTTGCTTAAGGATATGAGTTCTGCTAAAGTGACTCCTCTTTCTGTCACTCTGAAGCGTTCAAAGAATTTTCTTTGCATATCTTCCCAACCAACTATTGAGTTGGGCTTTAGTAGGGCATACCATTGAAAGGCTGGCCCAGTAAGTGATGTTGAAAAGTACCTCAAAGGTATGACTCTTCAATTGCCAGTTCTCCCATGATGCTCATGTAATGAGCTATATGTCATGAGGTGACCCATCCCATTGAATTTGAAAATTTAGGGACCTTTAGGTGTTCTGCTGGGAGCTTTTTAAAGAGATGGTGTACAGGGTATGGTACCCTATATGGGTCATAGGTGGCAGACCCCTCATTCTGCTCAGCCATCTTTGCTTCAATTATTTGTTCAATCATGGCCCTCTGAGAGACCATTGTTCCTTCAAATGCAGTATTTAATTGTGGCGCATCGTGCCTTTGCTCTGTAACATGCACCTCTTGATTTTCTTCATGGCTTGAATTTGGATTCATGAATTCTGCCCGGGGAGTGTGCTTGGTGCATGTTCCCAGGCTGGGGTGCCACTGTAGGCAATGTTGGCTGGCTTATTTGTGAACTTGCTGGGCTGCAATAGTTGTTGTGCCTGCTGTGGAGACTGTATTGTGGTGATTGTTGTGGTGGCATGGTGCCGCCACCATCCCAATTGTTGCATGAGGCTTTCAAGCATAGCCTTTAGCTTTTGATTTTTTGCATTACCATTTCTAATTTGGCAATGAGGGTACCCTAATATTAGGGTTTTCAGAAAACCGACTCTGATCCAGAGGGTGATTTGATGTGGTGGCAATGTCAGCAGCCCCCATGCCTCCTTCATTTTGGTGTGGCGAGTTCACCTCCGCATTTACCCGGCCAAGCCAGACTCGAGCTTGCTCTCTTCTGCGACTAGACATCGCTGGATGCTGCTCCATATTTGAAGTTTCTACCTGATCAGCTATTGCAGGCAGGTTGATGTTGGAGGCATAGCAAGCGTATATCCGCATGCCTTCTTCAGTGATTTGTACTATTTTTCTTCTTTCTGCCTAGGGCGTACAGTGGTACCCAGGCGTTCGAAAATGATCTTCTGGGGATACCATCATCTCCTTTATATTCTTCAGACTTAAAGTTTTGCCCTGTCTCCGGGCTTGCTTATTTTCTTTCTTTATATACCCCTTCCTTTTAGATCCTTTTTGTAGATCAACAGGTACAGAGGGGGTGCATTCTTGGTTCGAGATTCTTGGGAAGGCTCCCTCTCTCTCTGGGACTCTTTTTCTGAAAGTTTGCCACATCGTTGGGTCTTGCTTCATGATTGTTCTTGTTTTTTCGCCCTACAAGAGATTCCAGGGCCTTGCCCTTCTGAGTTCTTGAGCTTTTTCTTTGGTAACCCACACCTGCTTAACACGAGGCGGGCTATATATCTCATCATTTCCAGCATTGGCTCTGTATTTCTTGAAGCCAATGTCGTCAAATTTGTGGTTCTTGGTTTCAGCCTTCCTCCATTGTTTCTTCATATCTTTTACTTTAAAGCTTGGCTTGTCTTGCCGCACTTTAGGCAGTATGCCGAATTTGTTCCTTACCGGAATGGTAGCCACATGCCGCTCCGGTATCATCATGGTTTCATTGCCGTCTAGGCAGATCTGGAGCTCGCCAATGCGGATAGTCTTTCCAGAACTTGAAATGCCACGAGTTGTGGGCTTCTTGCCAGACTTGCGCTTTCTGTTCTTTCTAGTTGTTGGAGTGTTGGTGAAGTGATAGCATAAGTGGTGAACATCTGCACCAAGTTAGCCTCCTGAGCTTGAGGCTCTTCCTTTGTTTTGTTGTTTCATGGGCCTTAGCAGTAGGTAGCACAGCCGGTATCACGCCCAAGAAGTATGAAGACTCCACCACCGGGGGAAAGGCTCAAAACCTGGTTGGCGTAGTGAGGTAGCCATTCCTTATGTGGTCCTGGACCACAAGTGGGCCGAAGACCACGCCGGAGTATGAGCGAGAGCAGCCATTGCAGAGTTATGACCTGCACAAAAATTATATTGTGAGTACATCTATTGTTAGGGTGTTTGTTGATGGGAGATGAAGGGAAGGAGGTCCCTAGCGGAGTCGCCATCTTTTGAGAATATTTTTTAACACTTTAAAATTTTTAATTTATCTTTGATTTTTAATTTATTTGGATTTATTATTTACAAGGACATGGTCTTGTTTAGTTCATTGACCTCCCTCACTAACTGTGGTTAGTGTTAATTATATCAGCGCAAAGGGCTGAATACCCTTGATTAACCATCAGACAAACCCTTAGAAAAAGAACATAACTCACATTTGCATGAAATGAATTGTGCGTGAAGGGAAACACAGTTGCAGACATGCAATTTTTTTTTTTTTTTGGAATTTCTGATATTTATTCATTTTATGATTTTAAATGCATTTTTCTATTTTTTGATATTTTAGAATTATGATTTCATTTATTAAGTATTTCGTATTTTATTTATTTACATTATGATATGTGAATTAAATTAACATTTCATTTATTTATTGATTTAAAGGTGTTTACTTAAGGTGGATTAAAATTGATGTGAAACATAACTTGTTGTTGATTTTATGTATTGAAAATTAAATAATAATTTTTGGAAAGATTTCGTTAACGTTTGTCGAAAACTTGGTTGATTTTGGTTAAGAAATTAAGTAGTGCAATGTTTAAAATAAACGTGACACTACGTATAATTATTCATATAATGTGTAATTAAACAAATAAAATTAGCCAATAGGCCCATTAAATATCATGAACATGAAGGTCATTCATTAGTCATGTCATACAAGTCCGGCCCAATAAACAATTCAGGACCAGTACGGAATTTAGGCCCAATAAGAAACTTAGGCCCAATAAGAAAGCCCAAGGGACCTTGTTTAAGACTTGAGAAAATTAAATCGCGCTTGCACGATTCTTTAGGGCTGCCTTGCAGACCTTTTTTCCAGACCGCTTGCAGTCTTCCTCAGAGCCTTGCTGGGTTTCAGAACTTCAAAAATCCACCCATGGCCTGGGGCGCCCCCCTTGCTTTTATAGGAGGTGGAGAAAACCCCCGTCCACGGCCATAAAACCTCATCCGGCCATAAACAGCGTACTTACCATAAGCGCCGTCCGGCCATTTGCGTCGTCCCGGCCATTTGGATTTTACATATCTCCCCTGATTCTTCATTTCTTTTCTCCCTTTTTAATTTCATTTTTTATGGTTATACCCCTCTCCTGGGAGAGTCACAGCAGGGACTGCCGTTTTTTGGTTTCTTCCTCCCGTTTGGCCTTCGCGCCGAGAGGGGAGCTGGAACAGGGAAGCGGCGGCGCGCGACTCCTGGGCTGCAGCGACGGCGGCTGGTCAACAGGGAGGAAGCGGAGGCGGACGCGGCGGCCCTGCTGGAGGGTGCGGCGGCGACGGCTGGGGAAGCCGGGGGAGCTTCCCGCTGCGCGCAGCAAACAGGGGAAGCCCCCACAGGGGCGGCCCTCCCCCACGACGCGGCCAAAGAGGCAGGAGGCGCGGCTGGCGAAGTCTTCTGCGTATCCGGGCGACCCGTGGAGGGCAAAGGCTCATCTTGCGGTGGAGGCGGGAGCATCCAGGGAATCCCCCCCCCCCTGTTCCTGCGACAGCGACGAGCCCAACAGGGGAAGAACGACGTGGTCCCCAAAGGGCTCCGGAGGTATTTCCCCACCCTTTCTTCCTTATCCTTCTTCTTGGTCTCTGCCCATGATCTAGCAGGGAACACCATCGACATCCACTTATTTCCAACTTTAGAAGACGGTATTTTCTTATTTGATTTACCCTTTTTTTTTTTAAACCTCTGAACCCCCTCACGCAGTGGTCATAGCTTGCTGGGGAGGTTATACCCTGGCCTGCCATTTGGTGTGAGGTTTTGGTTCTGATCCTCGGGTGTGTGTGCTATTATTTTGGGTCAAAATACTGTCATTCCATCAGATTCAAGCAAACTAATAGGCTTTTGGAAGGTAGTGAGCAAACTAATAGGTAATTGTATTGCCATATGCCATCTCTATAAGATTCATGCAATGAAGGAATAAATGTAAACTATGGTGGGCCGTGAATAAGCATTCGGTTTCAACTTGCATCAGGCAAATGGATGCAACCTGATAGGATCTTGGGTTCTGAAGTGCAAGTGTTTCATTTTTACATGATTCCTAGACTCCGTTATACGCAATGTCCTCAAAACAGGACAATCATTTAGTCTTACATGCAATATAATACTCTCAAATCGAATATCTAGAACTGTATCATGCACTAATCAAAAATCATATCAAAAGTCGGGAGACCATGGTTTGGCGTGCCGGATCGGATCGGACCGATTCGGGCGAATCGGTGCGGATCAGGGGAAGTCCGATTCGCGATTCGGTCCGATTCGCCTGGTTCTGTTCAGGCAGGGTTCTTTGGACTCAGGATCCTCTTCGGGCAGGGGTTCAGGATCTGATTATTTACCTTAATATCATTTAAGTAAATGTTATAATTTGTTGTTTCATTTACTTAAGATATTACATGTAAATAAGGAAGTACCCCCCATTTGAATCCAATAAAAATATCAAAAAAATCATATCTCTTACCAATAAAAAGTCAACTCTCCCATCGAAGAACAAAATCGCGATTTTGGTGATTTTAGCGAAATGCTAACTTTTTAATCTCTCATAATTTGGTCTATCTAAAAATTGATAATTCAAATAAACCATATGGAACACTAAAAATTAAGTCGGTAAAAAAAGTCAAACGTGTATGTGACTTCTCCAAGGGAGCCGCTCTCCTACTGACAGCACTTAGTCTGCTCGAGGCATCTCAAGATTTAGTCAAACTTAAGTTATCATCATTCAAACTCATAAGAATTGTCACTTCTAGTTTCTTTTCAATTAGAAAGTGAAAATTCTCATGAGTTAGGTGATGATAACTTAAGTTTGACCAAAATCCTGAGATGCATCGAGCAGACTAAGTGCTGTCAGTAGGAGAGCGGCTCCCTTGGAGAAGTCACATGCACATTTGACTTTTTTACCGGACTTTAGATTTTTAGTGTTCCATATGGTTTATTTGAATTATCAAATTTTTAGATAGACCAAATTATGAGAGATTAAAAAGTTAGCATTTCGCTAAAATCACCAAAATCGCGATTTTGTTCTTCGATGGAGAGTTGACTTTTTATTGGTAAGAGATATGATTTTTTGATATTTTTATGGATTCAAATGGGGGGTACTTCCTTATTTACATGTAATATCTTAAGTAAATGAAACAACAAATTATAACATTTACTTAAATGATATTCAGGTAAATAAGCAGATCTGACAACCCTGCCTGAACAAGATCATGAGTCCAGTGAACCCTGCCTGAACAGGACAAGTTCTGGCCGAATCCAAGCGGATCGAACCGAATCGGTTCGATCCGCCGAATCGGATCGGATCAGGATAATCCCGATCCGGTCCGAATCGGCGATGCGCCAAACCTTGTGTGAGACAATAAGATACAGTAAAAGAAAAGCTACCTAGACAAGATATCATCATCATCCAAAACCCAATAAAGTTATCTACAAAGTATTTGCCCAGTACATTACCTGCATATTCCCAATCAAATGTGCAAATAAAACCAGGCCAACTATAGCAATCAGTATGGCAAATGACGTTTCCCCAATGTATGTGCTTGTCGACAAATTTTGTCCATATGAACTGTAAACAGTAAACAGATATTCTTCAGTTGATGCCCAGTAGGGGAATCATTTATCATTAACACGGTAACACAATTTTGGAGTCACAATGTAACATATTAACAACAGAAAACAAGGTACATTAAGATGGTATAGTAAAAAAATTCGAGGCATGTTGTTGAAATAAATCATTGTCTCAACAATGTGGAGAAATAGCCCTGCTCCATCACCAGCTTCGTAAAAGTTGGCTAAAAACCAATATGTTCTAATGCAGATGCTCTCTCTTGAACTACATATGAGAAGGAAAGGCTTCTAGAATGGACATGCATGCTTGCATGGAACTTTTAAACCTCTCACCATATATGAACCAATTTTTGAGTACATAAGAAAGTAGCAAACCTTCCTAAATGTGGGTTTATGATTCTTCCAAGGACAGTGAATTAACCAAATCACTGCAATCCCTTCCCAAATTGTCAAAAAGGAAAACAAATATCTACTTAACAACTATAGTGTCAATGTTGAGATATATGATCATACCTTAGGTTCTGTAAACCCCACCAAAGACAATAGAGATACTTTTCCATGAATTTTGCAGAGACAGCTCCATTAGTTAAAGCATTCTTAAAAATGCCAAACTGGAAGATGATGCTATCATCACTGGCATTGCATTTTGCAAAAACCTGCGTGCTATTTGCCCATAGTTGGCGTTCACTTTTGTCAGAGAAATCACAATCTAAATACTTGGGATGGCATTGCGGCATATTTTGTACATCAGTTTCCTTATTGCACTGTGACTTCCAGCATGTTGTCTGGCGCTCTATTGACAGTAGATACCATGATGCTCCCAAGACCTGTAAAAATATTTTAGAAACAGCAGAGTTACTGAGGTAGAATAGAAACGAAAGTCAGTTGGGATGGGATAGGGAGGAGTGAAAATGGAATAACATACATGGCTAGCTAACATGTAAAGAAGTAGGTTGTATGCAGCCCCTGCCCAAGCTGTCTTTGTGACAACTCCAGTAGCTTTGATGATTTGATTACTCAGAGGAAAGATTAAATATAGTCTAGGAATATATTGGAGAAGAACAATCATAGCAAGAGCATTATTGTTATGATCTGCATTTGAGCTTCTAATTGCTGGTATAATTAGCCAGATGACAATCTGCACAAGAAAAAACAGAAGAAATGTCCAAGTCTCTCAAATAAAAATTAAGCAGTTATGTAAAAAGACATGGACAAAAAAATAGCAATGTTTCTAAATTTATTTTTAAAGGCTGAGTTACTGCTGTGGCAAACCCCATGAACTTTCAAACAGGCAACATTCTCAAATAAAACAAACCAACACAATATAAAACAACACAATGAATCTAAGAACTCAATATAGGTAAAGTAAGCATAAGAAAACTTTTAGCATTTTATTTCACCAGAAAAACGACCTCTTCAAAATAGCGTCAGAGGTTTGCCTCTTTTTTGAAGGGTAGGAAAATGTTCATATAAAAGGTTAGTATGGTATTAGTAAATGTTCATATAAAAGGTTAAGTATGGTATTAGTAAGATGCATATTTGTTCACTAGGCATCGGCTTGTATTTCACTTCAGGTGTTCTGATGGCATCATGTATGTGGTATGTCTGTAAGTCTTTCATGGCAGTTGTGTAAGCTGAAAGGTTATGTGACCTAATTTGACAGGGTTCAGGAATATCATGTTAGAGGTAACTACCTATCATAGCAGTTGTTGTTAAGATAGGTCACATATCCTCTGAACATATAGCAAGGTCCATATGAAAACAGGAGACTCCCAACTCGGATGTCTGATGTTGTCATATATTACAGAGGATGAGCAAGTCAAGTGTTAGGAATAGATCGCAAAGCAATGACAGATACAGAGACAGCTACCAGATGGATTCAAGATTATTCTAATACTGAAAAGACGAGCTGAGTCATTTCCGTTGACTCCAATAAGAAGTAGGGGTTACCAGAGAGGATGGGGGTTGAAATAGGGTACCCTGAGTGTGTTAAAGAGATGGGTACAAGCATCAGGCTATGAAGGGATTTGATGCCCTCATAGGTGAACATAGTGATGCAAACTCAGTAGCACATACAAACCTGAGCCCAGTAAGGTGTTTATCAGGCTACTTGCATAGCTGCATTGAAGCAGACTTGGAAATTTCCTACTGTGGTATTTATGGCCAGAAGGCAGTCCCTAAACAAGATAACCTGAAAAGCTAGCCCATCAAAATTGAATGACTTTCAAAGCAGTCTTAAAGTTTACTCATATAAGTGATTCTGGAGAGTTTTGTTCTTGTGCTAGTAGTTTGATGAATTTATTTTGTCCTATGTTACTGGCATGCATGGCATTGTTGTGATTCGGGAGAGTTTTATTCTTGTGCTAGTAGATTTAATGAATTTATATATCCTCTTACTGACAACAATGGTTCCATTTTTATTCTGTTAAAATAGCATTATTTTATTTATTAATTAATTATTTTGTTTTGAAAGAAGCTAGTGTCTAATCCAGACATGTTAGCTCAACAATTGAATCATCATGCCTCTTCTCATTCTTTAAAAAAGGAAAAGAGAATTGCTTTACTTTTTTACTTTTATTTGCGCTGACCTTCAAAGCTCTCTCTAAAGTGCTGAAAGCTTTAATGCTGGTTGGATAATGAATTTAGTCTGTCCTCTGTAATTGACCATTCCAAATTTGTTTTATCACCCCTCTTTATATTTTCAAAGGCATCATATGGATGTGTATGCTACATTTAAAATATAGATGCACCTCAGGTAATAGGGCATATGTTCTCAAAGTTTAAAAAAATCAATAATGTTGCCAGATTGAGTTTGCCACTAAGTTCCACACTTTCATTATATTGCACAGAAATAAATCAGGTTTGAGGCACACTACAACAATAGATAATAATGCACTTGAGAGTAAACTTCACATGCAAACATGAGTGGAGTTGGTCATATTATGCATGCCAGCCATGAGCCATATTCCATAAACATTTTTTGACCACCATGATGACTAATCTAATTTTTGAGAGGCAGACCAAGAGTCACTGAACTTTAAGCACTTCATCTTTTAGGTGACTTCCCTTCCCAGTATTTGAATGCATAGGGAAGAGAAAGTGAGGGCACACCTGAGGAAGTGGTAATGCAGCCACAAGGTCTATGGTAAAATCTGACCGTAGATACCTTCTTGCAATCTTCTTGGGATCCATGACAAGCTCTCCCCTACCAAAAACCTAGAGCTTGGGGCCACATATGCTGTCCGGAACTTTATTACGATGTGCAGGAGATAAAATAAGTCTGCAATTGTCCGGAACAAGGTGACAACAATGCTTAAGTGCTCATCAAGCTTTATGCATGAAGAATTATCATTTCCCTGGCCCATTGAAGGCAAATAGAAATACAGGGGATCCACAAACAGTGCCACCAGACATGCCAAGAGAAAGACCCTGTTCCATTTTAGCATGATTTCACTTCCAGGATCGAATATCCGCTTCAACCATGGTTCATACTCCTCAGAAAACACCTTGGAACTTCCTGATGATCCACTGCCAACTTTGCCAATGCTGAATCCCCCAGATTTCGGTAACTGGTACCCCAATTTGACTTGTTTCTCATCATGATAGAACCTTCAAAGGTGAATGAGGAGCAGTCAAACTCTAATTTAATAAAAATCCAAAATATCTGGAATTCACAAGCCACAACCACAGAACGCAACAGCTTTTGCAGTTTTTTGGGGGGTAAGTAATGGTGAATGTATTAACCATGACAAGTTAATGAATGTACACGAGGAGCTTATACACAAAAACAGCTTTTGCAGTTTAGCCACTACAAAACATAAAAATCAAAAACCAACAGCAATCCATCCCATGATCTTTCCAAGCCCCAATGATTGTGACTGAGATGAATCTAACAATTTTTTCTCGTCACAGTAGAATATCCATGCAACTACAAATCTAGATATGTGAACAAAAAAATCTCATATTTTTTTGCCTAAAACGAAGCAATTCTGCTGGATTCTGATATGTAAATAACTCATAATCCTGACACAGTTGGAATTTGTCACTACCCGCAGACCAGAAGGACACTTTTTCCCAAACTATATATAAAGAACAGTGTTTTGCTGGATGAAATCAGATACGCCCAACAACAACGAGACAAAAGAAGGGACCCCTCTCATTAAGGACGAAATGAAAGATGAAGCCACAAAAAGTAGCGCGAGAATAGCAGGAAGAAACCGAACGACTTTGGTAGAGATCCCAGCTTCCCACTCACCTGACGGTCCGCTCCCTCTTGACCTCCATCTCATCTTCCACCTTCGAAGAAAACATCGACCTGGAAAGGAAAAATCAGGAAACGACTTGGCGGTATCGGACGAGCGGCCAAACCCACAAATTTATACCCCCTGCTGGTGGGAGGAACTCAGCAACAGGTTGTGCAGACTGGAAACTGTCTCATGGCTCTGAAAAGGGGAGGGCTGGAAGGGGCGAAGTTAAAGCAGCAATAAAGCAGGGGGGCAAATAGTGTCACGGAAGCAGCAAGCTCTGATCCCGGCATGCCCTTAACGGCATCACCACCTTGCCGCCGCCCAGAAGCCAGACAGACCCATCCATTCCCCGGGGAAAGGAAAGGGGGCCAGATCCTCCACCCTGCAAGAAGAGCCGAAATGTGTGTGCGTGTGCGTGTGTGAGAGAGAGAGAGAAAGAAGGAAGAGGGAAGCCACAGTAAAAGTGTAAAACACACCGAGAGCAGCTGGATGGCCGTTTAATTATGATTATTAAACTTTTATCACGCTGCAGCTGAGCTGAAACACCGGAGAGAGAGAGAGAGAGTTCTTTTACACCCACTATTTTCTATTGTTTTTTCCCCTCTATCGCCTTCTCTCCCTCATTTGCCGTCTTTTCTTCCTTCCTTCAATGCGAGGTCGTGGAGAGCATGACCGCTCATAAGCTTCCCCGTCCGCCACCCCCCCCCCCCAAATACCACTCTGCTTGTATGATTAAGTATAGAAAGGGGAAAACTTTAATGCTTGATGACCTAGTAAACGGACGAATGACAAGATTTTTATACAAACAGAAAAGTCAATGAGTTCGCAAGAAGAACGGGGATCGGCGAGCTGGGTCCGGCCAGAAAACCCACACCGGGGAACAGTAGAATAGTATTAAAAAGGAGCAGCATGGGACCAACCCTTGACACAGACGCGCACAGACAGACATACGGATACAGAGAGAGAGAGAGAGAGGTGGATGCGGAAGACAGTTGCTCCCCTCTCCGTCATTATTGTTAGGAGCTCGTGCTTGCTCGTGTACCTGATGTGGCGCATGGGCTGCACAGAGCTCCCACAGCTCTGCAGCAGCAGTGCGCTGCTGGGTTTCTAGAATTGGAGTGCAGCCCCAGCACATTGTTGGGCGGCGAGGCTAGAATGTGGCAGATGCCCATCACATACATCATCCTGGAAAAGAGCTCGTGTTTCTACAGGTAGAACCAAAGGTGGTTGTGGTGGCGGTGGTGATGGCGATGGCGGGGGCAGTGTGTGGGAGCAGCGTCATTGACCGGGGGCATAAGGGGCCGGAGGTGTTTTGTTGGTGGTCCGAAAGCTACGAGCTTGGCACACCAGCCGCTTCCTCCACCATCGGCGGGGCGCCCAGGGCCCCCCGGCGGGGAACACGCGTGATGGTGCCGCCGGTGGTGGGAGGTGACAGAGACAACATGAGGGACCCAGACCGGGATGGAAAGCGTTAGCGGATACAAATAACCAGTAATCTGCGTTTCGAACTGTTTCGGTTGTCAGAAATCGATTTTATGACGGCTTCGGTCGTCCTCCTCCGTCCGATACGTCAATACCGGTTTTTGTTTTATTTTTTTAACGGTTTTTATAGAAAAATTTAATTAAATTTTTTTTAATTGAAGCCTTACTGTAATATGATTTAACGTATAGTGTAATTAGATATAATATTTATTATAATGAGTTACAGTTCTATTAGAAACTAGAAAATAAATCAAATATTTATTAGAAACTCCTAATTAATTTGTGGGACTTCCTTCAGCCATTCTTTGTTGAAGTCTCTCCTTCCCTCTACCTTCCTAGCTCCTCTCGAGCTATTATGGCACTCATCTTAATACAAATTTCAATTTCTCTGTGCAACTCTTTCTATCTTTTCTTCTGTGTATATATTTTCCTTCTATTAATGACATAAAAGGGGAGAAATAAAAAGAAACAAACACAATTTTACAGGGGAGAAATAAGAGAAAGAGAATAGGTACATTTCTAAATTTCTAAATTTTTGTCTTTCACTGATTACTTAAAAGTTTTTGTCATTAATAAAAAGAGAGAGAATTGTTGAGCAACTATCCCTTAAATTATTATCAAACATGTTATTTTGCTATGACAAAACTTTTAAGACTTTATATACAACAAAACCTTTTTTAAGACTTTGTATATGACAAATCTTCTATAATTAAGTTGATCAGAGTATACACCAAAGTATTTTATTATACTACATAAACTTGTCAAAAAATCTAGTGTATCAACTCTGATGAAATATTCTAAGTCCACAGTGTAGACTATATATCATCCTGTCTCCAACTTCAGTCTCCGACTTCAGTCTCCGACTCCAGTCTCCGACTTCATTCTCCGACTCCAATCTCTGACTCTGGACCATCGATTTCATCTCGCATCGATTACTGTTTAAGCTCACATCGACTCTCTTTAAACATCGATTTCTTCTCACATCGATTACTGTTTAAGCTCATATCGACTCTCTTTAAACAACGATTTCGTCTCACATCGATTAATATTTAAGCTCACATCGACTCTCTTTAAACATCAATTTCCTCTTAAACATCGATTACCTATATAAAACAACGATTACATCTAAACAACGATTACACTTATACATAGATTATGTTCACATCGATTTCATTCTACATCGATTCTCTTTAAACATCGATTGTCCTATGTTTAAACATCGATTCCCCTTGAACATCAATTCTCTCTGACTCCGACTTCAGAGAAGTCAAAGTTTAATAAATCAACTTCTGTACTTAGAAAATCCTTTTGTTTCTATATTTTAGTACAGAACTTTATAAATTTATAATTATTTTTCTGCTATCATAAAATTCAAATATCTTTTGGCGGGAAAAAATATTATATATCTATCTCATTTGAAATATCTTCTTGAGATCTGCAATGTCTATAAGCTTATCATCTCTCTTACGACCAGTCAAATTATTTTTATCGTTGATCGACCAGATGGTTAGGAATTAAATGTGATAAGTTGTATGTGCTATCTGTCAGAGATCTCCTGCTACATCCCTTTGTCAAACTCTCTGACTTTCAGCATAAAGTACCCATACTCTTGTCTGCCTATCTTTTAATGTTCTGAACTTCTATGTATCTGAACCTACTTGCTTTATATTTTTATCTCACCTACCTCGGAAAGCATGGAGATATCTTTTTGTCTTGTCTTTTCAAGCTTACAGAACATTTATTAAAACATGGTTAGCCTCCAGTCTTGCACATGAAGTTCACAGAAGCATTTATGAAGCTGTCTCGCAAGCATGAAGCTACCTCCATAGCATGAAGACGTTGGGACTCATGGAGCTAAAGATTTGATGGGCAAACCTAAGAAGATCAAAATCTCCTCTCAACGGACACCCTTCAACAGCTAGCTTCCAACGACCAAAAATTCAAACGGGCAAATTTGAAGCTCATACATATAGAAGCTGAAGCTTGAAGCAAACAACAACAACATACACATACAAATGATACATAGAAGAACATAGAAGCTCACCTTCCATTCCAATCTGAAAAGCTAGAAGAGCCACTAAAAGAAAAAGAGAGCCACTCCTCAAGCCTCGACTTGCAAGCTCTCCATTAGTTCTAGAAGTCTTCTTCCTTGGTGGTTTTCTGCATTGCAGATCTTTTCAGTCCACCTTTGTTTTAGAAAGAGCTTGAGCTCCACTTTCATTTTGCATCTCTTTCTAAATCTCTATGCCTGCTCATTCCTGTTGAGCAGACACACAAGTCTTCAATTTCTGTGTAAGGTAACCCACAGGGGGTTTGTGCCCTGCAGTGCCCCTCTTGTGAAGGGAAGATCTACAGTTGTAGATGGTCTTGTACCCCTTGGTTTAAGGGAAGACTTGTTGGTCTGCAAGTAGTTGTATTTCCTCTCATTTGAGAGAAGGCCAAGTGCGCTTGGTAGTTAGTGAAATCCCAAGTGGTTGCTTGGGGACTGGACGTAGGACTTCCATGTGGGAAGGGCCGAACCAGGATAAAATCTCTTGTGCATTTCTGTGTGATTATTTCCGCCAAGTTTACACTTCTTTCACACACTACACTAAGTACTAATGACTTTATTTAGTGTTGTTTATCTTTTAGATAAAATTTTAAAAGTGCAAGAAGTCCTATTCACCCCCCTCTAGGACAACTTAGTTTCATCTCAATCCAACAAGTGGTATCAGAGCGAGGTCTTCTCAGAAGAATCGAAAGATTTGAGAAGAGATGGCAGTTGAACCTGACAACAACGAAGGTCAATCAGCCACCAGACCACCATTCTTTGATGGTGAAGATTATCAGTACTGAAAGATGTGAATGTAATGCTTCATTCGAGGCACAAACTTTAATTTATGGTAAGTAATAGAAACAAGTGATTTTGTTATTATTCTTGCTGAAGGTACTACTACAATTACACCAGCTGATAAAGTTAAACTATCTCTAAATTTTAAAGCTAAAAACTATTTATGTTGTGCTTTATCAAAAAGAGAATTTAATAGATTATCAGCATGTAAAACTGTAAAAGAAATGTGAGATAAATTGTAGGTAACATATGAAGGAACTGATAAAGTGAAACAAACTAGAATAGATATTCTTGTTTCACAATATGAACAATTTAAAATGTTGCCAAATGAAAATATCACTCAAATGTATAACAGATTTTCAAATATAGTTGTTGGCTTAAGCTCTCTTGGAAAAGATCTTTCTGATGAAGAAACTGTTAGAAAAATACTTAGATCTTTAACTCATTTATGGACCCCTATGGTCAATACTATTGAGGAAGCCCATGATCTAACAAAACTTTCCATTGATAAATTAATTGGTTCCCTTATGGCATATGAAATAAATATGGAAATATTTTCTGAAAGCACATCGAAAAAGAAAATGCCAAATGCCTTGAAGGTTGCAGATTCTTCCTCTGAAGATTCAAAGGAGAAATCAGATGACAGTGATGACGAAGCCATGCTGTCAAGAAAGCTCCAATGAATCCTTGCAAAGAAAAAGAAGTTCGGCTCAAAGAAGAACTTCAAAAGAGAAAAGAAGATAGAGCCAACCTGTTATGAATGCAATCAGCCTGGATATTACAAATCTGAATGTCCCAAGCTCAAGAAGAAGGATCCGGCTAAAAAGTCTGATAAGAAAAAGGGGAAAGAAAGAAGATTCAGCAAATACAAGAAGAAGGCAATGGCCGCAGCATGGGATAATGAAGAAGCTACAACTTCAGATTCCTCAAGCTCAGAATCAGAAGAGGAACAAGTCAATCTAGCCCTCATAGCAGGACTAGAATAGGAAAATTTTAAAACTTCTTTTACATCTTGCTCAGAATCTGACTCTGATAGCTTAGAAGATACATTTAATGAACAGTATGAAAAATATAAAACAGTAGTTAAACAAATGAAAATAGTTAAGATCAACCTACTAAATCAAGAAAAATCCAACACTTTTCTAAAAAGTGAAGTAGAAAAGATAGGACAAAACTTAACTAAAACAAAAAAGATCAAATGAATTACTCTGTGAAGATCTAAAAGCTAAAAACAGTAAAATCATGGAACTTGAAACAAATCTAAAAGAATTGAAAGATAACGAAAAATTAAAAGAAGAAAATGACTATCTAATAGCTATCTTAGATAAAATTGCTAAATGTAAAACATCTCTATTTGTAAAATTGAAATGTGCTAGAACCGGCAAAAAGAAATATGGAGTAGGATATACACCTCCATTAAATGAGGAGAAAATTATCTATCTTGAAAAATATCCAACTCCAAATTTGTGAGGGAAAAGGAATTTAAAAATCCTAGAAAGGTAAGTCAGTATGTTATAAACAAAAACTGAACTCTAGAAACACTACATATATAAAGAATGTATTTGATTTATGTTGTAGTCATTGTAACCAACTAGGACACACTGTCAGCACTTGCACCACTAGACACTTGCATTGGATTCCAAAGACTAACCATCAAGGACCCAAGAAAATTTGGGTACCAAAAGTTAAAACTTAGTTCTATTTTCAGGGTCGCCTGAAAGCGCACATGACAAGTGACAGAAGGTTATTTACTAGTTTTAGAGATGAAGTTGGTCAAGTTACGTATGGAGATAATGGAAAAGGCAAAGTTCTAGGATGTGGAACTATAGGAACACAAGAAAAGGATTTAATAGAAGATGTCATGTATGTAGAAGGATTGAAGCACAATCTGATTAGCATCAGTCAACTTTGTGACAAAGGTCACTTAGTCAAATTTCATAATGATAAGTGTATTATCCAAAAGGATGAGAAAACAGTCTTTGAAGCACTAAGAGTCAAAAATCTGTACACTTTGCAACTAGCAGAATTAAAAGAAGTCAATTTATGTCTTGCAACCACAAAGAGTGAGGAAACTAATTTATGGCACAGAAGACTAGGACATGCAAGCACATCAGTGATCAAGAAATTAATCAAGCATGATCTAGTTAAAGGTCTTCCAAAGCTCAAACTGAAGAAATCTAGAATCTATACAACATGTGTAAGAGGAAAGCAGACCAAGAATTCATTTCAGTCCAAAACAATAGTAACAACTTCCAAACCATTGGAACTCATTCATATGGACTTATTTGGACCAATAAGAATAGTCAGTCTTGGAGGAAAAGCTTATGGCTATGTAATTGTAGATGATTATTCAAGATACACTTGGGTATCATTTCTAGAAGCCAAATCAGAAACATTTTTAGCTTTTCTGAAGTTCAGTAAATTAGTACAAAAAAATTAGAAATTTCAGATAGTTAGCATTAGATCTGATCATGGTGGAGAATTCAAGAATGAAGAATTTGTCAGATTCCGTGAAGAAAATGGCATAGAACATAACTTCTCTGCATCAAGAACACCTCAACAGAATGGAGTAGCAGAAAGGAAGAATAGAACACTGTTGGAGATGGCTAGAACAATACTCACAGAATACAGTTTACCAAAATACTTCTAGGCAAAAGCAGTCAACACAGCCTGCTACATCATCAACAGGTGTATGATCAGACCAATCTTGAAGAAGACACCTTATGAGCTATATAAGGAAAAGAAGCTAAATATCAGTCACCTTCAACCCTTTGGTTGTAAGTGTTTTATTTTAAATAATGACAAAGATAATATAGGTAAATTAGATGCTAAAAGCGATTAAAGTTTTCTGTTAGGATACATCTCAAAACCTAGAGGATATAAAGTGTTCAATAGAAGAACTTTAACTATAGAACAAACTGTTCATATTTTATTTGATGAGACTAATCCTTCTATTAAGAACATAGAAGAAGAAGATGTTGTTGAAGAATTGTGCAGGGATTGGAACAAGCCTCTCTCGAAGAAAAAGAAGAAGAGAAGGATGATCCACCACTAGAAGAATTGCAACAACCGGAAGAAACATAGGAAGGACTGCCTAAAGATTGAGGTATCACAAAGATCATCCAAAAGAAAATATTATACCTGATCCTCAAGAAAAGGTAAGAACAAGAGGTATGACCATTCCCTGTGACTTTACTGCATTTGTTTCTCAGATAGAGCCTAGGACAATCAATGATGCACTGACTGATGAGTCTTGGATCCTAACTATGCAAGAGAAACTTAAGCAGTTCCAACGCAGCCAGGTCTGAACTCTTGTCTCTAGACCTTCTGACCATCCAGTTATTGAGACCATATGGGTCTTTAGAAATAAAATGGATGAATCAGGAGTAATCATAAGGAACAAGGCCAGACTGGTAGCACAAGGATATTCCCAAAAAGAAGGCATTGATTTCGATGAAACCTATGCTTCAGTTGCTAGATTAGAGGTTATTAGAATCTTGTTAGCATATGCATGTTCTCTTAACATAAATTTATTTTAAATGGATGTTAAAAGTGTTTTTTTAAATGGTTTCTAAAAGAAGAAGTTTATGTTGAGCAACCACCAGGTTTTGAAATAATAAATATCCAAATCATGTTTTCCATTAAAGAAAGTATTATATGGTCTGAAACAAGCTCCAAGAGCTTGGTATGAAAGATTAAGTGCTTATCTTATATCACATGATTTTTCAAGAGATACAGTAGATAGCACTCTATTTATTAAGAAAATTTCAGAAGGAATCTTAATTGTACAAATATATATTGATGATATTATTTTTGGTTCTACTAATGAATCACTCTGTAAATTCTTTGAAAACCTTATGCAAAGTGAGTTTGAGATGAGTATGATGGGTGAGCTTAATTACTTCCTTAGGTTGCAAATCAAGCAGACCAAGGAAGGTACTCACATTTGTCAAACTAAATATATTTTAGATTTGCTATCTAAGTATAGTTTTGACAAGTGTAAGCCCTTAGGAACACCCATGAGCCCTAGAACTAAGTTAGATAGTGATCCAATTGGCAAGAAAGCAGATCATAAGATTTATAGAGGTATGATTGGGTCATTACTCTATCTTACTGCTAGCATACCATATATAATATTCAGTGTATGTTTGTGTGTTAGATTTCAAGCTGATCCAAAAGAATCGCATGTCAATGTTGTTAAAAGAATTTTTAGATATCTTATAAACACAAGTAAATTGGGTCTAAGGTATGTTGCCCAGCTAGCTAGCCCAGGGGGGGGTGAATGGGATATTAAAAACTATTTAATACTTAAAACATGTTCACAAAATAGTCACAAAAACACACTTCACAGATTGTTAGTGTTAGAGAAGGAAAAATCAAACACACAAAAGCAATCACACGACACAGAGAATTATCCTGGTTCGGATCTCCTCTCCTTAGGAGTCCTACGTCCAGTCCCTGAGCAATATCTCAGGATTTCACTAACGAGGATACAGTCCCCCTTAAGGACACTACAGCACCCAGCACCCCAGTTGGTCTTCCTTCATACGAAAGGAACAACACCCTGGATACCACCAGGTCTTCCTTCATATTGAAGGGAACAACACCCTGGATACCACCAGGACTTCCTTCACACTGAAGGGAACAACAAAAGAAAAGTGTTCAGGAATGAAGCCCCTAGATCAAGCTTATAGAACACTACTTGATCTGAAGCTAAGAACTGAGAAAGAAAGGATCTACAACAAGGAATTCTTCTCAGAACTAAAGGCTCTCTCACAGATCTACACTTAGCACAGAGAGCAAGAGCTAAAACAGATGGGATTCTTTGCTTCGCTCTTCGGAAAGCTCACAGAAGGTTGTAAACGTTGTATCACAGATGTTGTTCTGGATAATCATTAATCTGGAGCTTCAGTCTTCTATTTATATCTTCATTTTGAAAATTGAACGTTGAAGTGTCCGTTGTCTCTAAGCTCTGGTATACGTTAGACTGCATGGTCCTGTAGAGCTCTCCGTTCAACGGTCTTCATGCACGTACAGAGAGAAGATCTTCTGTAATATCCTTTGGCTTCTATTTTGTCCAACGTTGTATGACGAGTGTTGTCAGAGACCTGCACGAATTATAAGCTTAAACAATAGATAGCTAAGCTGTCTCTTGTTGTCAGTCAACGTTAGATTGATTTTATACAGAAATAGAAGTTTCATTCTGTTCTTCTAAAAAGATGTTTACAGAATAAGCATAAGAATAGAAGATATTGTCTACATGCATGCAGTGATACGTTCCATCTCCATAAATGCACAGCTGACAGAAAGATATGCGTGAAGGCTTTGACTTTTCAACGTTATTCAAAAATTAACTCGAAAATCAAATCGTTATAGTCCATGAAATCGTTATATGCATGACTTATGAAATCGTTATGCAAATGAGTTGATATTCATGTAAATCGTTGTGCACTCATAAGCAAACCGATGTACATATAAATCGTTATGCATTAATAACCAAATCGTTGTAGAGACAAATCGTTGTGACTCCATAAGCAAATCGTTATGTACACATCGTTATAATCAAATTGTAAAAGACAATGTGAATGAATCGTTATTTACTGTATCGAATTGTTACAGCGACCAAGTCATTATGTAACTTATCGAATCGTTACAGGGATCAAATCATTATGATGGTATAGGCAAATCATTATGAATCAACTCGTTACGAGCAAATCGTTGTTCTTTACTTAAGAAATCAATGTGAGACAAAATCGTTGTTCTTACTTAAGAAATCAATGTGAGACCAAATCGTTGTTCTCACTTAAGAAATCGATGTGAGACCAAATCGTTGTTCGTACTTAAGAAATCGATGTGAGACCAAATCGTTGTTCTCACTTCAGAAATTGATGTGAGACCAAATCGTTGTTCTCACTTAAGAAATCGATGTGAGATCAAATCGTTGTTCTCACTTAAGAAATCGATGTGAGACCAAATCGTTGTTTTCACTTAAGAAATCGATGTGATCACTTATCGAATCGTTATGGAAGCAAATCGTTATGAATACTTAACGAATCGTTACGAATGCAAATCATTGTGAATACTTAGCAAATCGTTACGAAAGCAAATCATTGTGAATACTTAGCAAATCATTACAAAAGTAAATCGTTGCAATCACTTAACGAATCGTTGTGAGGGCAAATCGTTGTGATCACTTAACGAATCATTGTGAGGGCAAATCGTTGCGATCACTTAACGAATCGTTGTGAGGGCAAATCGTTGTGATCACTTACCGAATCGTTGTGAGGGCAAATCGTTGCGATCACTTAACAAATCGTTGTGAGGGCAAATCGTTGTGATCACTTAACAAATCGTTGTAGCATAAAGAAAGCTGATGTAGACTTAGATAGATTTCATGCTTTGAAACAAAATTGCTACAGTAGGAATAATGCTTACCATTTGGCTTGATTTTCCTTGTTTTATTTCCTGTGCTCAAGACTTGTAGAAAATTCGTTAGTTTAAACTTTATATAGTTTTGTTAATCACCAAAATAGATATGTAATTTATTTAAATTACATGGGGATAAACTGATCATCAAGGTATCCTAGATGTTCTGAATTTAAATTGCTTGGATACTGTATTGTTGACTATGTTGGATGCAAAATAGATAGAAAAAGCACCAGTAGTACTTGTCAAATTCTTGCAGGATGCTTAATTTCCTGGTCTTCCAAAAAGCAGAATTCAGTAGCCTTGTCCACAACAGAAGCAGAATATATTGCAGCTGGAAGTTGCTATACTCAACTACTGTAGATCAAGCATCAATTGGAAGACTATGGTCATGAACTTCATGAAATTCCAATGCTATGTGACAACACCAACGCAATCAACCTGACCAAGAATCCAGTCCAACATTCAAGAACCAAGCACATTGAGGTCAGACATCATTTCATTAGGGACCATGTAAGTAACAATGATATTTTACTTAATTTTGTCTCTACAGATAATTAATTAGTAGATATATTCACTAAACCTCTTCCTGAAGATAGATTTACATCTATAAGAAGAGAAATAGGTATGTGCAATCCTGACTAAAACTTACTGCACTGCATGCTTTCTTATTGCGAATTTTTCTAAGTCCTGAGACTTCGACTCTGGAAGTCAGAGTTTGGTACTGCGACTCTGGAAGTTGGAGTTTGGAAAGTCGGAGTTAATATTGTTTTAATTAAAAAAGGGGGAAATTTAATACATTAAAATTTTTATTTTATTTAAGGGAAAAATAAGTGTCTTTCATTAAATCTCAGCCGTTCATCTCTCCATCTATGGCCCTTTACACTTTCCCCTTCTTTATTAAAACCCCTTCCTCTCACTTTCCAAAACACCCCTTTTGAATCTTTTCTGACTCTCCAATCGTCATCTTCCTCCTTCCCGCGTACTCACTTCACCCAGACGGAACCAACCTTGAAATCCTCGAAGATTTTCTCCATTTCTCAGAAGAAAGGTAGGATCTTTAATCCCTCTGGACCATTTTGTCATCTCCATATCATCCCTCTCAGTCTGTTCTTTCCTCTCTGTCTAGATGGCATCATCTAGGGCTCCGGAAGGCATATTCTTCACCCCTGAGCAGTTTCAAAGGTTATCTTCTGCTAAAGCCTCGATTTGCCTCGGAAAGGTCGTCGACTTCAGCCATTTGATGGGTAGCCTTGGTTGGGTAGCTGAAACCCTAGATAGAATGGGTTGGTTGAAGCTGTGTCAGATCAGCGAACCAACTTTTTAGGGTGCCCTTAAGGCATTTTCCCTATCCCTTCAAGTTTGTGCAGATGGATCACTCTCTGGGTCAGTCAAGGGCACAGCAGTCACTATCTCTGAACCTCTATTGGTAGAAATCTTAGATTGCCCTGATTTCGGTCACAAAATTAGTGAAACAATGCCATTTGAGAAACAGAAATTGGGAGTCATTGGCAGTTTGGGAACTATCACTAAGAAGGGCTCTTGGTAAATGAGCTTTCTGCAGAAAAGAGACTTCTGCATTCCATCATAACCAATATCATTACCCCAAGTGCTGGCACACACTCTTCAGTCACAGCCAGAGATGGGAGTCCACTCTTTTGGGCAATTCAAAATCATAGGGTCAACCTATCTTCCATCATTCTGGAAAGGATGGCAGGGTCTAGGAACCTACAGGAGTCCCTACCATACGGGCCTCTGCTGACCCTTATCTTCAAAAGATTCTCAGTAGATCTATCAGATGAAATTTCAGTGGCAGTTAAAGAAAAGATTGGTCTTTCAACACTGAGGAGGAGTCACTACATATTGGAAAACAAAGCACAAAATTTTTGGACTAAAGATTCTGTTCCTCTGTGCTCTCATGAAACATTTCCCAATGAGGACCAAAGCACCTCTCAACCTCCAGAAGTCAGAAATGATGAAGTAGAAGCAGAACACATATCAGAAGCTTCTGTGGCAGAACAAGACTTGGCTCAAGCTTCTATCCCCGAGCAAGAACAAGAAAACCCTGAAGAAACCATCAATCAGGTTCTAAGGGATCTAAAGGGGAAAGGAGTAGCCCACGAAGAAGAGCTCCCCAGCTTTACTCCAGTTGAGCCTGAACATCATCATGTCTCCACACCCTTTGAGGAGACCAGGCCAAGGACTCAAGGGGAGTCTAGTAAGAACTTGGATGATGTGATAGAGTTAGTGCTGAAGCAGCAAGAGTTGATGTCAATTCTACAAATGCAAGTATAATAGCTTGATGTCAAATTTGATTTCATATCAGAGGAGGTACAATAGATGAAGGATTTGTTGTTACAATTGGTGTGTCAACAGGGCACAGGTGGTTCTCATGCTCCACCTGCTGCTCCAACCCCTAAAGAGCATCCACTAGAGCAAAACAGCAATAGCCTAAGGCAGTAGTTCCTGAACCAAAGTTGCCAGCAGATCAGCCTAGTGCAGACTTAGAGGCAGAGTCTGTTCAGCAAGAGAAACAGTTAGAATCAGTGTCTGAGCAGCAGCAGTCAAATCAGGAAGATCAACCCATGGAAGATGTAGCCAACCCTAAGGTTAAGACCTTTAAGAGGAGGGTTAAAAGGAAACTCTATAAGTCAGGTATCCCAGTCTTCCCTTTCCAACCCTCAGCTACAACCCCTCCTACTACTCCAACTCCAACTCATGTCACTATTCCTACACCACCTTCCTTTGTTGAACAACTACCTCCACTTCCAACTCAACCTATTCCTCCTGTATCCTCTAATCCTCCTCCCTCTACTTCTCAACCAGATGAACAACCTCCATCTCCAACCATTACTTCAATTCCTTCCTTTCCTTTGAAATATACATTTAATAACCAATCCCTGTAAAAACAAATGTTCTTCATACCTCAGCTCCTCATTTCTTCTCCTCTCTCCCAACATCCTCCACTTCCTTTTCAAATCAATCTACTCATCCTCTAGCTCAGATAGTGTCCAATCTGACACTACCTTCTAGCATAGAATCAAAAAGGAAAGTCAATCCTAGGACCCTTCTTCCCCCATTCTGGTATGCTTTTATCTGCCACTCAGAACATCATATGAATCTTTTCAGAGAATTCCTTGCCATAAAATTTTTCCTAGAAGTCAATGGGATGCCAGGCTACAAATTTGAAGACTAGCTCCCCTCCCTCCTTAAAACCTCCCAAGTTCTTCTAGCTGATATGAACCTTGTAACTCAGAAAAGCCATAGCCTCACATCTATAGAATTCCTAAACCTTTACCCTGGTGAAGCTGTAAAGTATAGAAATGCTAGACTTAGAAATCAATTTCTTAATGTTCCCCTTCACCTCAATCTTAGGTTCTATGACCTTTTTGGAGTTGAGCTAAAAGAACTACAAACCAGTTACTCCAAGATGAAGCAGTTTAATGAAGAAAGATTTCAATTGGGTTTGCCAGATGTCAACAAAGGGCAGTGGAACATGATCATTAAAGGGCAGAGGGAACTAACTCCATCCATGACAATTGGCTTGTCATTTGGATTGCACTCTAATCTGATAGGTGCAATTTCCTCCAGGAAGCAGTTTGCCCAAACTATCTTCAATCGCCATATCAGGATAGCAGCTAGATTCAAAATCAAGTACAACATCAAGCTATCCTTCCACAAATTTGCCTTGATGTATGCTGCCAAAGATTCACCATATCTATTGAACTTCCAGCACAGTTTTGCTGAGTTTAAGCGACTTACTGAAGATCAATGGGTAGCCGTCTACCCTGAAGAAAGCTCAGAGTGCAGAAAGCTAAAGATTTCTCCTGAAGCCTATCTCTGTAAGGGATATGAGACTCTCTCAAGGTCTGTATCTTTCAAATGGAGACAGAGATATCTCATCTACTACAAGGCAAAGGTTGCAGCTCATTCTCAACGACTTCATTGGAACATCACTGTCCAAGACTTTCTCCACAAGGCTGCCAGCAAGAAGTTTGTTATTCTTAAGGGACTCTTGGTCCTTCAAATTTTCATAGGAGAGTTAACTGGTTTTACCATAGGCATCTTAAGTCTTTTAGGAAAATTCTTTCTGTAGGACCTTCCTATAATATAGACAGTTCTAAATTTGCCCACTTCTTTTTATAAAATGAGAAGAATTTGTGAGACTTCCTTCAGACGTACTTTGCTGAAGTCCCTCCTTCCCTCTACCTTCCTAGCTCCTCTTGAGCTATTATGGCACTCATCTTAATGCAAATTTCAATTTCTCTGTGCAACTTTTTCTATCTTTTCTTCTATGTATATCTTTTCCTTTCTATTAATGACACAAAGGAGGGGAAATAAAAGAAACAAACACAATTTACAGGGGAGAAATAAGAGAACGAGAACAGGAACATTTCTAAATTTATAATTTTTTGTCTTTTCATTGACTACTTAAAAGTTTTTGTCATTAACAAAAAGGGAGAGAATTGTTGAGCAACTATCCCTTAAATTATTATCAAACATGTTATTTTTGCTATGACAAAACTTTTAAGACTTTATATACAACAAACCTTTTTAAGACTTTGTATATGACAAATCTTCTATAATTAAGTTGATCAAAATATACACCAAAGTATTTTATTATACTATATAAACTTGTCAAAAAATCTAGTGTATCATCTCTGACAAAATATTCTAAGTCCACAGCATATACTGTATATCATCTTGTCTCCAACTTCAGTCTCCGACTCTGGACCATCGATTTCGTCTCACATCGATTACTATTTAAGCTCACATCGACTCTCTTTAAACATCGATTTCGTCTCACTTCAATTACTATTTAAGCTCACATCGACTCTCTTTAAACATCGATTTCCACTTAAACATCGACTACCTATATAAAACAACGATTACATCTAAACATCGATTACACTTATACATAGATTATGTTCACATCGATTTCATTTTACATCGATTCTCTTTGAACATCGATTGTCCTCTGTTTAAACATCGATTCCCCTTGAACATCAATTCTCCCTGACTCCGACTTCAGAGAAGTTGAAGTTTAATATATCAACTTTTGTACTTAGAAAATCCTTTTGTTTCTGTATTTTAGTACAGAACTTTATAAATTTATAATTATTTTTCTACTATCATAAAATTCAAATATCTTTTGGCAGGAAAAAATATTATATATCTATCTCATTTGAAATATCTTCTTGAGATCTGCAATGTCTATAAGCTTATCATCTCTCTTACGACCAGTCAAATTATTTTTATCTCTGATCGACCAGATGGTCAGAAATTAAATGTGATAATCTGTATGTGCTATCTGATAGAGATCTCCTACTACATCCCTTTGTCAAAACTCTCTGACTTTCAGCATAAAGTACCCATACTCCTTGTAGACACGCGAATTCGACTCCACCGCGGGCAAATTTCATATTGCGCCATAATGCCACAAATGGCTCTCCTTTTGCCTTGCAAGAGTAGTTTCCCAATATTTCCGGATCTCACCCATTCTTCCCCAGTGCTTCCCCTCCATTTCCAAGGCTCACCGGCCGATAGGCACCGTTTTCAAATCGCGACGGGTCTGGGGGACGCGTTCATGAAGGTATCTGAAACGCGTCCGATACAGTGGCCGCCTTTTAGTAAGTATGGTCCGCGGCGGGTAACGCCAATGCGCATCACACTTGCTTTTCGGCACATGCTCTATCTCTATTCGCGTCCACTTAAGCTGTCACGATTCAAAAGTCAAAAAGCCTAGGACCTAAGGTCGTTGCATTAAAAGCGATCACGTCTCAAATCATGACGATGAGAAGAATCGCGTCCGCTCAGGTTGCCGCATTTTCCAAACCGCCCGTCAAATCAAAGTCAAATCTATCAGAATATCGGATGAGTTAGGAAACGCGGCAGTCTTACCAGATGCAATTCCTAATATAGCTATAGCTATAATTGTCAAATCAATTTGACTTCTAAAAAGCAGCGGCTATGTGCGACATGATTCTAAACGTAGCCATAGGACATAATCATCATGCGATGGTCACATCAGGGGACTTTCGAATCGCGATGCTCTGGGCGGACGCGATTCAATTCATAGTCGCGGCGGCTGCCCCCGACGCGATTCAAGCCTTTCACCTCTATAAATAGACCCCCGAGGGCCATTTGTTGAGGGGGTCCATTTCACTACGGTGGAGCCCTGCTGGATTCTTCCCCCATTCCCCACGACGGAGCCCTTCCGGACTGGCGACTCGACTTTCGAACCAAGGAGGAGCGCCTACCATTCCACACCAAGCTACGTCCTCGTTCCTCGGAGTTCGGAGCTGGCGTCCCCGTCATCTTCCTCACGAGAACTGGAGCGAGGCGGGAGGAAGCTTCTTCATCCTCTTCATCCGTCCAATCGGCAGCGGCCCTCGCGCCACCCATCGGGGAAGCACCCCCCTGTTTCTCCCTATTTCTTTGTTCATATCATCTCCCCCCGAGCCCCACGTGGCTCTTTTAGTCCTTTTTTATACGTACGCACATGCATGCATACACATACACACCTGCCTTTTAGGGGTTTAAAAGCCACCACCCAAGGTGTGTTCTTCTCCTTTTATTCATATTCATTTATTTTCATTCGAGAATTTGTATACTACATGCAGCTAATCCCCTATTCTTTTTCTTTGTCTATTTTGAAAGGGTAATCAACAAGGAAAGCGCCTTCTACCACGGCTGGCCGTGCTCGTAGGAGAAGAGGAACCCACATCCCCGCGCAATCTCCCACGCTCCAAAAAGGCGATCACCCATTTCATTTCGCACCCTTCGCGTGCATTCTCCATTTGGTACCCTCGCGTAACTGGCGATCATGGTTTTTCTTTTCTTCGTTTTTTCTTTTTTTATGCCCCTTTGTAGCACTCGTCTTTCCTTTTTGGTAGTTCTCGACGAACTTCTGAAAACTAAACGGAAAGCGATACCTACAAATTGGCGATCGCGATGAGACTTCTTTATGCGCTTCCCTTTTGATTACCCCCTCCTTCGTGCCCCCACGTGGCACTCTCCTTGGCGCCCTCACGTGCCCCTCCTTCTTTTGTCTTTGCTTTATACTCTACTGTGTGCTGCATGTTGTGTACATTTTGATTTTTTCTTTTTTCGTGCACATATCCTGCCATTCTGTGTTTTTCTTTAGTTTTCGGGTTGCCTTTGGAATCGCGTCCGATACAGTGGACGCGATTTAGTAACTGAGAACACGTCCAGCTAACCGGACGTGTTTCTGTTCGTGTCACGGCAGTAAAGGCCGACGCATTTCTGTCCGATAGTCCATCCATAGGGACCACTCGCGGCTCTGGCAGCCTTCTTGGGCTTTCAGGACCGCGTCCAGGTGACTGGATGCGATTCAGTTGGAGTCGTGGCATCTGTACCCGATGCAATTCTATCTGCTGACAGAACGCACCCCTTTGCCATCTGTGCTATAAACTACTGCATACATGGCATCTTACATCGTTTGGGGGACCTCCTTCCCTTATATCCTAGGCTCCACACACCCTTCCGGTGAAGGCAAGCTCTCCATTGGGCATTCCGTCCCTTTGGACTAGCAAACCTTCTCCCGGAACCCCGTAAGTCTCCATACCTCGTGGATTCCCTCACGGCGGACCGAGCTGGCGGTACCCCTCTGTTGACCCGAGTTTAGATATCCATTGCATGGTGAGAGGTGATTCTAGTTGCACTCCTAAGTATCCATACTCCACCCAACTAGGATCTCACCTGGAGTGACACAACATTTTCAATCCAATTAATTAATTGTGAAACTCCTAAAAACAAGCGTTAAGCATCATAACTTGTGTGAACTGTATTGGTTGACTTATATCTTTGTTCAACTTGTTTGATTGCTTGATTGCTAAAAAAATGGACTCACATCATCATGCTAATATCAACATGGACTATGAGGATGATGTTAGATCTCCATCTTTTCAATCCCATGTCCATCCATCTCACCACCACGAGGGACAACCTTCCACTTCATATGGTTATGTGCGCACACCTCGCACTAACCAATTTGATGTCCCCTCACATATACCTCCAATCAGAACCCGGCGAGAGCCTTCCCCCCACCACAATTCCACTGTGCAAAATGTCCTGCATGCAATCGATCAACTCACACCTCAACAACTTAATCTAATCCAATCTTTGGTTGAGGGTGCAACTCCTCCTCCTTCTCCTTCTCCCATGCACCCGTCTTTGTATATTCTGGCGACTTCGCCACATCCCCCTGTACATTCTTCATCACCTTGGCCCCCTGGCCATTTGAGCTCCTGTGCTCCGGTCCGTACAGACCAACCCTTGGGAAGGCCCATTAATTCCCTGCCACCCCCATGTACTCCCTCACATGCCCAGCGGCAACCCACTCCACTCCAAAATGCTCTTCTCCAAAAATTGAATAATTTGGAGAATCAAATAAACAAGCTGTCCAACTCCACGGGTGACCCCATTGCCGCCATGCCGGCTCTCCCTCAAATTTACATACATCCTTTGGAGATGCCATCGTACCGACTCTACAATGGCACGGGAAACCCCCACCTTCACGTCAAAGAGTTTCTCTATGAGTCTTCTCGTTGGCAACGAGATCCCTTAACTCTGGCATATCTATTTAGGAAATCTCTTGATGGCCCTGCATTGGAGTGGTTCTACTCTTTAGAGCCAAGTGAGGCAGGAGACTTCTCGCCCTCTGCATAAAAAATTCCTTCAAAAGTACAAACACCGCGTTAGTCCTTATCTCTCTATCATGGATCTAGCATCTGAGAGGATGAGGGCCAACGAGGGATTTGTACAATTTGCTGACCGTTGGAGGTCAATGGCCCTTAGAATGCAGCATGTGCTCTCGGAGTCGGAGCAAGTTAAAATCATTATTTCTAACTCCACTCCGAGGTTCAAGCACATTCTGGCCATAAACCAGATCAATACAATGGAAGAGCTCTACGAGCAGGGACGTTACATTCAGGCACATCTGATGGACTCCCCCATCGTGCACCTATTCGATTAAGTTGATCCGAGGCAGAACGGGTCAGTGAATGCCATCCACCATCCACCTCACCATCACACAACATCCACCTCATATACCCCTCCATAAACACCCATCAACCATGACATGCCTCCACCCAAGCGTCCACTGATTCATCCTTCTCGGACACAACGACCTCCAACTGGGCCATACAACGCCCCCATACATGAAGAGGCCCCTGCGCCCTACGTTGCACCTGCTCCGGTACCCATGCCAACTCCCATACCTCCACCACAACAACCACTACCTCCACGACAACCCTCACCTCCATCACAGCCTGTTGCTCGGGCTGAGGCTGCCAATAGCCAGCCCATCCACGAAACCACTTGGTGTTACGATGATGAGCCTTCCGAGGTCATGTTCGTACACCACCTACCTACACCTACCACACTACCATCCATTATCACCAAACCCTCCACCATCAAACCTCCATCAACCATTATACCTCCTGCTACGCCAACACCATTGGCAACCGAACCCGAGCAAGAACTCCCTATCATGCCCTTTACGCTTCCACTGGCCACACAGTCTCCCATTACCCCCACCATATCCATCCCCGCCCAACGGAGTAGGTGCATTCCTTTGAAGAGCTGCAGGCGTCAGCAGAAGAAGGAAGCCCCGGGACCCGGCATGCCATTCAAACCCCAAGATTACATCCCTCGCATGCCGGTCATTATTTCCGTACCAGGCACATTCACTGAGCGAAAGTCCTCCCCTCCATTCATGGCCGTCAAGAGGCCTTCTAATGATATGCCAATCATTCCCGTTGCCAACAATGTCCAATTCCAAATACTCATAGGGAATCTCCCCCTCCAAGCTCTCATGACCCCTCACACCATCATTGTGAACCTTCCCACTCCAGT
This sequence comes from Colocasia esculenta, assembly GCA_014218235.1. Classification (NCBI taxonomy): domain Eukaryota; kingdom Viridiplantae; phylum Streptophyta; class Magnoliopsida; order Alismatales; family Araceae; genus Colocasia; species Colocasia esculenta. Next base: position 25,970,259 of record CM024755.1, on the reverse strand, counting down.
GAAGGGGTCAACCATACAACTTGTGCTCCCACATTCCAAGGCCAAATCTTTGGCACATTCAATTACCCAAGGGCACATGCCCCTTTCCATACCACACGCTATACCATCTTTGGGCACGGTCCCCTTATTATTGCTTCCAACTCCACTAGTGGAACTCCCTACCTTTTCATTGAACTACATTCCAAGGGAGTTGCCACTATTGCTTAAAACTCCGACGGAAGTCAACACTTCAATCCCTGAGAGCTCTTCGATTCAGAAGAGAAGAGCTAGACCTTCTGCCCACCAGGCAAAATATGTGAGGAAATACCTGAGGGTCAGAATGCTGATTCCCAAGCGGAAGCAGAAACGCCGGGCAAGGCAAGAAACCAGGGGGCCTCCATCTTTTCCACTTCCGTTTCAATCATCTTTTGTGCTTCTCAGCACCTTTCTGTGGGTTCTCCACATTCCCTCCCCACGGGAGGTATTTTATTTCCATCTTTTTTATGATCCCCTCTCCTATACTGGGCATCGTGCCCCTTTTGGTACCCCTTTGTCTTCACCTCGTGCCCCTCGTGACACATCGTTATGTCTCTACCACTCTCCCTTCCATGCCCCACGTGGCACACACCATTGTTTTCACCCTCCTTGTAGTGCCCCACGAGGCACATCTCCTAGTGCCTCATGTGGCACGACTCCCTCCAGTGCCCCACGTGGCACATCTCCCTCTAGTGCCCCACGCGGCACATCTCCTTCCTGTGCCCCACGCGGCACCCTTCCCTTTCGTGCCCCACACGGCGCACCTCCTTTCTTGGCCCCTCGCGGCCCACTTATTCCTTTCTCCCCTCCAGCCCATCCAGATTCTTTTCCTCTTACTAGGCACCGCGCCCTCCTTCTTCTCCTGCTCCCTCCGGCCCCGCCGGAGTCTCCAAAGTCTTTCTGTCATTCTCTCCTCTCCATTTTCAATCAGGTCATCCGACCTTTCTCTCACTGTTTTCGGGGTTTTAGCCCCCACTTGTCTTTTTAATTTTTGAATAATTCTATACATTCTTCATAGTCTCTGAGTCTCATCCCAGCGCAGGGCATTCATCCTCCTGTTATCCTCCGAACTCTTATTTTGAAAAAATAAATGAAAAAAAACTACTATATTGATTATCAAAAAAAAAGAGAGAAGGGAGAGCAAAGGAGTAATACTACTGATGCCATAGGATGATTCACTACAAAAATGGAACCTTCCCTACCAAAGCGTTGGGAACCTTGCACAACTTGCATGTCTTTGTCAACTTTTCATCCAAACCGCTACCTCCTACGTGCCTTTTTGTATTTGCCCTAGCACCCGCGAGTTCTGACTGCCTACTAGCAGATATGGCATTTCTCTGGACTGGAAGAGGAAGATCTCGCAGGAATTTACATCTATCCATACGTGTGACCCGAGGGGAATGAAGGCGAGGCTGCGCTCCAACACCACGTAGGCAAGAAAGAGTCGAGGCCTTTGCGCAATCTACTAAGAGAAAAGGTGCGCGACAGTGCAAAAAAAAAAAGAAAAAAAGATGATGAATATTCAATATTGCTGTGCTGTCGCAGCATTTCTGTTATGAGAATTTCGAGCCAAGAGTCCAACATTCCCTCCCAAGTCATTAAGGTTTGCCCCTGGCATAGGCACTTACACACACTTCACGGCGCACTAAGTCGGTTGCTCTAGGAAGACACCGTCGCTGTCACAGCCATGCCTAAAAAGCACGAGCGTCTGTTTCTCCTCTCGCTCAGCCAAAATATGGGTATTAGAGGTAGTCTGGGCAAGGCAACCAACCTGAAGCACTTCCTGATGAGAGGATATCTAAAAAATGGGCAAATCAAATGACCAATAAGAATCAAAGTCAAATGCATGTCAAGAGTGGCAAAGTCACCGCAGAGATCCAAATAGACCTGGCCGTATGCATGCAAAATCAAAAATCAAATAAATCAATCATAATAGGGCATGGAAAAGAGTGGCAAAGTCCCCGCGGAGATCCAAATGGACCCGGTCGTACGCATGCCCCTGCAAATGAATGGTCATTAATCAATTCTAAAAAGTCCCAATACTCAATGAGACTGAATCTTCTAACGGTTGTGCCAAGGAAGAAGTCTAACCCAAACTCTTCAATACCCATACCAGGCTTATCTCCAAATTTTCCTCCCTTCTTCCTACTAGACTTCGTCGCCTTTTCAGGCATGGCTTTAATAGTGGCACTGTTAACCAAGTGCAATCAGTCGTTGGGCGCCACTTAAAATGCACGCCCTACTCTGGGCATTCTTTAATGACACGGGAGGTAACATGGACCCCTCTCCAGTCAATTTTCATAACCCTAATGCTGCCATGACATGTCAATGTTCCCAAAATCACAAAAAAATCAAATATTTCCAAAAAAACACAAAAATCCAAATGCTTTTCAAAATCCATAAAAATGCAAATATTTTCAAAACCCACAAAAATTCAAATATTTTTAAAATCCATAAAAATCTAAATATCTTAAAAAAACAAAAAAATCCAAAAAAATCATGATGGTATTGCACATGGCGAGTGTTGCTCTTCACTGTGTCAGATCGAATCAATCATTCCAATCATCGGTTCCTCTTGTCTTAAACTCCAATCATTTGACCAAGATCGCTTATCCTCATGGTTTTAAATAAACAATTGGGTGAGCTATGTCTATTGTTGACTACTTTATCCATGCTCCCTGCTATGAATGTGTTATTCCATGATGTTTGTTGTCTCTTGGCTAATGAATTTTGAGTGCAGGATTCGAGTTACCTCACCTGACGCTACATCAGGGTGCCGTTGCCTTCACCATATGCTATCTGCATCTTACTAATTATACCTTTAGAGCATACCAAGGACCTTGTGGCTCTGAGGAATCTGAGATTTGAGTTTCCCTTTAACAAAAACAATGATTATCCCAAAGGATCCTTAGCCGCACAGATAGGTCGTTATGCTTGGCACGTGAGGACGACAGACCCATGCATAAAATCTGATCCTAACTCAACGCCATCGTAACAATAATATCCTTAGTTATTTTCTACTCCTTTAAACTTGTTTTCCTTTTAGCCCAGCATGCATGCATATTTGAAATCACTGTGGAAAACCACTCTCCCAATGCAACTTGGGAGCCATTCTCGCTTCAATGCCAATCAATTTGAAATATTCTAATCCAGGTCAAGTACCCAACTCCCTTTAATGTTGCCTCCAGGATGATTCCCTTAAGAACCTCTGTTTGGATTTATCCCTCTACATTTTTCGTCTATTAACTCCCATAGATCCACCTGCGACAGTGGCAGACGCCCCCAACGGTGCAACCTAACGGATTGTGTCCTTAGGTACTTCCCCTACGCTGGAAGTTGATCTCTCCTTTGCGCCCCACATGGCACCTTTCCTTCGTGTACCACGTACACACCTCCATTCGTGCCCTTCGTGCACCCTTACTCCCTTTCCTCCATCCAAACATTTACTTCTTAAAGGTCTTCTTCCTGGTGGTGACTCCTTTGGGTGTTGGTGAAAGACTCTCATCAGGTAGTGTTCACCCCATTGTCGCGCGTGTCTATTTTTCACCTTGGCGTCTACTTTTTAGTCTGCTCCCACTCCGCTACACTTTATTTCTTTCATTTCATTCCATTCTGCTTCGTGTCCCTTCGCTTCACTCCCCTGCAAAGCAGACGCCAAGGCATGGCAGCTGTAGACACGCGAATTCGACTCCACCGCGGGCAAATTTCATATTGCGCCATAATGCCACAAATGGCTCTCCTTTTTCCTTGCGAGAGTAGTTTCTCAATATTTCTCGATCTCACCCATTCTTCCCCGGTGCTTCCCCTCCATTTCCTAGGCTCACCGGCCAATAGGCACCGTTTTCAAATCGCGACGGGTCTGGGGGACGCGTTCATGAAGGTATCTGAAATGTGTCCGGTACAGTGGACGCCTTTTAGTAAGTATGGTCCGTGGCAGGTAACGCCGACGCGCATCACACTTGCTTTTCGGCACATGCTCTATCTCTATTCGCGTCCACTTAAGTGCTACTGGCATGCTTGGTTCGCTGGGAGAAGCAGTGTGAAGGCCTTTTGCGCATGCCATGGTAGTCTGAAGTAACTGAGGCACTTCATCAAGCACCTGGTGTACATCACAGGCCAGTGCTGCTACCAACATGGAACACAACAGTTCTGCTATGACCAAGGCGCCTCCTCCTACTGCTGCACACCCGGTGCTTGATGAAGTGCCTCAGTTACTTTAGACTACCATGGCATGCGCAATAGGCCCTCACATTGCTTCTCTCAGTGAACCAAGCATGCCAGCAGCACTTGATGTGTCACTGCCCACTACTCCCCTGCGTGCTGCCCCCACTACAACAACCCAGCAGTAAGCAACTCCCTTTGTTACTGCTTCAGATGGGGATGAAAACACGTCGATGCCACAACCACCCCAGGCTCTAAACACTACTGCATATGCTTGGAGACCGACTACTCCTAGCCCCCAGCCAGAACACGATGCAGACCATCTTCTGGATGACCCGAATCAGTTTGCCGCTTTTCTGAAAGGCGCCCTAGCTGAAACCACTCCATCCTCCCTTGAGGGAAAGTGCACTGCCCCACCTGTTACACCACTTGGAATGGCAGCTTCGCCATCCCCAACAGCGCCCCGGATGTCTTTTGCCGAAGCACTCCTGTGACGGACCACATCGCTCAAACCCGTTAACCCAATAATGAGTCTGATATGATTCCGCCTCCCGCGATCGGGCCGATGCCTCGCAAGGGATATCATTTACTCATGTCCGTGAAAATACAAAAGAACGTAATGAACACATAAAAGCTTTCATTGCTCACATATATTCACATAAAATGTACATATTCAGTTCCATACTTAGTCATAAATAAGTACAACAGCCCGGGACAACCCCCAGGGCTCCACAAGTAAGTACATTAATCTGCTGGTGGTGAGGGCTTGACTCCACTACAATGCTGACCCGAACTAGAGGAGGGACGCGAGTCCTCCTGCTCTCCTTCACCTGGAAGAAGAAGGGGTGAGCCTCACAAGTCATTGGCTCAATAGGGTAACTCCCCCAAAATCGTAAAACACAATTTATATCAAAGCTGTAAAGCATTTAAAGAAGGTAAACATCTATACATGATGCTACAGCTGAAAGTAAATAAACGGCAAACCACATACGAGTGTACAAGCTACAGAAGGGTACGCTGCACACGGGTCACGAGCACTGGTTCGCGACACCAGCCACAGACCCGGACAAAGGACACAAGTACACCTCTCAGCCTCGCAGCCAAGGACGGAAGGTCTAGCTGCCGCTCCACCTCAACAAGTCAAGAAATGTGGAGACAAGCAACCACCACACCTGCGGACTACACTGCCACAGGCCCAAGCCTGACACCTTTAGGGGCTCCGGCCGAGAACCCTAAAGTGAGGCACTGGAAATCGGACTAGCTAGGGACCGGTACGTCTACCGGTGTCCGTCCCCCAACCAAGAGCGCGCTACAAATGGCCGCACACCCACAAACACGAGCCGCTGTCACTTGCCGTCTTTCCCTCAACTGGACGTACAACTCCACACAGGAGTGAGGGTGTCCAGGAAGACGACACAAACCCTGACGGTACTCCCGTACCGGGACAAGCCCTGAGCACCCTATGCTAGGGTAACCGGCTGGAGAGGCAACCACGGAAAGCGTAACACCCAACTTGCTATGCACACAAATCCAAGCAAAACACCTCATTAACGATCATCACATGAGTCGCCATGACCCATACAGTCTCTACATTGCCTTAGGAACACTGCCAAGTAAGGTGGGTTAGAAATCGGACAGACTGGCCAAGAACTCCCAGAGCTCGAGTAGCCACTTTCTAAACTACGTCCAACACAGTGGACGTCTTAATGAAGTATTAACGCGTCGGACTTACCTACCGCTATTCCATTCTAAGTCGCGTCGGCCACAAGCGATGTGTTCACAAGAATGCATCCCCTATACTGGACGCCTTTCGAAGCTCAAAGTCATACCCTGAAATCCTTCCGAAAATCATACACCAAACCACCCCATACACATGTAAAGCAGATTAAAAGCTGTAAATGTATTCCTATACATGATCACTATCATGCCCATGCATTTCCCCCATGGAAATCCACCACCCACATCAAACACATGTCAAACATCAGATGACACAACAGTCTCAAGGGTAGAATTCCCCTACCGAGGCAAGAAACGCAACCCCGACGTTAACCTTGCGTCCTCCGCACTCCGAAGCTCATCCTCGCACTGAAAGTACGCCGAACGGACTCCAGACGGGCGAATTCACCCCGAAATCGCCTCCAAACCCTCACAACTATCCCCCTTTAGCTGAGTAGTGCAAATGCTCTGCTCGGCCAGGGGTGGAAGGCCATACTCAACATAAACTGAATCGCGTCGGGTCTTCCCGCCGCGTTCAAGAACGCGTCTGATCCTTTCAACGCATTTAAAAGACGATACCTCTGCATGCGCCACACGGCGCGCATGCAGCGCCGCTTACGTGAATGCGGCACAGAATCACATCGATAACACAAGATGCATTACTATTCAAAACACGTCGGCCCTGGAGGATGCGTTCACTAATGAGAGTCGCGTCCTCTATTTTGGACGCGTTCTCAGTGAACCCGCCAGAGGTTGTTTTGGGCTGGAATGCCCAAGCCCCTCAGCCTCCTTCCTGAGCCAAAAAACCTGTAAAAATCACACAGACTTCTAAAATTGCACAATGAGCCATACACTGGCCCCCAAACTCGGTAAACCTCGATCCGGACGTACCGGATATTACATTACTAACACCTAAAAAAAATTTCATCCTCAAAATTAAAGAAGTAACTATAAGCAATAGGTGTAAACATATGCAACTAACACCTAAAAAGAATAATGCTTACTCAAAAAAGTATGGATACATCTTGAACATCTCATCGGCCAATTCCCAAGTATTTTCGCCACCCTGCCTGTTCTGCCACCGAATCTTTACCAAGTCAATGTCTTTATTTCTCAGGTTCTGTGTTCGTCTGCCTGTAATCATTACTAGATACTCTAGCATGGAGATGTCCGGCATCAAATCATCTCAGGTGTAACTTACATTTGGGAAGGATCTCGGATGTATCTCCTCAACATTGAGACGTGGAACACGTCATGAGCATCTGTAAAGTCGGCTGGAAGCTCCAACCTGTAAGCTGTTTCCCCGATTCTTTCCAAGATCTGAAATGGACCCACAAACCTGGGACTCAACTTGCCTTTTTTACTGAATCTTTGAACACCTTTTGTTGGAGAAACCCCGAAAAACACATAATCTCCTACCTCAAACTGCAGAGGCCTACGCCGGGTATCCGCATAACTCTTCTGCCTGCTTTGAGCTGTCTGTAGTTTCTCCTTAATGAACTTCACCATTTCTGCACATTGCTGCACTAATTTTGGTCCCATTACTTGCCTTTCACCCACTTCATGCCAATTCAACGGAGTTCTGCAGGGTCTTCCATAGAGTGCCTCATACGGTGCCATGCCGATGCTTGTGTGGTAGCTATTGTTGTAGGCAAACTCAACCATGCTAAAATGCTGCTCCCATCCGCCTCCCAAAACCAAACAACATGCTCGTAGCATATCCTCAATAGTTTGAATTGTCCTTTCCATTTGCCCATCGGTTTGGGTATGATATGCTGAACTATACTTCAATTGGGTGCCTACAACCCGCTGCAAACTACTCTAAAAACCAGATGTGAATCGAGGATCCCTGTCAGAAATAATTGTAACTGGTATGCCATACAAAGGTACAATCCTATCAACATACAACCTTGCCAAACGGTCCACTGCCCATGACATATTAACTGCTAATAACTTGTACACCTTTGTCAACCTGTCAACAAAAACCCAAATGTCGTTTTGTCCTGAGGCTGTCCTGGGCAATCCTGCAACAAAATCCATGGAAATGACATCCCATTTCCATTGCAGTATCGGCAAAGGCTGCAACAAACCTCCCGGCCTTTGGTGCTCTGCTTTGATTTCTTGACATACAACACACCTTGCCACAAATTCCGCTATTTCCCTTTTCATACTCGGCCACCAGAAATACTTTTTCAAGTCTTGGTAGATTTTGGTGCTCCCTAGATGTCTAGTGTACCTGGACCGATGTGCTTCTTCCAACACTTTTTGCTTCACACCTGCTTCATTTGGAACATATAACTGGTGCTTGAATCGGACTATACAATCATCATCTATGGTAACATCTTCCATTTTCACAATATTAGCCAAGCTCTCATCTATTTTCTGTGCTTCTATAACCTGCCAATACAAGGATGGTTCTATTGTACTGATGGCTAACACGGCTCTTTGATGGCTACTTGGAACAACTAAAGAACTTTCTGCCACATTCTCATACAACTTCCACTCCTTCATCATCAAGTGACTCATAACGGCTTTCCTGCTTAAAGCATCTGCTACCACATTTGCCTTTCCTGGATGATATGCCAAGCTAATGTCATAATCCTTGAGATATTCCATCCATCTCCACTGGCTCAAATTCAAATCCTTCTACGAGAAGATATACTTTAAGCTTTTGTGGTCTGTGAATATCTCAAACCGCTCTCCATATAAATAATGCCGCCATATCTTCAATGCAAACACAACCGCTGCCAACTCTAGATCATGAGTGGGGTAATTCTCCTCATGCTACTTTAACTACCGGGACGCATATGCCACTACTTTCCCATGTTGCATAAGTACCGCCCCAAGTCCTCTCTTGGACGCATCTGTGTAAATCACAAACCCACCTCGGCCTGATGGTAACACAAGAATTGGTGCTGAAGTGAGCCGTTTCTTCAACACCATGAAGCTTCGCCTGCAATCAGATGACCATACAAATAGTACTCCTTTTCAGGTAAGCCTCGTCAATGGTGCTGCAATCTTAGAGAAGTCCTGGATAAACCGCCTGTAGTACCCTGCCATACCAAGAAAACTCTGAATTTCTGATACTGTCTTCGGCTCCTCCCACTTCATAACTGCTTCTACCTTTGCCGGATCCACTGCAACACCCTTACCTGAAATAACATGCCCCAGAAACTGTATTTCTTTCAACCAGAAGTCACATTTACTAAATTTTGCATAGAGTTGATGTTGTGAGGAATCGATTGGGGCGCAGCGGAAACGCGATTCCCTCCATTAGATATCGTTGCTGGTGGTCGGATCGAACAAAAACCGTGAACCCGCGCACAGGAAGATCCGATCTTTACCTTTGCAGGGTTGCGAAACTCCCGAATCCGGGGAGGAAGTGGCGCTGGAGGCGCTAGTGCTTCAAGCCGTTCAAGTGTCCGGCCTCTAGACGTATCCACGCGAGCTCCGGACGCAGACAAGATCTCCTCGGTCTCCACGCGTCTCCTAGATCTCAACTCCACCATGTGCCAGAGAGAGAAGAGAGAAGAGGTGGGGGCGCCCTGGAGAGAGAGAGGAGTGGGGCGGCCAGGGAGAGAGCCTGGAGCTTGGCCCAGGGTTTGACTCTCTGCTAATACTTATAGACACTGCGGTTTTTCACAAAAACCCAGTTATTGTCTATAACAACCATCCTGCCCAGTCTGCTCGAAACTCTATTGCGTGTGACCCTCTAGGCCCAAGTGCTAGTCCAATTTTCTGCCCATTAAGCCCAATGACTCTTTATTGACTTATTGCAATTAATTAATATCTCATATTAATTAATTACACAATCAATTATCGTCTCACGATAATTGATCGGGCTTCCAATCAAGTTGGGTGCCAAGCAACACCACTTGATTCTGGAAAGCATTGGGGTTCAGCAACCCAATCAAGGAACCTTTTTCCGTCATCAGTTACCACGTGACTATAATCCTTCGCTCACACAATGCTCCTGAGTGCACTTAGGGCATGGTCAACTGTCAAACCCTAATATGTGCACTCACCTGGTTTAGATGCCGCATAACAATATCAGAAAACTCCTTTTCTGATAAGTAGTCATGCCCTGGCCAGGGACTATCAGGCATCTTTTCTTAGAGCATTCACTCTCTTATTACCGAGAGCGAGCGATCCCATGTTGACCACACAATCACCTTCGAAGGTATTCCGCTAGATCCGAACACTTAACTGATTAAGACCTCATGGTTAGAGATCTATAAGTCAAGGTCAAAACCTAGAAGTCCACCAACAAGGTGTCCTTGGTGTCTCAGGTCTAAGGACCAATCACGCCACTGTGACAATGAATCTAGCTGGTTGACAGTTAGGTAACATTACCATCTAGCGATTCATAACGGATCAGTTCAGTGAACTCATTCCCCAATGAGCACCTACAGATTCACCTTAGTGTCTCCACACAAGTGACTATGAGATCAGTCACCCTCATCATATGAGCAGGTGCAACCTATACTAGTCTAACCGGATATCCGATGTCCTTCTCGAATATCCTTCGACTAGGAACAATTAAGAATATACGTTTAAAGGATATTAATCTCATTGTTATGATCTCATCATAATTAATATCCATTGCATATATTCATGGACTTCATAATGAAACGGTAAACGAATTACACATAATGAATATAAAAGCCTTATTATTATTATCAAAGAACAAGATTGTACAAGTTATGATTGACTTAAGGACACCCATAACTAACAATCTCCCACTTGGACTAAAGCCAATCACCTTTATGTCTTAAACCCATAGACTCTAGGTGGCGCTCAAACACGATTTGAGTCAAAGGCTTCGTCAGTGGATCTGCAATGTTGTCAACTAAAGGAACTCTTTCCACCAGTACATCTCCTCTAGTGATAATCTCCCTGATCAGGTGAAATCACCTCAGAATGTGCTTTGACTTCTGATGAGACCGCGGCTCTTTCGCTTGTGCAATGGCCCCATTGTTGTCACACAGCAATGGGATCGGATCAGAGTCACTCGGCACCACACCAAGGTCGGTGATGAACTTCTTCATCCACACTGCCTCCTTGGCGGCTTCAGCTGCAGCAATGTACTCAGCCTCTGTCGTCGAGTCTGCAGTGGTTTCTTGCTTGGAACTCTTCCAGCTCACTGCACCTCCGTTTAAGGTGAACATAAACCCAGATGTAGACTTGCTATCATCTGGATCTGACTGGAAACTCGAGTCAGTGTATGCCCGAAGTTTTAAGTCCCCTCCTCCATAAACCAGAAATATATCCTTAGTCCTTCTCAAGTACTTAAGGATACATTTCACTGCCATCCATGTGTTTCACCTGGATTTGCCTGATATCTGCTCGTAACACTTAGAGCAAATGCCACATCAGGCCTTGTACATAGCATGGCATACATGATAGACCCTATAGCCGAAGCATAGGGGACTCTATCCATGACTGCCCTCTCTTCAGGAGTCTTAGGAGACTGCTCCTTAGAGAGATTAATCCCATGTCTCATAGGTATGAGACCTCTCTTGGAATTTTCCATGCCAAACCTTTTGACAATGGTATCTATGTACATTGATTGGGTTAAGCCAAGCATCCTCTTGGATCTATCTCTATAGATACGTATTCCCAATACGTAGGATGCTTCTCCCAAATCCTTCATGGAGAAGTTCTTTGACAACCAAACCTTTACTGATGATAACATCCCTACATCATTCCCAATGAGTAAGATGTCATCAACGTAAAGTATGAGAAAAGTGATAGCACTCCCACTGATTTTCTTATACACACATGGTTCATCTTCATTCTTAATGAAGTCATAAGATTTGATAGCCTCGTCAAACCTTATGTTCCAACTACGAGAAGCTTGCTTCAATCCATAGATGGACCTTTGAAGCCTGCTTACTTTATCTGGACACTCTTTGGATGTAAAATCCTCAGGCTGTATCATATACACTTCTTCCTCAATGTTTCCATTGAGGAAAGCGATTTTTACATCCATCTGCCAGATCTCGTAATCAAAGTATGCATCAATGGCAAGAAGAATTCTGATCGACTTTATCATAGCAACTGGTGAGAAAGTTTCATCATAGTCAATTCCTTGCCTTTGACGATACCCCTTTGCCACCAACCTTGCCTTATAATTGTCGATCTGTCCATCTGCACCGATCTTTCTCTTAAAGATCCACTTACACCCATTAGGTACAATACCTTCAGGCAAGTCTACCAAGTTCCAAACTTGGTTGGTGTACATGGACTGCATCTCAGAATTCATGGCATCTCGCCATTTCCCTGACTGAGGACAATCAACAGCCTCTTGGTAGGTCTTTGGATCATCATCCTCATTATAAGACATGCCTTCACTAATATGTCCAACATATCTTTCAGGCTGTCTAGGTACTCTACCAGACCTACGCTGAATGTGTGTATATTCCTGAACAGGTTTCGGAACTGATGTTTCAACTGGTGGACTATGCACAGTCTGTGGATCTAGAACCTCTTCTAGATCTACCTTACTCCCACTGTCCTCTTGGGTAAGGTACTCCTCTTCCAAGAAGGCAGCTCTCCTGGCAACAAACACTCTTTGTTCACCAGGATGGTAAAAGTAGTACCCAAATGTTTCTTTTGGGTATCCAACAAACCTGCACTTATCAGTTCTGGAGTCCAGTTTATCTGGGTCGTGTTTCTTTACATGGGCAGGACAGCCCCAGATTTTAACATGTTTAAAATCAGGCTTTCTACCCTTCCATATCTCATATGGAGTGGAAGACACAGATTTACTGGGAACCCTGTTCAGCAGATATGCCGCTGACTCTAGCGCATATCCCCATAAGGAAACTGGTAACTATGAACGGCTCATCATGGATCGCACCATGTCCAACAAGGCACGATTTCTCCTTTCCGATACACCATTCATCTGTGGTGTATAGGGAGGAGTCCATTGAGAAGGGATACCATTGTCCTTTAAGAATTGTGTGAACTCTGTACTTAAGTATTCACCTCCTTGGTCTGACCGTAGGATTTTAATACTCTTTCCAGTTTGTTTCTCAACTTCATTCTTAAATTTTTGGAATTTCCCAAAGGCTTTAGATTTGTACTTCATTAAGTAAACAAATCCGAACCTTGAGTAGTCATTCGTGAATGTAATGAAGTATGAGTAGCCACCCTTGGCTTGGGTAGACATTGGACCACATACATCCGAATGTATTAGTTCCAATATGTCCTTGGCCCTATCTCCATGTCCACTAAATGGAGATTTGGTCAACTTACCCATTAAACAGGATTCACAAGTTGCATATGATTCATAATCAAATGGATCTAAGTATCCATTCTTATGCAACTTTTGAAGCCTATTCTCGCCAATGTGACCAAGCCTACAATGCCATAAGTAGGCAGTGTTCACACTATTCTTACTTCTCTTAGGAGAAACATCAACATTGATATTTTCATAAGAGACATCAAGCAGATACAAACCATTCACCAAACTTGCTAAAGCAATTAGTTTATTTCTTAAATAAACTTAACAACTATTGTTCTCAATGGTAAACATGTATCCAATTCTGTATAAACAAGAAACAGAAATAATGTTCTTAATGATACTAGGCACATAGTAGCAATCATCTAATAAAAGCAAATCTCCAGAAGGTAACTTGAGCTTCACTGTCCCCACAGTGTGTGCACCAACACTTGTGCCGTTTCCAAGCCTCAAGTTCACCTCGCCCTTGCTCAGCTTCCTTCTACTTGTCAGCACCTGCACATCATTGCAGATATGAGAAGCACATCCAGTGTCTAAAACCCAAGATGTAGAATCTCTAATAGACAAGTGAAGATCTATCATATAGATACCTGAAGCTTCGCCAAGCTTCTGCTTCTCATGAGCCTTCATTGCAAGATAGTCCTTGCAATTTCCTTTCCAGTGCCCCTTTTTCTTGCAGTGGAAGCACTCGCCCTTTTCTTCTCCTTTGCTTATGTCCTTCTTTTGTTTCTGCCTAGACTGCTTCTTTGCATTGCCTTTCTTAAAGGCTTGCCCTGCTCTCCTCTTTTTGTTGGACTTTCCAACCATGAGAATAGTGGGATTTTCCTTCTTAAGGTTGCCCTCAGCAGTCTTCAGCATGTTGAGCATCTCAGCTAAACTCACCTCAATCTTGTTCATTGTGAAGTTTACAATGAACTGGGAATATGAATCTAGAAGTGACTGGAGAATGAGGTCCGTGCTTAGTTCCTTGTCAAGAGGAAAACCAAGCCCTTCGAGCCTCTCAATCCACTCTATCATCTTCAGCACATGAGATTGTACTGAAGGCCCCTCTTCCATGCGAGCTCTGAACAGGGCCTTGGATATCTCATATCTCTCCACCCTGCTCTGCTCTTCAAAGAGCTCCTGCAAGTGCTGCATGATGGATCTAGCATCCATGTTCTCATGCTGCCTTTGCAACTCATTGCTCATTAAGGCAAGCATGTAGCATTGGGCCAGAGTGGAATCCTCCTTCCACTTCGCAAACTCAAGCGTTTCCCCTTCAGGTGCATCAAGGGGTGGTTCAGTTGGGATCTCACCCTCCAGGACATAGGCAATGCGCTCAGACCTGAGAACAATCTTCAGGTTTCTGAGCCAATCCGAGTAGTTCGGGCCTGTCAATCTGTTGGCATCCAGTATGCCACGGAGTGGGTTACCTGACGACATTTTTGCCTATAAAGGAAATGTAAACATAATTAGCAGATGTTCATAATAATAATTAAATCTAGATTAGGACTTTAATCAAGATTAGCTCCCACTATTTTCCGACAGACTGTATAACCCTCAGATATACAGAATGGGAGACTCCGACGGTCTCCTAGTGGGGATCGGAATCTTACAGACTCATAGCATGATCTTGTGGATAGCACAAAAAACCATACTATGATCTGAAAGCGGTCAACTCTTGACACTTGCAACTCTTGCAATATCCGATCTTATTTTGGCCCCTGAATTTTAATGACCTTGTGGATAGCACAACAAGTCATTAAACCCAGTCTAAGCAGTACCATCATTACGTAACGAGCATAGATTTGGATGTAGCCCTTGTGGATAGCACAACAAAGCTACACCGGTCCTCTATCCTGTTTAAGGCATCACTATGCCATAGTTTTAGTCTGTCATCAGATTTGGCAAGCCTTGTGGATAGCACAACAAACTTGCCCGATCTAATGGCAATCCTAAAACTATAATGATGGAGGGCCACGTAATTCATTCTTAATGATTACGCTACGGCTTAAAATTTAAACAAGGAGGGATTTTGATATATTTTATCTTGGTCTCTATATCTGCGTGTTATTGATATATAGAATTTGGAATATCATATATTTAATTATATATATCATAGCACATTCCACATATATCATATATATGAAGAAAAACGATGGATGATCATGGACTTTAACCTAGAGTGGCATTACCAGAGCCAGTTGGTAATCCACAAACACGGTGAATAAATGGTAGCCCCGCATCGAATGCATTTGCTTGATGTAACTCTATCTCCATGAAGGTCCTGCATGGTACTCTCCTCCATCTCCGCCAATCTGCTTCTTATAATTACAAGTAATATTTAAATTGGGCTCGCAGGCCCATAAATGTACATCAGATAATAATAAGAAACCTTGAACAAGTCAAGGGGAGTACATAACAGGAGGGAGATAGAATGTACAACCCGGATTTAATAGAGGGAGAGAGGGAGGCACGCAGTCCTCATAAATTACATCACATGCCAATAACCATAAACATCATCACATGACATCTAAGTCCATGATCATCCATCCACACATCAACACATCACATGCATCAATAAGCAATCATCACATAATTACTTCTGAAATAACTTTTATTTCAAAAATATAATAACTATATTTTGAAAACCATTTAACTAAACAATTTAGCTAACATGGATAATATCTAATCAACATTAGATAAACGTCATTCACCGTAACTGCATGAATCCGCCAAAATTACAGTTAATTAATTTCACAAGAATCACATTCTTAATTAATTAACATGCTTTAATTAGATGGTAGGAAATAACTAAAACAATTTTAGATTTTCCTTAAACTAATTAAGTAATGGGTCATACATATGAAAAATAATTTACAGAGAGTTAAAACATTTTTAAAACTCTTAAAAACAATTTTTCATAATTTTCTGGGATTTTAAAACCATTTAAATGATTTTAAACAAAATTAAAAACATTAAAAATGGGAAAAGGGGGGGGGGGAGGGAAGGGGGCGGACCGGATCTGGATCCGGCGCGGGCCAGATCCGGCCGCCCGGGACCCCGGGGGTCTGCTCGCGACTGACCCGCGGGCGGACCCGCGCGCGGCCCGCAGGGGACCCGCGCGGGGTCACCCCCGCCGCCCGACAGGGCCCGCGGCGACTGGGGAAACCCTAGCCGCCGCCCCCCACCGGCGCAGCGCTGGTGGGGCGCGGCCCTGCCGCCCTCCGCGCCGCCTTCGGTGGCCGCGGACGGCGCCGGCAGTGCCGGAAGCCGCCGCCCTCCGCCCCTACCAACCCAGAAAACCCCCGAAAACCCCAAAATAAAAAACGCCCCCTTATCTTGGACTGTCCAAGATGCATGGCGGCGGCTTATTGCAAGGGGTCGTGTGGCCTCTACAGAGGGCCAAAAAACGCCACAAGAGGTTCTTCGGGAAGCCCTTGGTACCAGGAACGATTTCCATGTACCAAACACAAAGTGCACATCTCATGTGCGACCCAAGAGCGAAGTAAAATTGGCGATTCATGCATAATGCGAACCGACGAAAAACGCATGAAATGACGATCATACGACGCCGATACCGACCGGGCTAGCAACCTGGCTTTGATACCACTGTGAGGAATCGATCGGGGCGCAGCGGAAACGCGATTCCCTCCATTAGATATCGTTGCCGGTGGTCGGATCGAACAAAAACCGTGAACCCGCTCACAGGAAGATCCGATCTTTACCTTTGCGGGGTTGCGAAACTCCCGAATCCGGGGAGGAAGTGGCGCTGGAGGCGCTGGTGCTTCAAGCCGTTCAAGTGTCCGGCCTCTAGACGTATCCACGCGAGCTCCGGACGCAGACGGGATCTGCCCTGTCTCCACGCGTCTCCCGGATCTCAACTCCACCATGTGCCAGAGAGAGAAGAGAGAAGAGGTGGGGGCGCCCTGGAGAGAGAGAGGAGTGGGGCGGCCAGGGAGAGAGCCTGGAGCTTGGCCCAGGGTTTGACTCTCTGCTAATACTTATAGACACTGCGGTTTTTCACAAAAACTCAGTTATTGTCTATAACAACCATCCTGCCTAGTCTGCTCGAAACTCTATTGCGTGTGACCCTCTAGGCCCAAGTGCTAGTCCAGTTTTCTGCCCATTAAGCCCAATAACTCTTTATTGACTTATTGCAATTAATTAATATCTCATATTAATTAATTACACAATCAATTATCGTCTCACGATAATTGATCGAGCTTCTAATCAAGTTGGGTGCCAAGCAACACCACTTGATCCTGGAAAGCATTGGGGTTCAACAACCCAATCAAGGAACCTTTTTCCGTCATCAGTTACCATGTGACTATAATCCTTCGCTCGCACAATGCTCCCGAGTGCACTTAGGGTATGGTCAACTGTCAAACCCTAATATGTGCACTCACCTGGTTTAGATGCCGCATAACAATATCAGAAAACTCCTTTTCTGATAAGTAGTCATGCCCTGGCCAGGGACTATCAGGCATCTTTCCTTAGAGCATTCACTCTCTTATTACCGAGAGCGAGCGATCCCATGTTGACCACACAATCACCTTCGAAGGTATTCCGCTAGATCCGAACACTTAACTGATTAAGACCTCATGGTTAAAGATCTATAAGTCAAGGTCAAAACCTAGAAGTCCACCAACAAGGTGTCCTTGGTGTCTCAGGTCTAAGGACCAATCACGCCACTGTGACAATGAATCTAGCTGGTTGACAGTTAGGTAACATTACCATCCAGCGATTCATAACGGATCAGTTCAGTGAACTCATTCCCCAATGAGCACCTACAGATTCACCTTAGTGTCTCCACACAAGTGACTATGAGATCAGTCACCCTTATCATATGAGCAGGTGCGACCTGTACTAGTCTAACCGGATATCCGATGTCCTTCTCGAATATCCTCCGACTAGGAACAATTAAGAATATACGTTTAAAGGATATTAATCTCATTGTTATGATCTCATCATAATTAATATCCATTGCGTATATTCATGGACTTCATAATGAAACGGTAAACGAATTACACATAATGAATATAAAAGCCTTATTATTATTATCAAAGAACAAGATTGTACAAGTTATGATTGGCTTGAGGACACCCATAACTAACAGATGCTCCCTCAATGTTTGCAATGTCACCCTTAAATGAGCTGCATGATCTTCTTCTGAAGCTGAATATACTAAAATGTCATCTATGAACACCATAATGAACCGATCTAAATAAGGATGAAAAATCTGATTCATTAAGTTCATGAATGTCGCCGGTGCATTGGTTAGCCTAAATGGCATAACCACAAACTCATAATGTCCATACCTTGTTTTGAATGTTGTCTTGTCAATGTCTTCCTCCCGAATTCTCAATTGATGGTACCCTGATCTCAAATCTATATTGGAGAACACCCTTATTGTTTGCAGTTGATCAAACAAATCATCAATGCGTGGGAGCAGATACCTGTTCCTTATGGTGACCTGATTCAATTGGCGGTAGTCTATACACATCCTCATGCTACCATCCTTCTTTCTAACAAACAAAACCGATGCTCCCCACGGTGAATGGCTTGGCTGAATAAATCCCTTTGCAAGTAATTCTTGTAGTTGCTTCTTTAGCTCCTTTAACTCTGTAGGTGCCATCCTGTATGGTGCCTTGGAAATGGGTAAACTTCCTAGTTGCAACTCTACAGTGAAATCCACCTCTCGGTGCGGTGCCAAACCTAGAAGCTCCTCCGGGAACACATCCACAAATTCTCTAACCACCGGTACCATATCCACTGTCTTACCCACCTCAACAAGACTGATAGATGCCAAATAGGCTACACACCCTGCATTAATCAATTTCCTAGCCTTAAGGGTAGAAATGATAAACTTAGGGGTGTAAAACATCATACCTTGAAATTCGAACACATCCCCTCCTGGATGGCTGAACTTTACTCTCTTCTTTCTACAATCCACAACTGCCCCATATGCCTCTAACCAATCCATGCCAAGTATCATGTCATATTCTTTCAACTGTAATGCATACAATCTTGCCGGCAATTGATTACCTTGTACCAAAATGGGAACTTCATCCAAATAACATGTGGTAAGCATGCAATCCCCAGATGTTACCTCCACCACAAGCTCACACTGCCTTTCCTCAAATGGATGCACCATGTTGTCAAGGAAATCTTCGGAAATGAAGGAATGAGATGCACCCGGATCTATCAATGTTCTAGCTGAAAATTCAAAAAGCGGGACAATACCTTCAATTAGATTTGAAGCCTCCGCTTGAGCCCTTGTAATTTCCATCACATGACCTCGTCCTCCTCCCCTCTGGTAGGGTGTGCCTCTACCCCGCTCTACTGGAGGTTACTGCTACTGCTGTTGTTGCTGTTGTGGTGCCCCTCCTCTCCTTGGATACGGGCAATTCCTTGCTAAATGCCCCAGCTGATTGCAACTATAACACCGAGTTTCTGCAAGTGACCTTGCTGTACTTTGCTGAGATTCCTCTGCTTCCGGCTTGTAGCCTTGCCCTTGCTGAAATCCTTGCTGCTTGCCACCTCCTCGACCTTTGTATACCTTCTTTATCTTGTTGCTCCATTTGCTGAAACTTGATGAGGAAGCTCCTCCCGAAGGTGCCTTGCCCTTGCTAACACCCGCCGATTGTTGTGGAAGCCGAAAACTGCCACCACCCAAACTTGACCCGCTAGATTGCCGAGCTTGCACGGTCCTCTCAAGGATTTCTGCTCTTTGGGCTACCTCTTCCACTGAACCACACATCAAAGGTATAACTGCATCCTGCAACTCCGGCCTCAAACCCCGGATGAAGTATCCAACCATCATTGCATTGTTGGTCACAACATACGGCGCATATCGACTCAAAGCCATGAACCGCATTTGATATTCCAACCCGGACAAGTTTCCTTGCTGAAGTGTTTTGAATTGCTCTCTCTTTTCTTGCTGAACTTGCACGGGAAAGAAGGTGTTGTTGAAGACTTCCAAGAACTTGGCCCAAGTGATAGTGTCTTCTGCTCTGCCCAAGAATACCGTCTACATCTTAAGCCTCCACCATTCTTGTGCAAATGCTCTCAACTGATATATAGCCAATATCACTCTATCTACTAGAGGGCACCTCATTGTAGTAAATACCCGCTCTATCTCATGTATCCAATGCTCCGCCATGTCGGGATTCGGACCACCTGAATATGTGGGTGGCTGAAGATGCAAGAACCTCTCTACTAGCTGTGTAGACTCCTCCACTGTGGCTGGCCTCACTGGTACCACAGAAGGTAAAGGTACTACAGGAGGTACCTCTACTCCATAAGGTACAAGCTGTGCCGGTACTCTCTCCTCCGCCACGGGTGGTACTCCTGCGGCTGGCTGAACTGGCGGCTGGTGATCCAAACGAGTCCGAATCTGTGTGATGCTATCCCATAACCTTTCTATCATTTGCTGTGTGGTCTCTCCTGTCCCATCATCATCATTTCCTCCTCCCCAATCTCTCCTATCAACCATTTATAAACCTACACATGCAACATTCCATCCACACAACACATAGATATATCATCACACAAAAAATAGGGCCAGCTACCAGCAAAAGACTATAATAAGGAACACGCTATGTACATTTCCCGTTCCTTCATATTTACACAGACCTTTTGCTCTGATACCAACTGTGACGGACCACATCACTCAAACCCGTTAACCCAATAACGAGTCCGATACGATTCTTCCTCCCGTGATCGGGCCGATGCCTCGCAAGGGATATCATTTACTCATGTCTGTGAAAATACAAAAGAACGTACTGAACACTACGTACTGAACACATAAAAACTTTCATTGCTTACATATATTCACATAAAATGTACATATTCAGTTCCATACTTAGTCATAAATAACTACAATATCCCGGGACAACCCCCAGGGCTCCACAAGTAAGTACATTACTCTGCTGGTGGTGAGGGCCCACTCCACTACGACGCTGACCCAAACTAGAGGAGGGACACGAGTCCTCCTGCTCTCCTTTACCTGGAAGAAGAAGGGGTGAGCCTCACAAGTCAATGGCTCAGTAGGGTAACTCCCCCAAAACCATAAAACACAATTTATATCAAAGCTGTAAAGCATTTAAAGAAGGTAAGCATCTATACATAATGCTACAGATGCAAGTAAATAAACGGCAAACCACACATGAGTGTACAAGCTACAGAAGGGTACGCTGCACATGGGTCACGAGCACTGGTTCGCGACACCAGCCACAGACCCGGACAAAGGACACAAGTACACCTCTCAGCCTCGCAGCCAAGGACGAAAGGTCCAGCTGCCGCTCCACCTCAAACAAGTCAAGAAATGTGGAGACAACCAACCACCACACCTGCGGACTACACTGCTGCAGGCCCAAGCCTGACACCTTTAGGGGCTCCGGCCGAGAACCCTAAAGTGAGACAATGGAAATCGGACTAGCTGGGGACCGGTACATCTACCGGTGTCCGTCCCCCAACCAAGAGCACGCTACAAACGGCTGTACACCCACAAACACGAGCCGCTGTCCCTTACCGTCTTTCCCTCAACCGGACGTACAACTCCACACAGGAGTGAGGGTGTCCAGGAAGACGACACAAACCCTGATGGTACTCCCATACCGGGACAAGCCCTGAGCACCCGGTGCTAGGGTAACCGGCTGAAGATGCAACCACGGAAAGCGTAACACCCAACTTGCTATGCACACAAATCCAAGCAAAACACCTCATTAACGATCATCACGTGAGTCGCCATGACCCACACAGTCCCTACATTGCCTTGGGAACACTACCCAAGTAATGTGGGTCAGAAATCGGACAGACTGGCCAAGAACTCCTAGAGCTCGGATGGCCACTTTCTAAAATGCGTCCAACACAGTGGACGTCTTCATGAAGTATTAACGCGTCAGACTTACCTGCCGCTATTCCATTCTAAGTCGCGTCGGCCACAAGCAACGCGTTCACAAGAACGCGTCCCCTGTACTAGACGCCTTTTGAAGCTCAAAGTCATACCTTGAAATCCTTCCGGAAATCATACACCAAACCACCCCATACACATGTAAAGCAGGATTAAAAGCTATAAACGTGTTCCTATACATGATCACTATCATGCCCATGCATTTCCCCCATGGAAATCCACCACCCACATCAAACACATGTCAAACATCGGATGACACAACAGTCTCAAGGGTAGAATTCCCCTACCGAGGCAAGAAACGCAACCCTAACGATAACCTCACGTCCTCCGCGCTTTGAAGCTCGTCCTCGCACTGGAAGTACGCCGAACGGACTCTAGATGGGTGAATTCACCCCGAAATCACCTCCAAACCCTCACAGCTATCCCCCTTCAACTGAGCAGTGCGAATGCTCTGCTCGGCCAGGGGTGGAAGGCCATACTCAACATAAACTGAATCGCGTCGGGTCTTCCCTCCGCGTTCAAGAACGTGTCCGATCCTTTCGACGCATTTAAAAGACGATACCCCTACATGCGCCACGTGGTGCGCATGCAGCACCGCTTACGTGAAGGCGGCACGAAATCATGTCGACAACACAATATGCGTTACTATTCAAAACGCGTTAGCTCTGGAGGACGCGTTCACTAATAAGAGTCGCGTCCTCTATTTTGGACGCGTTCTCAGTGAACCAGCCAGAGGTTGTTTTGGGCTGGAATGCCCAAGCCCCTCAGCCTCCTTCCTGAGCCAGAAAACCTATAAAAATCACACAGACTTCCAAAATCGCACAATGAGCCATACGCTGGCCCCCAAACCCGGTAAACCTCGATCCGGACATACCAGATATTACAACTCCGTAAGAAGACAAAGAGTGGAGATATCTGCATGATGATAAACAAACCTCCTCCCCCATGTTTCCCATCTGCAGCGCCCTCAATGGCAGCACCGACCCTGCCATCTCGTCCCCAAGAAGGACCGGAGGCCACCTGATTAACCTCCCATGCAATACAACATAAGAAGCATCCCGGGCCTTGAGGTGGAGGAAGTGAACCTGCTAACCATGCACAATAGTTGGGTAGGCCGAACGCGCAGCACCACATTTCCAAGCGTAAATTCTGATGGGGAATATGAAGACTTCTTGGACTGATGTTTTATGCACTTTGCCCCCTTTGGTTTCTGGTTTGCTTGGACGGATATGTCACACACTTTAGACCCCTCTGCGCAGGGTGTCTTTAGTTAGTGCCCCGTTATCTATGTACTCCTTTCCTTTCCCTTTATGCTTTTCAGATATATAAAAATATGACCACCTGATCATGACATCGGAGGTTCACTCCTTTGTCATATCAATTAAAAAAAAAAGCATAGGACCTAAGGTCATCGCATTAAAGAGTGATCACGTCTCAAATCATGACGATGAGAAGAATCGCATCTGGTCATGTCGCCGCATTTTCCAAACCGACCGTCAAATCAAAGTCAAATCTGTTAGAAGATCGGGTGAGTTAGGAAACGCGGCGGTCTTACCAGACGCAATTCCTAATATAGCTATAGCTATAATTGTCAAACCAATTTGACTTCTAAAAAGTGGCGGCTATGTGCGACGCAATTCGAAACATAGACATAGGCCATAATCATCATGCGATGGTCACATCAAGTGGACTTTCGAATCGTGGCACTCTGGGTGGACGCGATTCAATTCATAGTCGCGGAGGCTGCCCCCGACGCGATTCAAGCCTTTCACCTCTATAAATAGACCCCCGAGGGCCATTTTTTGAGGGGGTCCATTTCACTATGGTGGAGCCCTGCCAGATTCTGCCCCCATTCCCCACGATGGGGCCCTGCCGGACAGACGACTCGACTTCCGAACCAAGGAGGAGCGCCTACCATTCCACGCCAAGCTACATCCTCATTCCTCGGAGTTTGGAGCCGGCGTCCCCGTCGTCTTCCTCACGCGAACCGGAGCGAGGCGGGAGGAAGCTTCTTCCTCCTCTTCATCTGTCTAATCGGCAGTGGCCCTCGCGCCACCCATCGGGGAAGCACCCCCCTCTTTCTCCCTATTTCTTTGTTCATATCATCTCCCCCCGAGCCCCACGTGGCTCTTTTACTCTTTTTTTATACGCACACACATGCATGCATACACACACACCCCTACCTTTTATGGGTTTAAAAGCCACCACTCAAGATGTGTTCTTCTCCTTTCATTCATATTCTTTTATTTTCATTCGAGAATTTGTATACTACACGCGGCTAATCCTCTATTCTTTTTCTTTGTCTATTTTGCAAGGGTAATCAACAACGAAAGCGCCTTCTACCACGGCCGGCCATGCTCGTAGGAGAAGAGGAACCCACATCCCTGTGCAATCTCCCACGCTCCAAAAGGTACACATTCGCGATCACCCATTTCATTTTGCACCCTTCGCGTGCATTCTCCATTTGGTACCCTCGGGTACCTGGCGATCACAGTTTTTCTTTTCTTCCTTTGTTTCTTTTTATCCCCCTTTGTAGAACTCATCTTTCCTTTTTGGGAGTTCCCGACGAACTTCCGAAAACCAAACGGAAAGCGATACCTACACTCCTGTCTGTCTATCTTTTAATGTTCTGAACTTCTATGTATCTGAACCTACTTGCTTTATATTTTTATCTCACCTACCTCCGAAAGCATGGATATATCTTTTTGTCTTGTCCTTTTAGGTTTGCAGAACATTTATTAAAGCATGGTTAGCCTCCAGTCTTGTGCATGAAGTTCACAAAGGCATTTATGAAGTTGTCTCGCAAGCATGAAGCTACCTCCATAGCATGAAGATGTTGGGACTCATAGAGCTAAAGATTTGATGGACAAACCTAAGAACATCAAAGTCTCCTCTCAATAGACATCCTTCAACGGCTAGCTTTCAACGGCCAAAAATTCAAATGGGCAAATTTGAAGCTCATACATATAGAAGCCGAAGCTTGAAGCAAACAACAACAACAACATACACATACAGATGATATATAGAAGAAGATAGAAGCTCACCTTCCACTCCAATCTGAAAGCTAGAAGAGCCACTCAAAGAAAAAGAGCCACTACTCAAGCCTCAACTTGCAAGCTCTCCATTGGCTCTAGAAGTCTTCTTCCTTGGTGGTTTTCTACATTGCAGATCTTTTCAGTCCACCTTTGTTTCAGAAAGAGCTTGAGCTCTACTTTCATTTTGCATCTCTTTCTGAATCTCTGTGTCTGCTCATTCCTGTTGAGCAGACACACAAGTCTTCAATTTCTGTGTAAGGTAACCCGCAGGGGGTTTGTGCCCTGCAGTGCACCTCTTGTGAAAAGAAGATCTACAGTTGTAGATGGTCTTGTACCCCTTAGTTTAAGGGAAGACTTGCTGGTTTGCAAGTAGTTGTATTTCCTCTCAGTTGAGAGAAGGCCAAGTGTGCTTGGTAGTTAGTGAAATCCCAAGTGGTTGCTTGGGGACTGGACATAGGACTTCCATGTGGGAAGGGCTGAACCAGGATAAAATCTCTTGTGCATTTCTGTGTGATTAATTTTGCCAAGTTTACACTTGTTTCACACACTACACTAAGTACTAACAACTTTATTCAGTGTTGTTTATATTTTAGATAAAATTTTAAAAGCACAAGAAGTCCTATTCACCCCCCTCTAGGACAACTTAGTGCCATCTCGATCCAACAAATAGAAGAAGAGGAGTAAGGTGGGTTCTTCCTGAGCATAGGCATAGACGACCAAGAAGCCGACAATTGACCTCCAGGAGTTGTAAGTCAACTGCGAAAGAGAGGATCCTAGATAGTTACTAAGAACTACAAAGAAAGAAGGAAGAGGGTACTGAAAACCAACTCGGATGGCCTCAATATACATGCCAAAATCAAGCATCGTTGAGTGGCGAGCTCGGACCCCTGCTGAACTTGGTATACATGCAAAAACCAAGCGCCATTGAGTGGTGAGCTTGGGCCCCTGCCAGAATCGCAAAAGAAGTGCCTGAAGTCCATTCGAATCCCGAAATGGTGGAAAACCCAGTCTAAGGAAGAGAGGTCGACCTCCGAGGGCCGTCGGCCACCGAGTCAACTCAACGGAGCGAACCGAATGATAGCTCCTTTGGTGTGTAAGAACTGGTGGTAACCTCCAGAACCTTGTCTGACTCATCCTAAGCCTCTGAGGTTGAGTTCGACGTTGGACTAGCGGAAGGACCTACCTCAGTTAGGCGAGGAGGAGACGTCACCGAGGACGTCAACATAGAAGAAGAAGGATCAGGAGAGGAAGATCTCTCTCAGAGGCGAGGGTTAGAAGACAAAGAATCGGCAGAATCGGCAGCCACAGAGGAAGAAGACATGGCTTACCTCTGAAGGAAGCAAGCTAGAAAGCCGAGGAGGAGGCCAGAAGCTAGAGTTAAGGGATACACATCGGCTAGTGTTTTCACGTGCGAAAGCTGTTGGCCCATTTACGACAGAAAGGCACCTAGAGGGGGGTGAATAGGTTGAAACTGAAATCTAAAAGAAAACTCAACCACTTAAAACTTTTGGTTAGTGTAAATAAATCGTGTGCAAAGAAAGTTAAAAGAACGGAAGCAAGTGCACACAAGAACACAAAATTTTATCTTGGTTCGGCATCTCCAAATGGAAGCCCTACGTCTAGTCCCCAAGAACTCTTGGGATTTTCACTAACCAAGGGTACAGTCCCCCTTAAGAACATACAACGCTCAGCAAAGCTGGTCCTCCCTTCTACACAAGGGGAAATACACCCAGCACTAGAGGTGTCAATGGGCTGGGCCAGCCCTTAAGCCCGCCTAGTTGACTGGTTAAAAGGTCCATCTAAAACCTACATATTCAGCCTGAGCCCATAATATGGCCCAAAATTTAGGTCTGTTTATTGATGACGTGTTGGATGGTCGATGTGTCGTGCCTCGGGTGGGGCTCTCTTTTTGTTGTTACCTGGCAAAAATACAGTGCAGTGTAATGTACACGTCTCCTCTTTCTTTACTTCCCTTTCCATACGTTGATCAAGTGTATCACTGGTCGTCG
Source organism: Colocasia esculenta (assembly GCA_014218235.1). Classification (NCBI taxonomy): domain Eukaryota; kingdom Viridiplantae; phylum Streptophyta; class Magnoliopsida; order Alismatales; family Araceae; genus Colocasia; species Colocasia esculenta. Next base: position 25,943,181 of record CM024755.1, on the reverse strand, counting down.
TAACGTACATCCTATTTTTCCAAAAGACTACTTTTTTTCCCCTTTGGAGCATGAAAATGACTGCTTTAATTGTTACATCGTTGGTGAGCAATGATGTGTGCCTAGCTAATATTATTTTTTTACAGGTCTCAATCAAAAGCCTCTAGACTGCTAATCGTGAGACCCCCTAACTACAGGGATGAAAGGATGTATATATTTTTATTTAATTGATCATGAAAGAATATTCTAAATATATTCTTGACCTGGAAAGAATATTCTGAGCATATCTTTGATTTATTTTAATTGTGGGATCCGTAAATTACAATGATAAAAATTTTACAAATAAATTATTGTTGGAAGGGAATTTGTAAAAAAAAAAAATTCTAAAAATACATTAATATTTTGTATTTTACATGTTTGATCAAACGCCCTCACAAGCTGGGAGACGAGCTTGCATGGGCTAGGATAGTGTAGGTCCACTGCATTTGGGTTGGGTTGGGCTGCCCCAAATTAGTTATGGGCCAGGGTGAGCTTGGCCTGGGCCAGTCCAAGCCCAGCCCGTTGAAAGTCCTACCTAGAACCCCAGCTGGTATTCTTCTCTTTCTAAGCAAGAAGGCAACCCACAATTTTTTCTCAGTCAGGTGCTTCTTTTGCGAGCTCAGAAGCAACTCATTGATATACACCCCAGTAGGTCTTCCCTTCAACAAGGGGAACAACACCCTGTCCAAGACATGTCTTCCCTTTTACAAAAAAGAACGTTTGCACAACAAACATTCTCTTCAAATGAAGAGGCACAACTCTGAAGAACAAATCTAGAACCCAAAGCCCTTAGATCAAGCTCAAAGATGAACAATAGGCAAGGCTTGATCTGAGGGAGTTCTAATAAAAAAAATGTATAATGAAAACACTCAAAGCCTAAGCTCATTCTCTCTCTCAAGAGGATCTAAAACAAAAGAATAGGATAGTAGGCTTGAACGCTCTTTTAAGAAAAGCTTTTCACATATTGGAGTGAAGTGGACTATTCTCTCTTTCAGCTTCTTGGCGTTCTTCAGACTGTTGGGATGTTCTTCTCTTGAAAGCTCACTTCCTCTATTCTGCTAGAATGCCTTCAACAGCTTATACACCAAGCAGAAGAGGGCCGTTGACAGATGGCAGTTAGAGTCCTTTGGCTCTCTTCTTCTTCTGCTCTCCTTCTCTTGTATCTAACAGTAGTATTGTTGATCGTCTACTGGCTATTTGGAAAAGAGAAAAGTCTTCTAGCTTGTGTATGTTCCCAAGGGTACCAGTAGTAGGTCCAAGATGGTGTCTATGAGTAGAATAGACCTGCAAATATTTAATGCAAAGAAGAGGATGTGAGAAGGGAGGTATAACATGTCAGACAACACCATACCTTTTTTTTCTTTTAGTTCAAGCTTCCTGGGATAGGTGGATGACTTTGTATGAATAGAAAATATGAGCTTTATGTCGAAGTCCTCCTGTCAGTAGGAAACAAGGAGATTCAAATTTCATTGGGTGCCAAAGACATGTTTATTCATTAATTGGTGTAGATAGGAAGGAAATGTTCAGTAATCGATTCTATAAAGCTATTTGTTTACCAATTGATATGATAGATTATTTATAACACCAATCAGAATGAGAAGTGATCAATAGTTCACTAATCGGAAGCACATATTGTAGCGGTCCTCGTCGTTGAAACCTGTTAACCCAATAACGAGTCTGACACGACTCCGCCTCCCGCGAACAGGCTGAAGCCTCGCAAGGGATACCATTCACATGTCCGTAGAAATATAAAGGAAACAGCTCAAATAAATATAAGATTGCCAATCTCACAAATATTTACATGAAATTAACATAGCCAATTCCTCAACTGTAACCAAACTAGTACAGAAACAACTTGGGACATACCCCGAGGTGTACAACAGAAAGGAAAATTACACTACTGGGGTGGTGCAGACCCTGCTCTGCTACGGTGCAGCTCAGAACTAGACGACAGGTGCGAGGTCTCCTGCTCTCCCTCACCTAAAAGGGGGTAGGGGTGAGCCTCACGAGTCACTGGCTCAGTAGGGAAACTCCCCTAGAAATCGAGCAAACCAACACAAGTAGTAAAGCAGAAGACTACGCTAACATTTATAGAACTAGCTAACAAGATATAAAGCTGTAAATATCACTTACCGCCTGCCGCTTAACGTAAAACACAATAATAAATAAACAGCAAACCACAACCAGGTGTACGTGCTAAAGTAGGAAAACACCACACTCGGGCCACGTAGAGTGGTTCGCGACACCAGCAACTAACCCGGACAAACCACACAGGACTACATCTCAGTCTCGCAGCCACGGACGAAAGGTCTACCTGCCGCTCCACTAAACACAAACCAAGAAACTGTGGAGACCAACCAACACCACTCTTGTGGACCACACTGCCGCAGGCCCATGCCTGGCACCTTTAGGGACTCTGGCCCGAGCTCCCTAAAGTGAGGCGCTGGAAAATATAACTAGTTGGGGTCCAGTACATCTACTGGTGTCCGTCACCCCCAACTACGAGCACGCTACAAGCGACAAACACAAACTCTCTCAAGTCATTGTCCCACTGCCATCTTTCCCTCAGCCGGACGTACTACTCTACACAAGAGTGAGGGTGTCCAGGAAGACGACAAGACCTCGTCGATACCCAGTACCGGGACAAGCCCCGAGCAAACACACGTGCCTGGTTCACACAAAACCTGGGGCTCTCAACTGAAGAGGTATCCACGGTAGGTGTCGTACTACTCGCCACACATACACAAACCATGTGCTTATTGCACAAACCACGTGAAACCCCACGTCAACCACGTGAACACCACGCTAACCATACACTCAACATGCTCCCCGAGCGCTATAGGTGCCAATGCACCGCTATCCATTGCCATGCGACACAATTCACAATAATCGGATAAACTTTCTTACATGCATGCACACAAACAGTCTCTCAGCTGTGAACGCGACAAGGTCCCATGTCGCCATCAGAATGCGACACCCCGATATGTCACGTTCATAAGATGAACGTGATGGGTCGGCCTATCGCGACCTGATCACGACAGGAGGGTCTGTCGCCTTCACAGGTGAAAACCCTAATTCGGGGACCCCTCGCCGGATTAGACCTACAAACCCTGTAAAACCGTGTTTCCATCCATTTTTCATGCTTTAATGTGTGCCCTAGCATGGTATCTATTGTTTATAAAGCCAATAACATATTTAAACATGATCCACGCAGCAAAACAAGTGGAATCTCCCTACCTCCATGAAGAACGTGAAGTACGAGACCCACACGGCGTTTCCCCCGCTCCATGCAGCATCCTCGCGGCGAGAACACGCCCAAAACACTACCAAAATGTCGGATCGCCCCTCACCACGGCGAAATCTTCTTCCCTGGCCAAGCATAGCTTGTAAAAGCTCTGTTTGGTCAGGTTTTCTTAAAAATGCACAGCGGTTGAGAACGCGACATAGCCCTAGGTCGCGACCTGAACGCGACGTAGGAGGCCATCGCCTTCTCATTCCTAACGTCAGCAAGCCCCGCCCACGTGCGACACGCGTCGTGCATGCAAACATCGACCCAAAACAGCGGTTCTATGAACGCGACACCCAAGACCGTCGTGTTCAGAACGCAACGCCCCTCACTGTCGCGTTCACAGATAGTGAACAGTGAGTGCTTCAGGCCCAAATTGCCGGCCCACGAAGCCTCACAACTTGCTGAAAACACCTGCTACACACATCATTGGCCATACACTCGCCTCCACAACTAATATATGACAATCTGAACGATCAATACTCTACATTACTATCAGCTAAAAGAAATTTCATCCTCGAAATTCAAAACGGAAACTCAACACCAAAAACTTTCAATTAAACTTGCATGGTACTATCACCTAAAAGAATTAAACGCTTACTGAAACAAGTATGGATATGCTTTCATCATTTCATCCGCTAATTCCCACGTATCTTCTCCACCCTGTCTATTTTCCCATCTAACTTTCACTAATTCAATCTCTTTATTTCTGAGCTTTTGAGTTCTGCGGCCTGTGATCTACACTGGATACTCTGGCATTGTCATATCTGGCTTCAAATCATCTCTTTGATAGCTGACCACCTGAGAGGGATCTTTGATATACTTTCTGAGCATGGAGACATGAAATACGTCATGTGCATCTGTGAAATCTACTGGCAGATCCAACCTGTAAGTTGTCTACCAAGTCTTTTTTTTATCTGGAATGGCCCAACATACCTTGGACTCAATTTGCCTTTCTTACTGAATCTTAGTACACCCTTGGTAGGAGAAACCTTCAAAAAGACATAATCTCTGACTTCAAACTGCAACAGTTTGCGCTTGGTATCTGCATAACTCTTTTGGTGACTCTGCGCTGTTTGAAGCTTTTCTTTAATGAATTTTACTGTCTCTGCACGTTGTCGGACCAACTCTGGACCCATTACTTGCCTCTCACCTACCTCATGCCAATTTAATGGTGTCCTGCACGGTCTGCCATATAATGCTTCATAGGGTGCCATTCCAATACTTACATGGTAGCTGTTATTGTAAGCAAACTCCACTAGGCCCAAATGGCACTCCCATATACCTCCCCAAACTAGACAGCAAGCTCTCAACATATCTTCAATTGTCTGGATTGTTCTTTCTGTTTGCCCATCTGTCTGGGGATGATATGCCGAACTGTATCTTAATTCTGTGCCAACCACTCTCTGTAGACTCCTCCAAAAGCCTGAAGTGAACCTGGGATCTCGATCTGAGACAATGGTGACTGGAATCCCATGTAAAGGTACTATTCTTTCCACATATAATTTGGCTAATCGATCCACTGACCATGACATACTTACTGGCAATAATCTGCAGACCTTGGTCAATCTATCCACAAATACCCAAATACCATTATGACCTGCTGACCTGGGCAAATCAACTATGAAATCCATGGCAATGTCGTCCCACTTCCACTCTGGAATGGGTAACGGCTGCAACAATCCTCCTGACTTCTGGTGCTCTGCTTTCACTTGCTGACAAACTGAACATCTTGCTATGAACTCTGTGATTTCTCTCTTCATATTCGGCCACCAGAAATGCTTCTTCATGTCTTGATACATCTTTGTGCTGCCTGGATGGATAGTGTATCTTGATCTGTGAGCCTCTTCTAATACTTTCTGTTTGATCACTGCATCACCTGGAACATATACCACGATTCTTACTATATCTGCCACCCTTTGTGCTTCCACTATCTGCTAGTATAGAGAAGGCTCTATTGCACTGCTTGCTAATATTGCTCACCGCTGACTATTCGGCACATACAACGAATTTTCTGTTACATCTTCATGTAATTTCCATTCTCTGATCATAAGTTGATTCATAACCGCCTTTCTGCTCAGTACATCTGCCACCATATTTGCCCTGCCTGGATGATATGCTTAACTAAAATCATAATCTTTCAAGTATTCCATCCACCTGTGCTTCCTTAAATTCAAATCTATATGGGAGAAAATGTACTTTAAGCTCTTATGATTAGTGAAAATCTCAAATCTTTCACCATATAAATAGTGCCGCCAAATCTTCAATGCAAAAACAACTGCTGCCAGCTCTAAATCGTGTGTTGGATAATTTTCTTCATGTTTCTTTAACTGTCGGAAGGCATAGGCTACCACCTTCCCATGTTGCATCAACACTGCACCCAAACCTCTCCTGGATGCATCTGTGTACAAAACAAATCCGCCACTACCTGACGGAATCTCCAATATTGGTGTTGTAGTCAACCTATTCTTTAATTCTACAAAATTGTGCCTGCAATATGAGGACCACACAAAAGGTACCCCTTTTCTTGTTAACCTTGTCATCGGAGCTGCTATCTTAGAGAAATCCTGAATAAACCTTCTATAATATCCTGCTAAACCCAAAAAGCTTCTGATCTCAGTCACTGTCTTTGGTTCCTCCCATTTTATTACTGCTTCAACTTTAGTTGGGTCCACTGCAACACCTTCACCTGATATCACATGACCCAAAAACTGAATCTCTTTCAGCCAGAATTCACACTTACTGAATTTGGCATACAACTAATGCTCTCTTAATGTCTGCAAAGTAATCCGCAAATGCGTTGCATACTCCTCTTCTGATGCTGAATATACCAAAATATCATCAATGAAGACCACTATAAACTGATCCAGATACTGATGAAATATTCTATTCATCAAATTCATAAAAGTTGTTGGTGCATTTGTCAAGCCAAATGGCATTACCACAAACTCATAATGCCCATATCTAGTCCTGAAAGTTGTCTTATCAATATCTTCCTTTCTGATCCACAACTGATGGTACCCTGACCTCAAATCTATCTTGGAAAACACCTTAGCTGATTGAAGTTGATTAAACAAATCATCTATTCTGGAGAGTGGATACTTATTCTTGATGGTGACTTTATCCAACTGCCTATAATCAATGCACATTCTCAAGCTGCCATCTTTCTTTCTAACAAATAACACTGGTGCTCCCCACGGTGAGTGACTAGGTCTAATGAAGCCTTTCTCTAATAGCTCCTGCAATTGCTTTTTCAATTCCTTTAACTCTGATGGTGCCATCCTGTACGGTGCCTTTGAAATCGACATGCTGCCCGGCTACAATTCAACTGTAAAATCCACCTCCCTGTGTGGAGCTAACCCAGGCAAATCTTCTAGGAACACATCTTCAAATTCTCTAACCACTGGCACTGAATCTACTGACTTACCAGACTCAACTAGACTAACCGAGGCAAGGTACGCTACACATCTCGCATTAATTAATCTTCTAGCTCTATGTGCAGAAATAATAAACTTGGGTGTGTAAAAAGGCATACCTTGGAATTCAAACACAGCTTCTCCAGGTCTGCAAAACCTGACCCTCTTCTTCCTACAGTCTACCAGTGCTCCATAAGCTTCTAGCCAATCCATTCCCAATATCACATCATAGTCCTTCAATGTCAAAGCATATAACCTTGTTGGCATCTGATTTCCATGAATTACTATTGGGACTTCCTCTAGAAAACAAAGAGTAAGCACATACCGTCCTGAGGGAATCTCTACTATCAACTCACACTGTCTCTCTTCTAGGGGATGTACCATGCTATCCAGAAAATCTTCGGAAATAAACGAATGGGAAGCACCCAAATCAATTAACACTCTAGCAGGAAAATCAAAGAGCAGTAATATAACTTCAATGAGATTAGATGCCTCCGCCTGAGCTCTGGTAACTGCCATCACCCGACCCCGACCTCCTCTCGGGTACGGTGCACCTCTACCTCGCTCTACTGGCTGCTGCTGCTGCTGGGTCCCTCTACCATAACTATGCTCCCGAGGAAGTGGACAATTTCTTGCTAGATGCCCTGGTTGTCCACAGTTGTAACATCTAAAAGTCGGATATGCCGCGGGCTGCCCTGCCATACTCTGCTGTGACTCCTCTAGAACTGGTGGTCTATAACCACGACCCTGCTGAAAACCACCATGCTGCTATAACCACGACCCTGCTGAAAACCACCCTGCTGTCTACCTCCACCTCGACCTCCTCCTCCTTGAAAGAATTTCTTTATCTGCTTACCCCACTTTGAAAACCCTAATGACGAAGAAGCTCCGGAGGGTGCCTTACCCTTACTGATGCCTGCTGATTGCTGAGGAAGCCGAAAACTCCCTGAACCACCTACCTAAGACTGTCCCTGCCTGGCTTGAACAGTCCTTTCCAGTATCGCTGCTCATTGTGCTACCTCCTCTACTATCCTGCACATAAGGGGAATGACCACATCCTGCAACTCTACTCTCAAGCCTCTAATGAAATACTCCACCATCATGGTATTATCTGTCACCACGTATGGAGCATATCTACTCAGTGCCATAAACCTCATCTGATATTCCAGCACCGATAAATTTCCTTGCTGCAATGTCCTGAACTGCTCCCTCTTCATCTGCTGCACCTGGACTAGGAAGAAAGTTTCGTTGAAGACTGTCAAAAACTCCGACCAAGTGATGGTGTCCTCGGGCCTCCCTGCAAACACTGTCTGCATATTCAATCTCCACCACTCCTGAGCAAAACCCCGTAGCTGGTAAGTGGCGAGAATCACCCTATCTGTCAACGAACACCTCATCGTCACAAACACTCTCTCAACCTCATGCACCCAATGATCTACCGTGTCTGGGTTGGGGCCTCCTGAAAACATAGGGGGCTGAAACCTCAAAAACCTTTCTACTAGTGCTATGGGCTCCTCAACTGGTCGTGCTGGTACTGGGAGTATGGGTACAAAAGGTGGTACCTCGATTCCTGGTGGTGGAACTGATACTACTAGTACCGCCTCCTCCATGACTGGTGGCACTGCTGCCGCTGGCTGCACCGGTGCCTGCTGATCCATCCTCATCTGTATGTTTGTAAGACTCTCCTAAATTCTTTCTATCATTCGCTGTGTAGAATCCTCTCCGGATTTCTCTCCACCACCTCCCCAATCCCTTCTATCTGCCATTTCTAATCCTGCACAAACACCATTCCAACGACACAACATACAATAAATCAATACAAAACCAGGGTCACTAGCAGTAGTGGGCTAAGTAGAGAAGTGGCGATTCCTTTATATTCATATGGACCTTTCTCTTATACCAACTGTAGCGGTCCTCATCGTTCAAACCCATTAACCCAATAACGAGTCCGACACGACTACGCCTCCCGCGAACAGGCCGAAGCCTCGCAAGGAACACCATTCACATGTCCGTAGATATATAAAGGAAACAGCTCAAATAAATATAAGATTGTCAATCTCACAAATATTTACATGAAATTAACATAGCCGATTTCTCAACTGTAACCAAACTAGTACAGAAACAACCTGGGGCATGGGGCATACCCCGAGGTGTACAACAGAAAGGAAAATTACACTGCTGGGGGTGGTGCAGACCCTACTCCGCTACGGTGCGGCTCAGAACTAGACGACGGGTGTGAGGTCTCCTGCTCTCCCTCACCTGAAAGGGGGTAGGGGTGAGCCTCACGAGTCACTGGCTCAGTAGGGAAACTCCCCTAGAAACTGAGCAAACCAACACAAGTAGTAAAGCAGGAGACTACGCTAACATTTATAGAACTAGATAACATGATATAAAGCTGGAAATATCACTTACCGCTTGCCGCTTAATGTAAAACACAATAATAAATAAACGGCAAACCACAACCAGGTGTACGTGCTAAAGTAGGAAAACGCCACACTTGTGCCACGTAGACTGGTTTGCAACACCAGCAACTAACCCGGATAAACCACACAGGACTACCTCTCAGTCTCGCAGCCATGGATGAAAGGTCCAGTTGTCGCTCCACCAAACACAAATCAAGAAACTGTGGAGACCAACCAACACCACTCATGCGGACCACACTGGCTCAGGCCCATGCCTGGCACCTTTAGGGACTCTGGCCCGAGCTCCCTAAAGTGAGGCACTGGAAAACAGGACTAGCTGGGGTCCAGTACATCTACTGGTATCCGTCACCCCCAACTACGAGCGTGCTACAAGCGACAAATACAAACTCTCTCAAGTTGTTGTCCCACTGTCGTCTTTCCCTCAGCCGGACGTACTACTTTACATAAGAGTGAGGGTGTCCAGGAAGACGACAAGACCTCGTCGGTACCCAGTACCAGGACAAGCCCCGAGCACACACACGTGCCTGGCTCACACAAAACCTGGGGCTCCCAACTGAAGAGGTATCCACAGTAGGTCGCCACGCACACACAAATCATGTGCACACTGCACAAACCACGTGAAACCCCACGTCAACCGCACGAACACCACGCTAACCATACACTCAACATGCTCCCCGAGCGCTACAGGTGCCAATGCACCGCTATCCATTGCCATGCGACACAATTCACGATAATCAGATAAACTTTCTTACATGCATGCACACAAACAGTCCCTCGGCTGTGAATGCGATAGGGTCCCATGTCACCATCAGCACGCGACACCCCGATATGTCGCGTTCATAAGCTGAACACGACGGGTCGGCCTGTCGTGACCTGAACGCGACAGGAGGGTCTGTCGCCTTCACAGGCGAAAACCCTAATCTGGGGACCCCTCATCAGATTACCCCCACAAACCCTGTAAAACCGCGTTTCCATCCATTTTTCATGCTTTAATGTGTGCCCTAGCATGGTATCTATTGTTTATAAAGCCAATAACACATTTAAACATGATCCACGCAGCAAAACAAGTGGAATCTCCTTACCTCCGTGAAGAATGCAAAGTACGAGACCCACACGGCATTTCCCCCACTCCATGCAGCGTCCTCGCGGCGAAAATACGCCCAAAACACTACCAAAACGTCGGATCACCCCTCGCCACGGCGAAATCTCCTTCCCTGGCCGAGCAGAGCTTGTGAAAACTCTGTTTGGTCAGGTTTTCTTAAAAATGCACAACAGTTGAGAACGCGGCGTAGCCCTACGTCGCGACCTGAACGCGACGTAGGAGGTCATCACCTTCTCATTCCTGACGTCAGCAAGCCCCGCCCGCATGTGACACGCGGCGTGCATGCAAACGTCGACCCAAAATAGCAGTTCTATGAACGAGACACCTAGGACCATCACGTTCAGAAAGCGACGCCCCTCACTGTTGCGTTCACAGACAGTGAACAGTGAGTGCTTCAGGCCCAAATTGTCAGCCCACGAAGCCTCACAACCTACTGAAAACACCTGCTACACACGTCATTGGCCATACACTGGCCCCCACAACTAATATATGACGATCCGAACGATCAATACGCTACACATATGAATCAATCAAAAGGATATAACCTTCATAACACCAATCTGAATGTTTAATCATCAATCAATATGAAACATGTCATTTGTTCACCAATCAATGTGAAACAACACCAATCGATATGGGTTAAGTCACTTGGTGTCACGCCCCTCCAATTTAACAGCGGAATAAATCAGGTAGACATGAGCAAAGTGTATGGTAACGTAGATTGCATGTACAGACGCAAAACTCAGAGCAGCTAATGAACAATAATTGCAATAAACTCCTTATTTTATTGATAACTCACCTAAACTATTACAACCACTAATTCTGAGCCAAAACATAGGGCTCAATAACATCATTACATTTGGAAAAGATAACTAAGCAAATATCTAACTAAACTCTATGATACTAAGGTCATTTTATTGCTATGACTCCAGGTCGCTCATCACTCTGGTCCATTCCCGTTGGTGTGTGTAGGGTCATCATTCGACTTACCTGAAACACATATAACAAATAGCACAGGGTGAGCGATAACGCTCAGTAGGACTTAATATCTCATGTAAACAGGCATGCTTTAAGTGATTAATGTCTTTGTAAAGCAAGATAACTAGAGAGAACGATCGAGTATAGACAAGAGAGTAATGTCACACAATAGCAAGAGTGCGATAATACATTCAAAGAGAATAATGCAAAACTAACATGATAAAGAATTGGCCATATAACGAAATAGTGTGTAACGATTGGTCAATCATTTTATCAACTGAGAGAGTATAGTATAGTAATTGATTGATTATTGTGGACGTGTTTTTCCTGTTCGGGTTTGGGCCGAACGGGCCTCCACTAGGAAGAGAGGGAAGACGGTCGCCGGTGTAGACGATGACCTGCAAAACTCAGAATGGATCAAGGGGGGGCGGTTGGAGAACCGGGGGGAACCCTCCAATACCTAAGTTAGACCAAACTGTAGAGAGGCTTGGAGAGGAAGGTTCGTTGGTGTTTGTCGCGGGTGGGCGAGTGTATATGGCAGAAGTTGTGTACCTTTGCATGGGATATTACCTGTGCCTTTTATAGGCGGAGGAGGTGAAGGGTCCAGACGCTATCCACTCCAATGATGACTAGAGGGGTGCATCGGTTCAGGTTGCAAGGCGAGTAGTTGTCCGTTTGAGGCGCCTGTTGGGATCTTGTGTTAAATGCCCTTTTTTCAGGGGGCGCGTGTTGCGCCGTCACAATAACTACCTCCGGGGGGCGAAGGGCTGCACTGGACTCTCTAGTCGGAAGGTACCGAGCAGAGACCTGCTCGGTTACTGGGTAGGCTGTTCGGTGCCCGATGCTCGGAAGCACAGCACGGGGCACCAAATGGTAGTTGGTGTCTTGTTCGAACAAGTTTGCGGGGAGTCCGGAGACCACCCGAGGCCCTTAGACACCGAATGGCCAAGCGTGTTCGGAAGCTTTTAGCTGAACCTGAGGACACGTGGCTTAATGACCAGAGCCCTGGCACTTTAATGGGTCATGATGGGCTGTAGTGGGCCGTGACAGGCCCGCAGGCCTAGGAGGCTAGAAATAGGCTCCACACTTGACCCCCACGCTCTCAAGCTGGTTCAGGTACCATGACACCTGAGAGCGGAGGTCTGCTCGAACGTCACCCTCGCATTAAATGCGATATCGACCTCGGTGGTGCAGACAACCCACAGGGCGACGCCGTTCGCGGTCTCCTCGGGGACGGGAACCTCATGATGGCAGGGGTGACGTGTCGAGCAGTGAACTTTGCGTGGCATGTTCAAACGAGCCGTTGGGGTGGGAGAACCGCCACTCCTGTGTTTCGAATTCCATGCTCTTCCCCCCTTATAAAGAAGTGGAGGGGAGAAGGCGGGGCTCATGCCTTCTTCCTTGCGAAAGCTTCCTTGCTCTCCAGTCTTTTGCCATTGTATTATTCCTTGCGATTCTCCATCGTCCGTCATTGCCTTCCTTGCTTCTCCGCCCGCTACCAGCAATGTCGCAGAAGGGGAAAGCCGTAGCTGCTGCCGAGTGAGCAGAACAGCGCCAGAAGCTACCCGGGGGCCGAAGTATCACTTCTTCGAGGGCCTCCGGGAGCGCTATCGGATCGGCGAGGAGTACAACATCATCCTCGCCAAGGAGGAAGAGTCATACCTGGTAAACAAACCAGGCTATTTCACCCTCTCCCTTGACCTGATGGAGGCGGGATTCCGGCTGCCGCTGTCAGAGGTGGCGAAGGACTTGCTGAACGCATGGAAGATCGCACCTATACAGCTGACCCCGAACTCGTGGAGGACGATCTGTGTGTTCTGCATTATCTGCAAGTTGCGGGGGGTGCAATCCACTGTGGGGATCTTCATATCGCATTTCAACCTCACGTCCTCATCGCAGTTGGGGCTCGGCGTGCTGTTTACCAAGCACCGAGCAAACAGGATGCAAATCCTGTTCGGGGGTAAACATTCAAACAACAAGGGATGGACACACCATGTTTTCTTCATTGTCCGCTGTGAAGGAACTGAGGATCTGGAGTGGGGATTCCCTACTCAGGTCAAGGATCCTCGGAAGGATTACGTTCCCCTCCTTGTTCGGGATGAGGCGAAGGCTTCGGACAGCCTGAACACGGTGCTCGTGCGGAACGCGGAGCACTACTTGATGGAGTTTCAACTCGTTAAGTACGGTTTGAGCCGACCATGGAGTAAGTATTCAACTTTTTCGATGTTTGGGCTTGTTCGGAACCATCTTCTAATCTCTTTTCCTTGCGCAGGCGTTGAAGAGCTGGCTGCCAGTCGGGATCAGGAGGGCATGGAGGAGTATGCCGAGAAAATCACTGTCACTTCCTTCCTGACATATCTGGGCAAAGGTGCTCCTCTGGAAGAACCCGAAGAAAGCCACCTTGCCATCACCCGAGCTACGGAGAAGAGGCCTCTGAAGATTAATCTTCGGAAGGAGTCTACATTCGTGAAGAGGGCGGCCAGGCAGGACGAGGAGGAAGAGGAGAAGGATGTGGTGCCCCAACTCCAGCTCCGGAAGAAGGGGAAGTTGGTGAAGACGGCCGAGCAGGCGAGGCCGTGCACCATGCCCGAGACAAGGCCCCTGACAGCGGAGGGGGTGATCTCAGAGTTAGGCTTGGTCGTCGTAAGTGACCATTCAGATGGGGGCTCTCCAGTGGAACAAGTGGGGGTGTCCATGACCTAGGGCCCTTCCGCAGGCTGAACAGAGGAGGCAGGTGCGACGGAAGTACCAGGCGTCGTGGCGGAGGGCGGAGCCATTGCCGCGCAAGGATCGACTTTCGAGGTGGCCGCAGGGGTGACGCATGTGGAAGAAGCGTTCGAGAGGACAACGGCCCCCATTCCCCCAACCGAAGCGGCTGCGGATGGACAGCCGCAGACAGCAGCTGCGGTATCGCTTGAGGCCGAGCAGACAGCCGGGACCGGGGAGAAATGACCTCGGGGGTCACCTACTGCTGGGGAAGGCCAGGAGGCGGCGACTAACGCAGGCGTCAGTGGTGCGGTTGGCGGAGAGGACCCTCCCGTCGTGTAGACCGTCGTCGCCTCCGAGGGCCATGCCGGGTCCGAAGAGGACCGAGCACCTCTATCTCAGGTGCTGAAGACAAAGTCTCCAACACGACCTTCGGAGACAACCCTGGAAGCTGCCCTGGAGCGTCTCCAGGGGAGTGCGTCCAGGAGTTTCCCCCCCTACCCCACCGCTTCCCAGCTCAAAGTGCTGGCATGGTGCCAGGGGTTCAGCCCAGAGGATGCTTCTGAGCGCACGGAGGAGGTCCAGCTGGGGGAGCGCCGTTCGGACGAGGACGGTGAGGTCGACATCGAGGAGCTGGTGGAAGGCGTCACGCGGTCGTTGGGGGTTCTGAAGAAGTTTGCTTTGCGGGCTCAGTACCACCAACAAATGTGGGATGTCGAGTTCACATTCTGCGAGGAGTGCGAAGAGCAACACCAGCGCCAGGAAGCCGAGCTACAGAAGGAGGTGAAGAACCTCCACATCGTGCTCCGGGCTTCCGAACTGGATCTCGCCGTTGTCCGGGCGGAGAAGGTTGCACTCGCGAGGGTTTTATCTGAGGCTGAGGCCCGAGGAGTCGCTGAGTACAAGGCGGGGCCAATGACCCCTGGGCATGACGAGGCAGGACCCTCCGAGTATGCTCCCCAAACTGTATCTTCCTTTTTGCCCCCCAGTGGGCTTTTTGTATGATCTTTTTTTTTCCAATGAAATGAAAAGATCTTTCTTGTGCATAAGTGGTTCTTTTCCTATCTTCCTCCCTCTCTACATTCTGTTTGAATCGGAATTCATCGGTCGCTTGAGAGGTTTATGGGTACCACACAGGTCTTTGGAATTGAAAAAAGTTCCGACCAGGGTTTGTACTAAGCACCTCTGTGTTCGGATTTGGGCATCATACTTGGTCTTTTAAAACTGAAGAGTCCGACCAGGGGGTGGCCCACCATCCTTTTTATCTAACAGAAAGAATAGGGGGAAGAGAAGTAGAACACCGAACAGGAGGCTTTTATAGATAATAAGCCTTCAAGTTAGAGACATGTCAGGTTCTAGGTATGACCTCGCCGCTAGGGGTAGTCAGCTTGTACAAGCCTTTCCCAAGAACCTGTGTGACCTGATAAGGTCCTTCCCATTTCGAGAGGAGTTTTTCGGTTGCTCTTCGGGGATCCGATGCTGAGCAACGGCATAGAACAAGGTCTCCTTTGAAGAAGCACCGTTCCTATACTCAGGAGTTATAATATTGCGCGAGGCGCTGTTGGTAGGAGACCAGTCTTATGCTGGCATCTCTTTGACGTTCGCCGAGCATGTCTAGGTTCTCCCTTAGCACGTGATTATTGGCTGCTTCGTCGAAATGAGTTGTTCGAATTGTGGGGAGAGCAACCTCCAGAGACACAACAGCCTCTGTGCCATAGGCCAAGTGGAAAGGAGTCTCCCTAGTGTAGACGCACCTTTTTTTTCTTTTTTCAAAGACACCGTCCCACAAAGAAGAGAGTTTGGGTTTAAAAAGAAAGAAGACGAGGAAATTAACACGTGGAATTAAAAGAGAGAGGGTGAGACGGAAGGGGGGGGGACGGTAGTGTGTGCGTGCACAATATGGAGGTGTGTGATCGCCAGGCACACGAGGGGTGCCGAATGGAATGGGCGGAAGGGAAGAGTTGCGTACTTACCTTTCACCCGAAGATCGCGGGAGTGCGGAGGTGGGCCCTACTTCCTCCTTCCACCGGCTGGCTGGTGAAGGAGATTCAGCTTCGGTTACCTTGCAAGATTAAACAACAAGAAACAAGTTAAAAGAGATTAGACTACGAGTGTAGTAGAAAAAGCCTGAAGAGAATGAAGTAAAAAGCATCAAATGGGAGTTAACACACCTCGTGGAGGCGGTATTAAACCCCTAAATGAGTGGTTGGAGGAGAAATGTCGTGTGTGTGTGTGCGGGATGAATGTGTGATGCATGCGATGAGTAAAATGAACGAAGTGAACGGAGGGTAAGGAAGAGAATGTCGGCGTAGCCCGTGGCGAAAATGGATGACGAGGATGGAGAGACGTCCCACCCACCTTGCTTCGACGCTTGCGAGAGGGATGAAGACTCCGGGTCCCGGGGAGGGAGACACGTGGAAGATGCTCCTCCTTGGCCTCAGAATGCGAGCTTCTGGTCCGACAGGGATTCACCTCGGGAGATTGGGGAGTTATAGCTCGGAGGTCGAGGCGTCGGTCCGGCAGGGCTTTGCCGTCTCTTGGGATTGATGCTCAAATGGTTACCCTCAGGTCTGTATTTATAGGCAAAGCATGCCCAAAATCGCGTCGCGTGCAGTAGACGCCTCTCTCTAATGAAACACGTCCTCCGTAAGCATCGCGTTTCAGAAGATCCCTTGATTCCTGCTTGACTTGACTTTATGTGATGATCACTGGATATGGCTACGTTTACGAATCGCGTCGGATAAGGTTGCCGCGTTTTGCTTGACCGAATCGATTCCTTTGACAAAATCGATCCTTGATTTGATGCTTGTGAAACGCGGAAACCTAACTGGATGTGATTAAAAATAAACCATAATTACCCGTCCGTGATCTCTTAAATGCGCAGGATGGGGGGTAGGCGCTAGGGTTTGACTTTGAATCACGGCGGTGCAGGCAGACGTGGATCAGAACAGACGTCCGACAAAACAAGTGATTAGCGTCGACTATACCAGCCACGGATCAAGCCCCAAAACGGCGTCCACTGTACCGAATGTGAATATATTAAGTTCAATAGACCCTTTTTCAGCCTTCTTTAGAAAAATCCTAGAAAATCCATAAAAATAAGAAAAACACTCAAGAGGTTAATTGAAGAGAGCCACTTTGAGGCATCGCGGTGTAACATAAAATTTGCTCGATATGTGGCCGAAATGGCGTGTCTACACTCCCTAGGACCAAATTGGGCCCTATTGCCTGGCACTAGGGGTGTCAACGGGTCAGGCTAGCCCATAAACCCGCCCAATTGACAGTTCAAAAGGCCCATCTAAAATCTGACATTTCAGCCCAAGCCCATGAACTAACTCAAAAATTAGGTCCATTTCTTGTTGGGTTTAGATGGGTTGGCCCATCGGGCCAGCTACAGATAGGGTTTCCTAAACCCACCAGCTCCACTCTCTAAACCCGCGAGTGTGCGATGGGCAAACGAGGATGGCGTGAACGCGCGGGCGATGCGAGCCCCCACGAGGATGGTGCCCTCGAGATCGCCAAGGGAGAGACCGCCGCGGCGGTGTTCGCGCTCGATGCGGCGCGCATCGGAGATCCACCGGGCGACGTCGGCATCCTTCCTAGCATAGGTGGTGTAGATGGGGTTTCCACCGAAGTCGACGGTGAAGAACCCGGTCTTGGGATGGGCATCCTCCGGTGCTCGGCTACGGGAGATGGCGACCTCGACGGCGACCTCGACGGCTACGGGAGATGGCGCTCGGCTACAGGATGGGTATCATGTACCTGTCCACAGCGGCGTCCTCCGTCGTCGCGTGCGGCAGCAAGAAGTGCCCTGGCGGGTGCCGCCGAAGGCCCTCCAGGACCACCGCCTTGAGGTAGGGCAGCTTGCCCAGGTCCTCCTCGCTGACCTCCTTGGCATCTCCGACCACGTTGGAGATCTCATCGAAGAGCTTAGCCTTCACCGGCTGATGCTTCACCAGATTGGTCCGGTTGCCTTTGTTGTCGGGACTCCAAGTCCAGCAGCGAGTCGACATAGAAGTACTGAAAGATGTTGTCTCCCCTGTTCTCACGCCCCTCATCCCGCAACCCCCGACGGGCCCTGATGAGCAGGATCAGGATGACTTCCTACTTCTGGCGCAGCTCCAGGAACCTCTTCCGCCTGTTCTGAAAGACCCACTGGGCAATCCATGGTAAGAAGACGAACACGTCGAGCTTGACGACGTAGAGGAGGAGGTCGCGCTCTGCCTTCCTACCCCTTTCGACATCCCAAGACCATGCGACAGAGGGGAACGCCTCCACGAATCTAAGGCCGGCGGTGGCGGACTTGGCCTCCTCGATCTGATTCTAAGGGGGTAGAAGCTGGGATCGAACAAATTCCAGCCAGAACGGGTAGGATTGGAATGGGAATGACTTGTTTGGCCGGAATGGGCCGGAATGGGCCCCAATGGGCCAATCTGGGTTCATTTGGGCCATGATTCATTAGACTGGGTTTATTTTGGACTGGGTTGGACCGGGCCAAATTAGTTACGGGCCAAGGGTGGGCTTGGGCTGGGCCAGTCCAAACCCAACTCGTTGACAATCCTACCTGGCATTGGTTATATTTGTTATCTTAGACAATCAATTTAATGGCCAAATAGAGTACCAAGAAGAGATGAGAGTAATAGACGAATAGACGAGAGTGTAGAGAGAATGTGAACAGATGAGAGTATAAAGACAGTAGATGAGATAGGGACATATTCGTAAAAACACGATAAACGATGATAAAGACAGTTGCACAGCACTAGGTCATGTGCCGACAGTCCGGTAGAAGTCACAACCACCCACTAGCCGTGCCATGACACAAACTAGAGGTCTGGCGTGATCCCAAGGTAAGAAGGAAACACACTAAGGCTATTTGGATCATACTGATCCCTAAAGGAGTAAAGGGTTTTAAGGGTACAACCAGCTTGTTGGCAATAGACGTCCGCCAAAGCCAAAGAGAGTTAAGGAGGCCTTGACAAGGAGTCCTTGGTCCGGTCAGGAGTATTTCCAACGGAGAGGTGGTCCATGCCAAGAAAAAGTGTGTAACGAAATGTTGTCCGTCTTGTCTCGAGTGCTCGATGGCAGAGGGATGCGATAACGGTGTACAATTCACACGAATAAATGAAGACAAGTATCATTTAAATAATTGGGAAATTAAGTGAATAATTACTCTTAATTACTAGATATATTATGGATTAGTTTAAAAGGGTCTCAAGGTAAATATTAATATTTGGTGTGTGCAAGTGTAAAGAATCATGAGAGCAAGAATGGTTGTGCACTTTAGCTTCTAATTAATGGATTTCATATAATAAATGACTAATTTTAAATAAATAATTCGCTACTGTTCACAACAGTGCCCAATTAGGGGTTTAACATGGTTTAAATGGAAAGATAACAGGGGTATAGAAGCAAATCAGGGTTTCTGGCGACATTGTGAAATCGCGACGGGGGTCCCCGTCGCGTTTCATGTCGCGACAGGCGGTCCGGCCGCGTTCTGCTGAACCGGCTGGGCTGGCGTGAACCGGGAGGAACTCGCGACGGCGCGGGCCGTCGCGTTTATGACATGATGGACCGGCCAGTCGCATCCCTTCTGAGATCGCGACGGGTCAGGCCGTCGCGATTTCAGAAGGGCGGCCCGACCCAAAAAAGGGGAAAACTGCCCTTTTCAGGTTGGGTCATCCCTCCATGCATGATACAAGGTCATTTAAAATTCTGTATAAAATCGTAGGAACATCCAAAAATCATGAAACTAGTTTTGAATGAAAGTAGACATGTAGATGTATCAACATGCATGAGTAATTAGAAAATAGACAAGTATTGGGCATACTTTAATTAGGTTACATTTTAGTGACCTAAAATATGCACAGTCATGGAAAATGATTTAATTCGCATAGGATGCATAATAAAAATTGAGGGAAATAGGATCATTCGAAGGCTAACATCATGCAGTATTTATGATAAAATTTGCAAAGCATGTAATCGAGTATATACATGGATTGAAGTCAAACAAGATGGTTCGGGTACATGATGATGATAGAGATTAGAGCATTTAATACTCACTTATGGAGCAACGAAAATTAGGGAAATCATGGGACTTTGATAGAGGGGATCAAGGTCTACCTAGGGTCAAGTTTAATTTAATTTTGTTTGAGAGATTGCTACCTTTTTGCACTGTAAAGATTCCTAGGGTTGAAAAATGAAGAAGATAGTGGAAATCCCTTGCTCCAAGCTCCTTCCTCCTTGCTCCTCCCATCCACAGCTCCTCCCTTCGTCCCCCAAGACCCCAACAACGAACTATGGGTTGGTAGGGACGAATTTGGGGGTGTATTAGCTAGTTTAAGAGTCCAACTTAGTTAAAACTCTTCCTTCCCTTCAAACTCATAATTTCCACATTTATCTCCCTATTTCCTAGCATTTATCCACCTAATAGAATAGAGGAGAGGTTTAATTTCGTGGGTAGAGGGTTTGGGTAGGTCTAGGACTCTTGTAGAGATATTTATAAGCTATTTTAGTCATCATCTTACCCTTTTTTAATTTATTTAATAATTAACTCTGAATTTCCACATTTATCTCCCCCCTTTCTAGCATTTAACACCTAATTGGCTTGGGGAGAGATCTAATTTTGTGGCTAAGGGATTGGGGTAAGTCTAGGTCTCTTTTCTAGATATATATAAGTCGTTTTAATGATTTAATTGCCCCTTTTAATTAGAAAATACTATAGTTATGAATTTTATAATATTATATCATTTTAAACTCATTTAAATATGAGCATCCTATATTTAACCCAATTTTCTCTTATCTAAATCCCCTTTTTAGATTAGGATAGAGCTCTATTGAATTAAATTAGGGTTAGGACTCTTTTTAAGACAATTATGAGTTAAAATAGTCATTATCTTAACCGTTTTTTTATTTATTAATATTTTATGTACGAATTTAGGCTTTAATATTTCCCATCCAACAATGGGCTTTAGCTTTTGGGCCCAATAACTTATGTATGGCTCATTTGTACAACCCATATACTTAATTTACTTAGAGTTTTAATTATCCTTTTATTAGAGAATTTATTCATGGGCCAAGATTGTCCATTGGTCCAATTATCATAATGGGCTATCAACCCATATTGTTTAAAGTCTACTCACATGTTTATTTTAATTTTTAATCCACTTTGGCTCATATAATAATGTGTTTTCTAACTTATTCCTTAATTACGATATTAAGTTGCAATAATTATTAAACTTGGTCCAGATGATTTTTTTATGCCCAAATTTCTTGATGGGTCATTAGAGAATATTATTTAACGTGTAACTATTATTTTTACAAAATTTTTATATGGGTTTTTACGTATGCAATAATGATGCGTACCTTTTAACTAGTTTGAATTTATTAATTGACAAATTTTCAATTTATCTATAATTTTAAATTAATAAATTTTTTGGGATACGACACTTGGCCACCAATCGATACAAATCTTAACACCAATCGATAGAATGTTCACCAATCAGAACAAAACTTATAACATCAATTGATGTGAAACTTGTTCTTTAATCGGAACCACAAAATGCCAATTGATAGATGATTGTTCACCAATCGATGGAATCTTGGTCACCAATCAGAAGAAGACAGTAATCGGTATGAAAATTGGCTATCAATCGATAGACGCTTTCTTCTCCAATCGATAGGCAATGTTCACCAATCGATAAGCAGTTTGTTCACCAATCGATAGACTTTGTGAAGCAATAGATAGAAACTTTGTTCTCCAATCGATATGACACTTGATCATCAATCAATAGAGATTTATTCTCCAATCAATATGGCACTTGGTCATTAATTGATAGAGATTTCCTCTCCAATCGATAGAGATTAAACAACATTTGATTGAGCTTTTCAGTGCAAAACTTTGAAGCGATAGAAATTATAATTTTTATAGTGCAAAAATATTTTTGAAAAATATTATTAAAATATTTAAAAAAATAATGAGTTTTAGTTATCACCAAAACATAGGGATAAATATATAGAGAGTGATTCAACAAAAGCAAGGACCTTGCTTCGGACTCAGACCCCACTATTTATAGGGCTGGGGGGCCGGACAGATCCAACAGCGATGCTTCGGTGCATTACTCCAAGCGCTTAGATGCAACCACGTGGCACATTCCTATGGACCCCCTCCTCGGATTGGGATCTAGTGCAACCTTCGAGGACCGCAATGGTGGCACACTGACTTTTAAGCGGCAACTTGATGGTCAGCGTCGTGCACGACGGCCAAGGTGTTGTCATCAGTGCTCCTAGAGCCATCAATGTCAAACGTGACAACGCGGCAGGGCACGTGGCTTGATGTAATCATGTGGCAAAGTGCATATCGACACGTGAGGAGTCTCGTAAGGCAGCTTCACCTCGCACAACCAACGTTCTGACTTAAAGCTAGGGGGCCAATGACACGGGGAACTCCTACGCCTCGGCTGCATCGATGGGCAAGGTCAACGTCCTGATGATGCTTAGGTTGACGAGCTCCATCTCAGCTAAGGTCAAGGCTAGCCCATCTCAGTCCGGTTTGACGTGGAGCATGCGACATGACCGTTCGGGGGTCATGGCTCACGTTACGGCCAGTAAATGACTGTTGAGTTATCGGTCGCCGATTGTGCGCCTCGTAATAATAGTCGTTAAGGCCACGATCTACACGATGTGGCGTGATGGTTACAAATTGGAGGGACAACAGATATGGTGATCTGACATGATATTCAAGGAGATATCAGATAGTTCGAATGGGCAGCCAACCATTATAAAAGGCTGGACACTTGACACTCACAGGTACCCATAATCGATCCTCTCTAGGACTAATCACCATCTCAACCTCATACTAACTTGGTCGTCGGAGTGTCTAACCATTGAGGTCCCTTGGTGACTTTGCAAGTTAGGAGCTCAGATCCGGAAGATCAGGTCGGCTACGCAGATCTCCTCTCTGGTCTCCTCGGTTCAGATCGACAACTCTAGAGCTACCGTATCAAGATGTAACAGAGATATAACCATTTCTCTTAAAAATCCCTTGAGAAATAGACATCAAAGGCTGTCATTTCTCATATGGCTTCTCAAATGATATTTGCAAGATTATGAACTTTTAAGCATTTTTCAAAATCTAAATCCATCCTTTTGTTTATAATCTACATGTAATCTCACACTTAAATATTAAAAAACTTATTTTTACACTTGCTCATTAAGAGCTCGTGTCACATTGGTGATTAAGCATTAAAACATAAAATATTTGTATTTGTATTTTTAACATGTATATAATATTTATAATATTTATAAAATATTTTGGTTTGATTTGCACTTTGCAGAGCAAACCATATAATGGTTCAAACTGAACCACTCATTTTCCATTATAATCCAAAGAGAAAAGTTTGTTGCACTTCCTATAGTAGTAAGTGCAGGCATCCAAGGTAGTGCTTGTGTGGTGCCACCTTGGATGCCATGTGGGAGCGACGATGGCGGTGGCAGCGGTGGCTGCTACCAGCAGTGAAGACGATTGGGCTCCAAGATATAAATTTTAGACTCTAAAATATAAATCTTGGGCTCTAAAAGACAAATCTTGGGCTTCAAAATATTACCCTTAAGGTTTAAAAATATTAACTAGACTTTTAATATTTGGACTCTAAAATACACATATTGGTCTCCAAAATGCAAACCTTGGGCTCTAAAATTACTACATTTAGGGTTTAAAAATATTGACTGAACTTTTAATATTTTGGCTCCAAAATATAGATATTAAGCTCCAAAATACTTACTTTGACTCTAAAATACAAACTTGGGCTCCAAAATATACCTTTAGGGTTCAAAAATATGTTTTAATAATAATGTCGGCACCAAAATAGAGATTTTGTGTTCCAAAATACAAAATACGGCTCCAAAATACAAATGTGGACTCCAAAATGGTGATTTTGGATCGCATCGGCCGCCCCTATTTCTTGGCCACCATCTGACTCTTAGTATAGTGCATAAGAAAAACTTATTGCATTTGCTTCACTAATGCAACAAGTGTAGTAAGAGTTAGATGGGAGCCCGCATGGAGCCCAACAACCAAAAAGCAGGGGGACAGGGGCAGTTGGCGAAATCCAAAATCACCATTTTAGAGTCCAAATTTATATTTTGGAGCCATAGTTTGTATTCCAAAGTCTAAAATATCTATTTTGGAGCCCAAATTATTATTAACTCATGTTTGGTATCGAGATAGACTGCGTAGCAACTCGGGTTATTAGAAAATAAAATAAATAAATAAAATCTCTAAAAAATAAATGAATTAAAATAAAACTCAATAAGGAAAAAAGTTAATGGGCTTAAATAATAGACCATATTAAAATTATTGGGCCAAAATTAAGTAAAGGGTAATAGAATAATATGATATTAATATTTAATTCATAATGACCATTATCCCTTTAGATAAATTGGGCTAAATTAGTTTAAATGCATTAGATAATGATGAAAATTCATACTTAAGACCTATCCTAGTTTGGAAAGCAAGTCTCCAACCCAATCCAACTCTAATAGGAGCTTAGAAAACTTAAGAGAGTTAGAGTTGCATTAAAAAATAAAAAGATAATCTTTACAAATACACCCCAAGAGCTAAATTAAACCTTAGAGCTAAATGTGTAACAATATTGGAGGGTCTTAACATTGAGCCACTCCTAATTGTGTTCCGTCTGCCCCTATACTAAAAATTCCTTTTAAATATCTATAAAAAAAAATTCTAACCTCTTAAGCATTCCTTCTCAAGAGATTTTTATAGTTTACTAATAGAAGGAGATCTGGAATATGACTTCGATCGGACAAGTGTAGGATTTGGTACTCATGATGAGGATGGTTTGTTTCTAGCTCTCCCATGAAGAGATATCCAAAATATCGATCGGTAGTAAGACATGTTTATTGTAAGATTTTTTCTTAAAATAGAATTGACATAGATTGCTTAGAAGCTTATTGGTGGTGCCTATTTGGGTTCTCTATAATCAGTCAATCAAGCCACTAAGTTCGATTGATTACCTTTTTTTTAAGTTCGGTTAGGCGATCAAGTCGCTAGCTTTGTACAGAACAAAAGCACATCGCCTTAGGTTTGAAACAACAGGCCCCCACCCGCCATCCCAATGCTCTGCCTAAAACCTGCCGAAATCCTCCTAAAGCGCTCAACGCTACCTATCGAAAAGACTTGAAAAGCACCCAAGATGCTACCTATGCAAGGCTCAAGTTTCACAAATTCATCTAAAGGTAAACATTCTCTCAAGCACCTAATTAAATCTCTCTGTAGGTTGATCTTAATGTAATAAACACAATTCCCACGTTTTTCCTAATTTTTATTATCCATACAAAGAGTATTTTTCATCCAAAGTTCAACATGTTCATGTTATCCCGAACCTTACTCTTCATGTTAAATCTTATTGAATTCATGTTCTCATGTCTAATTTCTTGTTTATACATGTTTCTAAACATGTTAGCTTTCATTTAAGACTAATTTTGTGTTTTTTCATGCATTATACATCGAAATTTAAGAGATTTTTTGCCGCTGTGTCACGAACGGGCTTTCTGTGTGTAAACGTGGTGCCCTAGTGACCGTGTCTAGAATGTGACAGTGCGATATGCCACGTTTTGAATGCGGCACACTCCCCGTTGTGTTCACTTAAGTGTAATGCCTCGTATCCCCAGACCGTGTTCTTAACCCGATGTTCCACCCTGTTAGGTTCTGACTGTCGGTTTAGAAACCTGTTTAAACTGTGAACAGTGCACTTTAACTTGAAATTTGGCTTTTCAATGATTGTTTAACCCATCTAACTTTGCTCTATGACAAACCAACATATTAATTAAGTTCATGAAATTAAATTATAATGATTCCTCCAATAACCCTTTTTCATGCTATCTTGATTATAAATTGTGATTGTTTCATATATCTATCCAATGAAGCCTTAACTTGGGTCACCATCATATGATGACTACAAAGGAATTAATATGGACATAAAAGTAATTAAAATGATTATCACAAATAACATGAAATAATAAAGATTTATATACACGATTTGTACTCATTTTTATTGTCGTTTTAGAGCACCATTATCATCATTCCGCTGTTCTAGAAGTCCTCTAGAATGTCGAGCAATAGTTTCAAGCCCTTCTTGACATTGTGAGAACTCTCTATCGGATATTCCTCCTACCAGACTGGAACGTCTTCGATGAGGCTCCGTAAGACTCGGTGAGCCTGAAATTCCTCTAGGATGTCGAGCTAGTTGTACTATTAACACCTAAACACTTCTAGGGACCATGCTGGACCTATACGACATGATCCAACCAACCACTAGATCTTCTCTGTTAACACCCCCTCACTCTCGACCGCATTCTTAACGCGGCAGATAAGAGGACTACATCTTCTCTGTTAACATGCCAGACCCCCTGACTACATTCTTGTCACATCCATAAGGTAGGTTGTGTTCTCCTTGTGACTGCCAGAACCAGAGGGTTCTGTCTGCAGTGGTTACTATGGAGTCTTTTATGTGTTGTTTCTCATGCATGACCCCTATATGTTTCTGCATAGTGCAGAAACTCTTATCTAGTCATTTCTCTCTCATTTATTCTCTTTCTCTCATGATAGACTCATGAATTCAACTATGCTTCTCATCTTTTTCTTAGTACTCTATATAACCATTAATTGATTGTTTACATAATAAAGATAATCAATGCTTGGCAATATAAAGGGCCCGATATGGTCTTGAGAGATGCACCCAAAAGTGCTATTTGCCTGCGGAAGTTAATTGATCAGGGTGTTTGACATTATACCCAAGTGCTATACTATCTCGATTAATCTATGACAATCAATTCGTGCTATTTACAAGAAGTGCTATTACTTTAATTGTGCTATTTGTCCTGGTGGATATTTACTCTTAATATTGTCAGGTCTCTCTCTCTCTCTTGCTATGCATGTTACTAATCATTACTTTATACTTAGACATTTTGCTCGTTATTACTTGCTATCACCATACTCTTGCTCTCTATCATGACTCGACATGCATCATGTAGTTACTCTGCCTATTAACATGTTAATTACTTAAAACATTGTCTGGTTCATGAGATATAAGTCACACTAGACGTTATTGCTCATCAAGTGTTATTTATTATTTTTAGGTAAGTCGACTGACGTTACAAACAAGAATGGCGATGGACAAGAGTGATGAGTGATCTGTCGTCAACTTAGTGGAGTTACCATAGTGTCATAGTATAGTAGAGTTTAGTTAGTTTGTTTTATTTTCTTTCCAATGTAATAGTGTCAATGGGTCCTATGTAATGGATTCAAATTAGTGGTTGTAATAGACTTCGTGATTTGATTATCAATGAAATGAAGAATATGTATTATTCCAACTGTTGTCTTTAGTTGCTCTGATTTACACGACTGCTCGATATATATATATATATATATCTATATATATATATCTGCTTACGTTCCCGATTTATTCCGTTGCTAAATTGGGGGCGTGATAGACTGGGAATAGAGTGATGATATCTTATATATTTTGAAGCCTGAGTTTGTATTTTAGACTCAAAGTAAGTATTTTGAAGTTTAATGTCTATATTTTGGAGCCTAAATATTAAAAGTACAGTCAATATTTTTAAACCATAAGGGAGTATTTTGGAGTCCAAAGTTTGCATTTTGAAGCTCAAGATGTGTATTTTGGAGCCCAAATATTAAAAGCCCAATTAATATTTTTAAACCCTAAGTGTAGTATTTTGGAACCCAAGATTTATATTTTAGAGTCTAAAATTTATATTTTATCATCAATCGTTGCCGCCGCCTATCGCCGCCACTCCCCTCCTCCTCCACCACCATCGTTGCTCTCACATGGTATCCAAGATGGCGCCACGTAAGTACCACCTTGCATGCCAACTTACTACACTTACAACTGCAGTAAGTGCAGCAACAAGATTTTATGTATTTAAACCACATTCTTAGGACAAAATTACCCCTCTATCATAGGTTCCAACCATGACCAAGTAGAGAAGTGTTTATCCCCCGCCATAGGTGGGTTGGACACAGGGGTGGGGTGGGAGTGCCCCACCCCGGGTTCGATCCCGGGGTGGTGCTGGGTCCGCCCAGTGGCAGGTGCCACTGGGCTAGAAAAAAAAAAGTAGGGAAGAGTTCTCCCTTCTGTGCCTTTCTCTTTATTTTGGTAACAAGCAAGACTTGTGAATACGACTCCTGATGTGATGGGCCTCTCCGGTTAGAAAGACTCAAGGCGGACACGGGGTATATGCTTTTAAAGGGTGAGGTGGAACAACACTTTTTTTTCTTTTTAACTTTAGCTATTTTTTATGAGAAATATTTATTGTAAGTTTACCCTTGTAATAAAGATGATGTGATTGCAAGAGCAATTTCATTGGTTAAAGGGGCATTGAAATTTGTAATCTTACAATCCACATTATTTTTATTGCAAGACTATTTTTAATAAGTATTTCTCGTTAATAAACCTTAAAAAAAGGAAAGGAAAGTTGTTAAAATAAAACTTTTGACTCGGTCATCCATCATCGGTGATCTCTAGCCATTGTAATCTGGTGAACTCACGGAGTCACGGTGTGGTTGGGCCCCAAAAAGGTTAGGAGTCCACGTCTCAAGCCCGTCGAATTTGTCTAGAGTTTCCAGCACGTTGGGCTCCCACTTACTTTTATAATATATTAATACTTGTTCCAAACAATAGGAGGGGGCAGATATCTTATATGTTAATTCATATAGAGATGACGAGATTTATTTTTGAAAAATAAATAGGCTCACTATTATGTAATATCCCATTTTTTATTACCCAAATATGAAGGATAATATGGACAAATTGACCCTTTTAAAGCTCGAACTTGGGTTATTTAGTATCACATCTTGAGTTCCACGCACCTAGTAAGTTCCCCATCAGCCAAAAAAAAATCGAACAAGTCATTTTTTGCAAGTTTTATATATAGTATTAAATTTATTAATTTCCCATCAAGCATTTCCAATTTTGACTCTTAAATGGCCATAATATGAAGTTGTGAGATGACTTATGTAGGCATTAGTAAAAATAATGATAACTACTTATGCTTCCTTTTTCATAGTAAAAAACTCCCAGTTATGCCCTATAGCTCAAGCCATTCGATAACATTTTATATTGGGTGGTCAAATTTATTGTTGGGCCGGCTGTTTTATCTCAAAGTTTTGTACCAAACTCAAGAAGCTATATCTTCTTTATAGCATGCAATTGAAAAAAAAATGATATGATTTGTCTTGAGAACTAAGTCCCCTTATCAGTACTAACTCAAACGACTAAGGGCTGTTTATTTGTCTCTGTCACCTATATGCAACTATAGGTTAAAAGTATTGTGCTATATATTATGTCCAGCTTTCTAAGTTAACAGCACAATCAAAGTGTTGTACTATTGAATCCTTACATGTGCCTGACTAGAAATGTCCTCTCATAGGTGAGGTTAAACAGATGAGCTAGAAATATGTAAAGAAAATTTATTTCACTTTTTTAGCACAATTCCTAAAACTAGAGTTCCCTACTTTTGAACAATGTCTATCTGAAAGATTTTATATATATATATATATATATATATGAGAGAGAGAGAGAGAGAGAGAGAGAGAGAAGTGTAGGGGAGAGGAGATTCGAAAATAAGATCTTATAATTTGAAAAAGATAGACCAATTTTATTAATTGGGATTTCCTCCGGACTCCTGTTAGAAGAAGACATCTTTTCAATTTTATAGGTCTACCCTCACACATCCTTCTCCTAAGCAGAGGACTTCACATTTCTGAAAATTTTCACCCTATTCGGATAATTATCGTGGGCCTGAAGGTGATATAGAAGAGTACATGGTCCCTCGACCAACTAACTAACTACATGTGATGCACCCAGACATAGGGCTTTAAAAAAAAAAAATTTAAGTTTCACTTGGTGCATCATGAACATTGCACTAAACGATAGCGCCACTTACAGTCAAATGATTTTTAATAAGAATCTCATCATGAATTGTATATTTGTATAATCTAGACATGGATTAACAGTTCCAAAGAAAAAAACGAGAGAGAGAGAGAATACTGCTCTGAATGGGACCAAAGTGATTAAAGTAGCACACTCATTATTATTATTATTATTTGTTTATATTTGGGACTATTGGATGGACAAGCAAACTATTCGGACAGGTTATTTATGATGATGACACACCCCCTTGTCATAAAAAAAGATATTTTTGAAAACGAGACTTGGTGAGAACAATATTGCAAAAACGGCAAAAGTTTGAGCCAGAGCATTACCATTAGTCCTATTTTTTCCCCCACTTCTATACACATCCACCCTAAAATTCCAAAGCAGCACACCGACACATGTGGTCTACTTTGATTTAGAATGAAGACGATGCCGCCACCATCCTCTTAACATGTGAACCTCGGCACTTGGGGGAAGAAATGGAGGGCGTGGGGGGGGGGGGCTCTAAAACATTCTTTCAAGTACCGTGGAGCCATTGATCATAAGCACTGAAGCTCCAACAAGTTTTTAGCAGAAATCGAACCACAAAACCAGTCGCTAACATCAAGTGAGATTTCCGCGGGATTTGGTTATAATCCTCGACGCCAACAAAGGTAAGCCCAGAAAATTTCAGAATTCTGAACTACAGTTTTGATGCCCAAAACCACACCAGAAATCACCGAAGGAGATAGGGAAGATGGAAGCCTGACATCATATCACGAACTGGAAACCATATATAAATATACCAGCCATCATCTCACACAACATACCCCACCACTTTGACGGTTTCGATCTTCCCATATATCACTCTCTCAGCATAAAATGGAAATCTAAGCCAGAGGCAGAAGTCGGTGGCTGCATGTCAAAAGACATTACAAACCCAGTGTCGACGTAAAACAGGAGATGTAGATCATAAAGAGAATGCGACATCCATGCTCACAAACAACCACAAGCGCAGCGTATGGGCTGGCGCATTCAGGAGAACACACATTACAGAACCATTTACCCCAAATATTATCAAGAAAAACCTAATTGAAGATGCATCCCAACTTGGAAATTACTACCACCCCTCATTCCGAGTTGGCCGCTGTGATAAGAGTGATTATGCAATGGGCTCGATAACGATGCAATGGCAATTTCAAGAGTCTCGACTAAGTTTCACGTCCAGGGAGTCACCAATTTAAGGAATGCAAATTGAACA
Source organism: Colocasia esculenta (assembly GCA_014218235.1). Taxonomy (NCBI): domain Eukaryota; kingdom Viridiplantae; phylum Streptophyta; class Magnoliopsida; order Alismatales; family Araceae; genus Colocasia; species Colocasia esculenta. The sequence continues at coordinate 25,912,041 of CM024755.1, read as the reverse complement.
TGCATGATTCATTTATTGCAAGCAATTGCTACTAAAGCAAAGTAAACAGATGAGCAATTTTTGGGGAAAACCTACAGTATGATCGCGCTTGACCATGGAACCATGGGACACTTCCCCAAGGTTGTAACACTTGTTTCCACTTTATATCGCGAAGAAGCTTCAGCACTGACGTGAAGAAGCCAGAGGTGAGAAGACTCGGTCAACCCTTTGACGTAGAACACACTGCAGGGTTTCCCTTTTCATCCTCGGAGAGGCTGATAATGCCGAGTAGATGACCATTCAGCAGAATCCAGAACCCTGTAGGTCGTAAGTAAGAAAATTGAACAGCCTAATTTCTTTTCAAAGCAGATCGAGTTACCTGCTGGCCTGTTTGAAGCAGCTTTTTAGATTTTAAAGAAAGAACTGTCAGAACCAGAGAGGACCAAGACGAGAGAGGCATCTCAGGCTTTCAGCAAGAGTATACGGAGTGACAGGTGGGGACGTGCGAAGAACTCTCCGAGACAGCAGGTGAGGGCGTGCGAAGAACTCTTCAATTTTTTTGTGAAGATGGCACGTGGGGGCGTGCGAAGAACGAAACCGGTGGGTGAAGCGCAAAGTCAAAAGGGGTGGTGATGCAGCAAAACTGCGAACCGAGTCGTCTAAGCAGGACACCTCAACAAACAAGAAAAGAAGGTACATATCTCAGTAACAGTCTACCAGTCTTAATCACCACTACTGAACATTCACTAAGGAACAATTATGCATGATAAATATAGAAAGACCCAAAGAAAATAAACCTAGGAATCATGTCCAAGTCCAAGCAATGAAGCCCCAGCGACAAGCATCAACATATTACATCTCCAGCCAAAAAGTTAGAAGGGAATTCAACTCCTGCTCCGTCGCACATCTCTGGCATCAGAGTTACTGCATAAAGTTCACAAAATGTAAATGCTAGTCACTGCATCCTAACCCCACCTCACAAAAAAGAGTAATACTTGACTCTCGTTCACGAGAGAGTTTTTGTCCTGTTAGAATAGCCGAGTGATCTCTGATTGACTATCTTAGAGTGCAACATAAGTCTCCACATAAAGTAACATTTAATACTGGTCAAAACTCAATAGAATATACAAGTGGAACAAATATGTGAATTTGTTCTAGTTTGTTCCACTTAACTATTTATTTGTTCCACTTATGCACCTATTTGTTCTATCTATAAATGAACCAAACAGATAGATAAGTGCAACAAATAAATATATAAATAGAACAAATAAATATGCAAATGGAACAAATAATTTTGTTCCACTTATTCACCTATTTGTTCAGCTTATCAATGGATCAAATAAATAAGTGGAACAAATAAATATATAAGTGGACTAAATAAGTATGGAAGTGAAACAAATAAGTTTGCTCTACTTAACTATCTATTTGTTCCACTTGTGCACTTATTTGTTCCACTCATATTTTTATTAGGTCCCGACCAACATTTAATGTTACTTTTTGGAGGACTTGTGCTGCACACTATAACACCCAATCAGAACTCACTCGGCTCTTCCAACATGGCAAAAAATTTCTCATGGACGGGAGAATAGCATTTCTCAAAAAAAAAATGCAACATGGACTTACCCATTGGCATAAGGTGATTCATCACGATCACGCTTGTATGCTGGCGATCGTGACCTACTGTAGCTGCGCCGACGAGGGGAAACACTGCGACGTTTTGGAGAGCGGTCACGAGGACTGTAACTCCTGCTGGAAAGAAAACATAAGAAAACAAAACCAGCATTAGTAAAACAAGCATGACAAGTCTGCACTAGCCACTAGTGGTCGATTACAATCCTGGAAGTGTTTTTAGAGCCTGCCTTGCACATCAATTTAATCCATCAAGAAACCTCCTTTTCTAAAAGACATGATTTCTTTGAGACGTTAAAACATAATAATACCTTAAACTTATTAAAGTTTTAAAGATTATTTTGACAAAACATCACTCATTTGCTGAAAGCCAATGTTAATTGAAAATGCACAGTTATGTTGCAAAAAAATTCCAGAAACCGCAGATTTATGTTACAGCTTTCTCTATTAACAAAAGAAAAAGTAAAACAATCATATTATTTATATGTCATTTCAATCTTGAAACTGAAAGCAACCAAAAGCATGCCCTCATGATATGGCTTGGTATGTTCAGTCAACCAAACAGCTGTTCCCTGTGAGTCTACCCCCAAAGTCATTCAGCATAAAGCAATGATCTCTCTTTCAGACATCTAAGAAGACTTCTCTACAGAAACGTTTTTCTGCCAAATGTATTTCCCCTTGAAATGTGAACAGAAACTTATCAGATTTTTCAAATGAAAATTCAGTAATAAAAGAAATTGAAAACAAGGTTCAAGAACCTGAGGATCGGTCCCAGATTGCCTGGGCTAAAACCGATCATATCAGCCAATCCTGGATTGGCCGATCCGGGCTGAGCCAAAAGTGGATGGTTCGGGCCGTTTGGCCCCCAGGAAAAAATGTTAAAAATATATAGAAAAATAGAAGAAAAAAACATAAGGATTGCATTTATTAACTGAAATACATCAAAGTACATGATACATCACTTTTAATGTATAAACATTATATATCATACACTATACATATCATATTAATATATAAACATAATTAATATGTATATCAATCATACAATCATATATTAATGTATAAACATAATTAATATGTATATCAATCATAAATTAATGTATTTGTGCATGTTAATGTACATAGAATCATATATTAATGTAAATATAATAACAACTTGCACATATATATACAAATCATATTAATGCATAAACATAATTAATATGTGTATCAATCATATATTAATGTGCGTGTGTGTTAATTTACATACAATCATGTTAATGTAAATATAATAACAAGCACACGTATATAGTTAATGCATATATATGTGCATATAGTTAATGCATGTATATACGCTTAATAAATATATTAATTTATATATATATATATAATAAAAAATGTGGCAAAATAGGCCTGGGTTTGGCCTAGAATCGGCCGGGTCAAAACCCATTGGCATGGTCACCCCAGATCGGATCGGCCAGGTCAAAACCGATCCGGATCGGCCGATCTTATTCTGATTCGGCCAAATTTTGATACCCTGATTGAAAACTCATTGTACGACAGATTCAAATATGATAAGAAGCTCATAAAGGCCAAAACTGTGGCATTCATAACTTCATAAAAAAAATCCCTTTTCCCAACTTCTGTCAAGTACCAGAGAACATATCCCTCACTTAACTATTTTGGCATTATGATATGGTCTTCTTACCTTCTGCCATAGCTGGGGCTCCTGCGGTACCGGGGACTTGGGCTACGACGCCTCCCACTCCCAAGTCCTCTAGAACCAATGCGAAGACGACATTCACGAGCAAAATGACCAGGCTCGCCACATTCATAACACTTCATATCAGAACCTCCAGAGCGATCACGATCACGATCACGACCACGGCCACGTCCACCATGTGACATCTCTACTCTCCATCCATTTTTACCTATATCAACAAGATAATTCCAAACTCAGGTAAGCAAACAAACAAAATGGAAAAGATAGAGGTACCAAATCAAAATATATTTATTTGTAAACTGAACAACAGCATCTGTACGTTAGACAAAAATAGATGGTTAACATATATTTGACAATGTGGTATTTATCTACATACCATCAAGCTCACGAATAGCATCCAGGGCATCTCTTCGGTCGTCAAAGTCGACAAAAGCATACCCTGGTGGCTTGCGAGCAACCCATACACTGCAGTAAGAAACCATCAAGATAATTAACTATCACTAGTCAGATCATGAAACCTGTAAGTTGAAGAATCATTCCAAGGCCTGATGAGAAAATGTTAAGATAACTACAAGTCAAGAAGAAAACTTGACAAGACAAGATCAGCTTTACATTTTTCATCTTACATCGAAAGATGGGGAGAATAATGCACAATCAGACATAACCATAAATATGCCATGCCTAACTCATCTACTACTGCTCTGAGAAAAGAGAAGCAAAGGATCGATTGCGTTCATACTGCCACAGAAATCATTTGCACAATTTCCACTTAATAAAGAGTTCAACCCTCTTTATTCTTGACACACAGGTACCAAACAGAAAGCAAAACTTCAAAACTCAGACGTACATAAGCACATGGATACGTGTTTCATCTATAACTATAGGTTATCAAATGCACATGCCAACTACCTTGTTAATAAATAGCTGAATAATTTCACAGAATACAACTATGGGAAACCAGTATAATACAGAAAGTATGTACAATGCAGATGCTCGGAAAGTAAGATTATAAATTTCAGCAACACCACCATGTATCAAGCAAAGATTAATTTATTACGATAAGAAAAATTTCAAACTAGGAACCTACTAAAGAATTTTTAATAAAGGGCGTCAATATAAAGCACTGAGTTCAGACTTCCCGGAGCCTGTGAGCATATCTAATTGCCTACAAGAATTTCAAAATATGTTAAAAAGAAAAGAAACAGGAGGAGAACAATATTACCGTAGTTTCTATTCAATGGCACACTGTATCCTACACTTCCTAATTTAGTAAGAGCATTAAGACTTTCCCATTTAGTAAAGAATGTCATGGCATCAAGACCATACGATCTATTCACCCCATGCAGGCTCTAGCACCCAGCGTACCTTCTCAATACGCCAAAACCACGAAATTCGTCTTCAAGCTCCCTCTCAGTCACCCGCGAGTCAAGATTTCCAACGTATAAGCGAGCCATTCTGGAACAACAAAATGCCACAGCCTCAATTTTGTTTCAACAGTCTCACGTTCCAGATTTAGGCAACGTAGATGAACATCACGATAAGAGCCGTAAGCACCAAACCCGAACCACGACGGATAAAACGAGTAATTCCGCTACCAAATTACGGTATCATAGGCTGCCCTTCGTATGCAAGATTGCAAAAAGGGAAGAAACTAATCCGGGACAAACAACGTCGCATCTGGTAAACGACTCTGGTCACTCTGCTTGCCAAGGCCTTGACGCTAAAAACTTGACTGGGGGAACGGAAAAGTTCTCATCTTTGTGCCGTTAGCCACAAAAAAAAGAAGAAGAAGAAAAAGAACAAGAGAAAGGGGCAGAAAAAGGGAAAAAATCGCGAAAACGCCCAAGAAAATATTGAAAGTTAAAATACAAGAGCACCTAAACACCAAAAGAAGGCAAAGAAGGGTTAAAAAAAGGATTCGGCTTTCCGACTATCCAAAACCCGCCACAAGGCCGCCGACAAGAAGCAATCATCACACGAAAGATAAAACTTCGATCCGATTTCCGCATTAAGTTACACGACTCTCCACCTAGACTCCGACCGCCACCCGCATAAGGGGAGAGTACCACTGATCCCTCCGATATATGCCGACTACGAGGGCGGATCGTAAAAACCCTAAAAAAGCAGCACGAGGCGACAAGGAAAGATGAACCGAGGGATTCGAAATAACACCTTGCGGGAACTCGAGCACCGAGTTCTTCAGGCGGAGGTGGGAAAGTGGGGGAGAAGCACCGTTCAGAACGAGAAACCCTGAGAGCGGCGCGCTCGCACGCGGCGGTCCCTGGAGGAAGAGGGGGGAAAGGGCAACCTCCAGAAGGATCGGGGTCCAGGAGAGGAAAAGAACCCCAGAATGGCTTCTGTCTAATATGCGCCATGGACTATGGGCCCCCGCGCCATGGGCTTTCTGGGCCCACTCTAGAACATGTGCCGTTGTAGAATCTCGGGCTATGAAGGGGAGACCGGGAGGGGAAGGGCCCGGAGGCCCGGCCCATTTTGTTCAAAACCTTTGTGATATGCGTAAATTTGTTGAGAAATATAAGTTAGTCGAGTTGAGTTGTTTGACACAGGTTCCAGAGGCAGCAGCGGCAATGATATCTAGGGTCAGTGATAACTGATGATAGTGATTAGAGTAACTGATGACAGACGATAATGAGCACAGTTAGATTACTTCAAAGTAATAAATGGGAGTGATTTTTGAAAAGAAATACTTTTATTATGCGAGCTCTCATTTAGTAAATGTCTTTTGTGGTTCAACAGTTAGGTAATTGGATGATTATTTTTTAAATAAAAGAACCATATGTTCTAATTACTAGATCTATCATTTTACCTTGTCAAAAAAAATGATGCCCTCTTTTGTTTGGTTTTTGATATGTTGATTAGCCTTATTTGTTGTCCCTTCACCAAAGTTGTGTGAAATGAAATGGGGAGATTTTTTATTCATCTGCTCTAATTAGGACCAGCATGTTTTTTAGGAAGATGGGCACCATCTTGGCATATAACACCGGCATAACATAAAGTGACAAAGGCATTCCATGATGCCTATGACTGATTTTTTTAATTACCTCAAACATGTTTCCCCTGATCGATATCATGTTGTGCAACCATTTTCGTGAATCTTGATGTATGTTTCTCCCGTTATACATCGCCCTAGGCTGATGTGATATCATGGTTTTTCCTCTCTGCCTATGTTACTGACTAAAATGAAAATTATATGAAGATTTATCTTAAATTTTCATTTGTTTATATACCCTTTTACGTGTCAATTATATACATTTTTCTTTGTTATGTTCCATATATAAATTTTGATGAAATTGAATTGGACAATTTGACTCCCGGTCCTGAGTAGGGAGTCTGTTTTAATTTTAGGTCCAGACACAAAAAATGTAGTATGACCGGTCCTCAAATTTGAAAACTTTAATTTTCAGTCCTTTGAGAAAGGAATCCGTCTGCTAGTTAACATTTTCCCATTGAAAAGACCATATTACCCTTCCCTCATACCCACCAACCCCGCTGCACATGGCTCCCTACTCAGGACCGAGAATCCCAGGCCCAGCCCGTGGGGTTCTGCCGTGGTGCGGTGGACTTCTGAGAACATAGGGGAGGGCGAACGTGTGCTCCGACGCAGGCACGGCCCTACGGCTACTGGCTTTGACGCCGGAGGGGGAGTCGGACGCGGGAGGGGGAGTCGGACGCGGGAGGGGGAGCCGGACGTCGGAGGGGGTCGGACGCTGGAGGGGGAGCCGGACGCCGGAGGGGGCCGGACGCCGGAGGGGTAGCCGGACGCCGCAGGGGGAGCCGGACGTCGGAGGGGGAGTCAGACGTCGGAGGGGTGCCGGACGCAGGAGGGGGAGCCGGACGCCGGAGGGGGAACAGGACGCCGGAGGGGGAGCCGGACGCCGGAGGGGGAGCCGGACGCCGGAGGGGGAGTCGGACGATGGAGGGGGAACCGGACGCCGGAGGGGGAGCCGGACGCCGGAGGGGGAACCGGACGCCGGAGGGAGAGAGAGAGAGAGAGAGAGAGAGAGAGAGAGAGAGAGAGAGAGAGAGAGAGAGAGAGAGAGAGAGAGAGAGAGAGAGAGAGAGAGAGAGAGAGAGAGAGAGACCTACCTCTCTAGGGTTTTCACGGTGCGAATGGGAGGGAAGATTGGGGTTTCGATCGGGACTGGGTGGGTTGGGTAGGGAGTTCAAAAGGGCATTTTGGGGATTACGTTAAAAAACTAACGGGGAGTCGACAGTAAAGACTTAAAATTAATGTTTCTTTGGTCAAAGGACCTAAAATTACATTTTTCAGTCTTTGGACTGGAAATTATTTCCGGTGGTCTTTTTTGGACCGGGTATTAAAATTCCCAATTGAATTTAAGCATAGAGGACAAAGTTCTCCACGATTTTCACTTTTTGAATGGGCATTCTCTGTAAATAGCCCTACATCTCCTGTCACTGGAATACTAGATAAATATAAGAATTTACATAATATTGGTGTCATTAAAGTCGTAGTCTGATGCAAATAGAGGTGTCAACTGGGCCGGCCGGCTCGAAGGCTCAATAACTCGGCCCGATTTTCTACAAAATTGAGTTGGATATTTTAATCTCTTTTAAATTTTAAATCCGGTTTGGAGTAAGATTGGACCGAGTCCAAGCTTGGCTCGGCTCGGCCCAAGCGGCCCGGTAAATTTTTTTGAAAAAACAAGTGACATGGTGGTAATTCTAATATTTTAAAATTTTGGATTGAAAATTATGTTATGGAGCTATGTTTAATGATTTAATATTTATTTCATATTTTTAACAACTAAAAATAAATTTATCTAGATTAGTCTAATATTTATTTTATGTTGTTTTGATTCAATGAACATTAATTTTATTATAAAAATAAATAATAATAATAATAATATCTTTAAAAATATAAAATCAGGTCGAGCTGGGTCGGATCTGAGCCGGACTTTACATAATCGTCCCGAGCCGAGTCAAAATTTTAAAAATCGAACCTCACCCTGGGCCGGGCCGGGTCCGGGCCAATCGATTAAAGACCGGACTAAACTCGAGTCAACCCAAGTCCGGTCCAGACCCGACCTATTGCCACCCCTACATGCAAGATTATAAACCTAAATTTATAAGAGAAAGACTTAATGCGCTTTCATATTGTACTTAAGTACCATATGACTAGGCACTAAATCCATGTGACACCTAATAAATTGAGTTGTCACTTTATCACTCTCCATGTGAGAGGTGCTACATGAATTTAGTATCTAGTCATATTACACTTAGGTACAATAAAAAAATACACTAAAACCTTTCTCAATTTACAAAACATCCTGCACTGCTCATATGCATGAAAGATTGTGCATAAAACGGTGATGTGACTATGGACATCCTGACTATGACATTTCCGAGATCCAACGATGTAATGGTTAAAATACTTGGCTAGGAAGTTTCATAAAATCAGCATCGTGCCTCACTTGAGAAATAGATCATCATTCCATGGTCTAAACGTGTCAAGAAAGGGCATCACCCCACTTTCTCAAGTCTGGAATGATGCTCATCAGTCAGTAACAAGTTGTTTGTGTTCTACACAGTGCCAACTTGTATTAGGGTTGTAAATGAATCTGAATAATATATAGTTTAAATTCGTATCTGAATGGATAAATATTATCTATTTAATAAATATTTGATGGAGCGGATATCGAATACAGATATTATCTTAATGTTAAACAAAGCAGACGCAGAATTAGATGATTCGCTTCATTTAAGATCCGATCCGAAATTAAATTGATATTGGCCATTGGATGTAATATCTTGATCTTTCGGATCGTAGTTTATCGAGTTTGGGGGCTAGTGTGTGGCCCATTAGTTGAGTTTGTGTGTGTACATGGGTGTTTGTAGGTGTGTGTAGTAGGGTGTGAGGCTGGAGGGTTGGAAAATCCCAGCCCAACAGACCTCTGGTGCACTCATTAAGAACGTGACCAACACAAGCATCGCGATTCTTTATGAACGCGACCACCTGCTACGTCGTGATTTAACGCCGCTTTACGTGGGCGCGATTGCATGCACGCTGCATGGCCCATGCAGGGACGTCGGGGCTTAATTGTGACGACCAAGTACGTCACGTTTTGAACGCATCGGCCCGATATGTCACGATTTAGCCTGCGTTTTGTTTGAGCTCCCAGGCCTGGCCAAACAGTGTAGGTTGCACTGTTTCAGCTGCAGGGAATTCTGGGGGAGGTTCTGCCAGCGGTTTTGAGGCGTTGGAGTGCTTTTCGGCGTGCTTCCAGCACGAGGAGGTGTTTCGGAGCGCAGGAAATGCCGAGACGGTGTCATTTATGTGTTCTTCCTATCGGTAGGGGAACTTTCTCCTTGTTTTGGTTGTGTGGCTTGTGTGGATTAGGTTAGAGGTGTTTCAATTGAAGAATTGCTTATATTTGGTAGTAAGCATGCTTAGGTTATTGTGTGGATGTTTAATTATAGTTTTTACATCATGTATAGATGAGTTGTATGATTTTCGGAATGAGAGAACAGGGTAGGGTTCTTCAGTCTAAAAGGTGACGGACCCAGACGTCGCGTTTTGAACGCGATGACTTGTCCGGTCGCGATTCAGGTTTTAAGGCGACGGGTTGGTCCGTCGCAATTCAAGGTCTTAAAGGCGTTTACTATGTCTGTCGCGTTTTAGAGTGTGGCCACCCGAGTTATTGGTCTTTGTGACCAGCCTGTCTCTTTCGGGTTGCACATTGCTTGTGCGATGTTGTTAAAGTTATTTATAGCATGTAAGTGGTGCATCGGTAGTTAACATGATTGGAAATGTCGAGTTTGCATGGATTTGTGTGCATAACAAGTTAGGTTATTAAACGCCTTCCATGGTTACCTCTCAAGTCGGATACCCCAGGTTCATTGTGAGCCAATGTCATGCCACACCAATTTAGCAGCGGAATAAATTAGAGAGGCATGAACAACGTGTATGGTAACGTAAATTATGCATACAGTCGCAAATATCAGAACATCTAATGAACAATAATTGCAATAAACTCCTTATTTTTATTGATAAAACACCTAAACTATTACAACCACTAATTCTGAGCCAAAACATAGGGCTCAATAATATCATTACATTTGGAAAGATAATTAAGCAAAAATCTAACTAAACTCTAAGGTACTAAAGACATTCCATCGCTATGACTCCAGATCGCTCATCACTCTAGTCCATTCCCGTTGGTGTGTGTAAGGCCATCACCCGACTTACCTGAAATCACAATAACAAATAACAAAGGATGAGCGATAACGCTCAGTAGGACTTAATATCTCATGTAATCAAGCATGCTTAAAGTGATTAATGTCTTGTAAAGCAGGTTAACTAGAGAGAACGATCAAGTATAGTCAAGAGAGTAATAGCACATGATAGAAAAAGATTGGTAATACATTCCACAAGAATATTGCAAAATTAGGATGATAAAAGATTGGTCATATAACGAGATAGCGTGTAACAAGATAGCGTGTATGGTTGCACAATAATGCACTAGAAGAATACGACAGTAGTCACTCTAGGATAGTAGCCGTTCAGTAACTGTCAATGATAGCACAGTACGTCTGAACTAATCAGACTAACAGTAACAGTATAATTGTGACGGCCCTCGTTACACCGGTACGGTCATACCGACCCACGTCGGTATAGCGAGTGCTGCCACAGTGGGACATTTACCCAAACGATACAAACAGCTGAGATACACGCGAATATACAACATAGTAGCGGAAGTAAAAGACCAATGTCTTCATTCATTCATCATCCACATTAAACATACATGCAGTTCGCATTTAACATAAAAGAACTAAAATCCACATGATTTAAATTGCTGAAATTAAATACAAATGTCCACACTTATACATCATTCTCATGATACTTCTAGTACAATGTTCAAAATTACATACTGTGAAATACACAATCTCAAAGAACTCCAACAACTAGCTAGTCTCCGCGCTCGGAGTCCGTCTCCACCGTCTCCTCAAGCGGTGTCGTGTCACCAACTATACCTGTACGCCGAAGCAAGGAGTGAGTCCAAGGACTCAGCAAGCAACACTACTCATGATATACACTTATAAGTCCTAGTGGTTTCTACATGCACATTACAATTAGCCACACATAGCATGTTAGTCATTTCAAGTTGTCAACCTATCATGAAAGTTCTACAATTTTATACATAACTCATGCTTTCAGATTTCTAAAATAAACTTCACCTATCACACGGTCTCTATTCAATTTACTCATGAAACTTTAATCTTTAAAGAATCAAAACATGAGAGCTATCAACATGAACTTTTACATACATGGACGGGAAACACAACTAGCATGGATTTTACACATTTTTAAACACATACATGAACCTTTTCACATGATTTAGGTTGCTGATTTCATATGGTTTCATGGCTGAAAACCTATGCATGAGAGCTACAACAATGCATAAAACATATCACATCAACAACCATTCATGCAGTCTTGTGCCCGTGTTCACTAATTATCCCTAACATAGATTCTAAGCATCTTTGCACATTAAACATAATGATAATAACATGAATTTACTGATTTCACATGGTTTCAGATTTGTATCACATAGGTTTCAATAACACATTTCCACATCTTTAGTTTCACATTTTTATTTGCACAAGTTTTCTCTTTCACCTGGTTCACTTTACACATACACATTCACATGTCACTTACACATTTACACATGGTCACATACACATTACACATTTCACATTACACATTTTAGGTGCCGTGACACATAGTCCAAACCACCAAAGAAGGACATATACACATCACATTACACATAGACGCCATCTAGGCATTCCAATGGCGACTCTTGGACTGCGCAGACCGGGAGAACAAGTCTCCACCCTAACCAGTGGTACTTGTCCACCTCCAGGATTTCCCCCTAATGCCCTTAGGGTCACTTAACACAATGAACTTTCTCAGGGGGACTTTTCCCTGATACAGCTCCACTGCCCTCTACGGAAGCAGTGTCACATTGGCACAGTTACACATTTACATATTTACCGTTTTACACTTGGTTTTACACATAACACTTCATCTCATTCACTTCCTTACTCACATGAATACCTCTGTTTTTTTTTCCTAACATGGTACTACAGAGTTTCAAGAGTTTAACACACAGTGAACACACTAATCATGTTGGGTTTAAACAAAATCTAATCACATTACGATCATATGCACGACTTATCACATTTCACATGAAAAATACATAACTTTTTATTTACTGATCCAATTGACCTGAAATTTTAACCACATGCTGTTTTCGGGTTCAAGATGATACCCTCAATTTTTCAGATTTTTCTGAGCTTCATGGAATTTACAGTAAATAAAACACCTAATTAGCATGCCATTCACAATTTAATTTAACATGGGGTTTAACACATCTTGCAACTTGCCACTTACTGTTTTAAACATAAGTTACTAACATATGCATGAATTTAGAATACAACATCACCCTAATTCATGCATCTATGGATTGGTCACTACAAACCATTCTTGCATGCTTTCATTTATTCTACCGAATCGGATTTATTAGCACGTTACACTAGCATGGATAATTTACCAAATTTGCAAAACACATATACTGACCCACTGACTTTCTTGATCAGACCAAAACCAAGGCCTTCATACAATTCTAATCATGGAAACTAATTTGCAAGAATCAACAATCCATGTTCACAAGTTTAAGGAATACAATTTCCACATTCACCATCACATCCCACATTCATTCACACACCACAATTTACAAAATACATAGAGTATAAGGTTTACCATATATCCTCATCACGGAAATCATATCGAAATTAAAGTAGAAGAAGGGCAGAACAGTTCATTGTTCTGTCCTGAGGAACTAGGCGGCAGTCTCTGGCCGCTGACTCAGGGTCAGCGGCATGGTCGATGGACACCAAGTATGATTTGGACGTCCAGGGACCTTGCCGTCGAATCAGGTCTGTGCAGAAACACAGACCCGAGCTCTGAATCTTGGGTGAATTGGAGGGTCTAGGACTCGAGGAAAATTCCATAAAAATCACAAAACCAACCTAGACTCATAAGGGGACATCAGGGATAGGTCACTTGCCTTTAGAAATTTCCTCCAAGGGATTTATGGCTCGGTGAAGACCTCCTTGGGCAGTTCCAAGAAAGTTGCAGAACCCCCCTCCAAACGATCTCTCCTCCGGGCTCCTGGATGATCTCCACGCCGAGGGGATGTCGGGGAAGCCTTCCTCGTTGGTCCAGCAACCTCCTTGCAGCAAGGGGACGCCGGATCAAGGTCCAGGGATGTGGATTTTGGGTGGCAAAATGGGTTTTCTCTCAGACTTGCTCCTAGGTTTTTTTTTTCTTTCTCCTTTCTCCTCTTGCAAGGGTGAAGGGAAGAGTGGGAGAGTCCAATTCGGGTTCAGGATTTAGGAGGGTCTCTCTCCCACTCATTGGGGTGATGGGACACCCTCAGAGCCGTTGGGGGACATCCCCCCCCAATGGTGGCCATACCTTGTTTCAGAAGCTTGCAGCTCTGCTGCGCATGCAGGTCAGAGAAATTGGCGTCCATATCGCTGGACGCCGGGATGAGTGTTGGCATCCATGTCTGGACGCTGACACCACCTAAACGGCCTGGGCTTGACGCCAAGGTGGCCTTCGGCCAGAACTTTAAATTATGCAGAAAACCATGCATACCATGCACCTATACATGCAATGTACATATGGTATTGTATCCATACTATCATCATGCAATACATACATTATTTATACTTAATATAAACACATGCACACGTAATTATACTAATTTAATACGTACGTAAATATGTACATACACACAAGCACAATATACACACATAAATACAAATAATACGATGAAAATTCGAGGGTCTTACACCCTCTCCCCCTTAAAGAAACTTCGTCCTCGAAGTTAGAACGACACTACTCATACAAAAGGGGATACTTCTTCTTCATCGCATCCTCAAGCTCCCACGTAGCCTCCTCACGTGAGAAGTTCCGCCATAGAACTTTCACCGATGCGATACTCTTGTTCCGGAGATGCTGAACCTTCCGGTCAAGAATGGCTACGGGTTGCTCGACATACGAAAGATCTGGTTGGATCTCCATGGGCTCATGACTAATCACATGAGACGGATCTTGGACATACTTCCTGAGCATAGATACGTGGAATACCGGGTGAACGCTAGCCAAAGCTGGGGGTAAAGCTACCTCGTACGCCACGTTGCCCAAACGTCTGAGAATATCATATGGGCCAATGAACCTAGGGCTTAGCTTGCTATGCCTGCCAAATCTGACAACACCTCGAGTAGGCGATATCTTCAAGAAGACATGATCGCCAACCTCGAACTCCAAATCCTTTCTCCTGTTGTCGGCATAACTCTTCTGCCTATCCTGTGCCGCAACAAGCCTTTTCCTGATAAGCTGAATCTTATCCGAAGTTTCCTGAACTAACTCCGGTCCGATCAACTGCCTATCACCAGTCTCCTCCCAACATAAAGGAGATCTGCAGGGCCTACCATACAACGCCTCGAATGGAGCCATACCGATACTAGCATGAAGCTGTTGTTGTATGCGAACTCCACAAGAGGTAATGACGCTCCCAATCATCCTTCCAATCCAGAACACACGCTCTCAACATATCCTCGAGCGTCTGGATAGTCCTCTCGGACTGTCCATCGGTCTGGGGATGAAACGCCGAACTGAGCTTAAGCTCCGAACCTAACGCATCCTGAAGACCCTTCCACAATCTCGAAGTAAATCTCGGATCTCGATCCGAAATGATCGACTTCGGCACACCATGCAACCTAATGATACCGCTAACATACAATCTAGCTAAACTCTCTACTGACTGCTTCTTCTTCATAGGCAAGAAATGAGCAGTCTTCGAGAATCTATCTACAACTACCCAAATCGAGTCATTGCCCCTTCTAGATCGAGGCAAACCCGAAACGAAGTCCATAGTGACAGCTTCCCACTTCCACACGGGGATATCCATCCTCTGCATAAGGCCGGATGGTCGCTGCCGCTCGGCTTTCACCTGCTGACATACTAGGCATCTAGACACATAATCCGCAACATCTTTCTTCATGCCGGACCACCAAAATGATCTCTTCAGGTCTTGATACATCTTAGTGTTACCCGGATGAATAGAGAATCGCGATCTATGAGCCTCCGCTAACACATGCTCACGGACATCTACCACATCGGGGACACAAACACGGTGCTGAAATCTAATCACACCGTCCTCATCACGAGCAATGCCCGCCTTACCCACTAACTCTAACAATCTAGGATCGGCTTTCTGCTGCTCAATCACCTCATCCAAGACTGAGGATCTAAGGGATAGCTGAGCTACAAAAGCCTGACACAACGATGGCTCTAACTCGGTCATAGAGCACGCTGCATCCTCCAACATCTTCCAATCCTTCTGGAGCGAAGACCTCTTTCTACTAAGAGCATCCGCTACGACGTTCGCCTTTCCAGGATGATACTGAAGGTCGAAGTCATAGTCCTTCAAGAACTCAATCCATCTTCTCTGCCTCAAGTTTAATTCCTTTTGGGAGAAAAGATACTTCAAGCTCTTGTGGTCGGTAAACACCTCAAATCTGACACCATAAAGATAGTGCCTCCAGATCTTTAGTGCATGAACCACTGCTGCGAGCTCTAAATCATGAGTCGGATAGTTCCTCTCATGCTCCTTCAACCGACGAGAAGCATAAGCCACTACCCTCTCTTGCTGCATGAGCACACAACCTAAACCAATCTGAGATGCATCCGTATAAATGGCAAAGCCTTCTAGACCACTGGGCAATACCAATACTGGAGCAGAAGTAAGCTTAGCCTTCAATAGCTGAAAGCTACGCTCACATGTCTCAGACCATACGAACTTCTCACCCTTTCTGGTCAGCTTTGTCAAAGGGGCGGCGATGGATGAGAAACCCTCAATGAATCGCCGATAATAACCAGCTAACCCAAGGAAACTACGAATCTTCGAAGGGGTCCTGGGAATCTCCCAATCCATAACTGCCTGGACTTTTGCTGGATCAACTGCAACACCAGCGCCGGAGATAACATGCCCGAGAAAATGAACCTCGCGCAACCAGAACTCGCACTTGCTGAACTTCGCATACAGCTTGTGCTCACGGAGAACCTCTAAGACTAACCTCAAATGCTGACGGTGTGTGGCCTCATCCGGAGAATAGACCAACACGTCATCAATAAACACAACAACAAAGCTATCTAGATACGGACTAAACACCCGGTTCATGAGGTCCATGAACGCTGCAGGGGCGTTGGTCAATCCGAAAGGAAGAACCAAAAACTCATAATGTCCATAACGGGTTCTAAATGCCGTCTTGGACACATCCTCACTCCGAATCCTCAACTGATGATAACCAGATCGCAAGTCAATCTTGGAAAAGACTGATGCCTCTCGCAACTGGTCAAACAGATCATCAATCCGAGGTAAGGGATACCTGTTCTTCACAGTCACCTGGTTCAACTTCCTATAATCAATGCACAACCGAAGTGACCCGTCTTTCTTCTTGACGAATAATACAGGCGCGCCCCAAGGGGAAACACTAGGGCGAATAAATCCCTTATCGAGCAATTCTTGCAATTGCTTCCTCAACTCGGCTAATTCTGCAGGGGCCATCCGATATGGGGCCTTCGAGATAGGAGAGGTGCCTGGAAGCAACTCTATAGTGAACTCTATCTCCCTATCCGGTGGCAATCCAGACAAGTCGTCGGGAAAGACATCTGGAAAGTCCTGCACCACATCGATCTCTGCAAGAGTCAGTGACGAACCAGCATCGGGTACTAGCATAACGCTGGCAAGAAATGCGTCACAACCCTTGTTCACCATGCGCATCGCCTTCATGGCAGAGATAACTAACTTTCCCGCTAAGTTCTTTGGCAAGGGATGAGAGAACTCATCCTCACCAGGAATGCGGAAAACAATCTTCTTCCTACGACAATCCACTAACGCATAGTGCTCCTCTAGCCAATCCAGACCAAGGATACAATCATAGTCCTTCATCTTTAGCAAGAAGAAACACCCATCTAGGAATCTATCCTCAATGCACACAGGTAACGACGGAATGCACTTCCTAGTCGATACCGTACCCGCAGGGGTGTGCACAGACAAAGGAACCTCTAACTCCTCAGACTCTATGCCTGACTCTAGGGCTAACTGCCTAGCGAACCGCTCGGAAATGAACGAGTGAGTAGCACCCGTATCAAACAAAACCCGAGCGTGCACACCGAAAAGTAAAACTGTACCTTCGGTGACATGCTCCGCCTGCTCGGCGTCCTCACGAGCTAACGCAAACACTCGAGCTGGGGCTCGAGGCCTTCCTGGTCGTCCTGTAGCTGGCGCGGCTGCCGCTACTGCTGGTACTGGCGCTCCACACTGAGCTCCCTGCTGAAGTCTTGGGCAATCTTTGATCTTGTGGTCGCTGCTCCCACACTTTAAGCATCTACCCGCTACTAACCAGCACTCGGAACCTCCATGGGTCTTCCCACAATGGGGACACTCTTTCTTCGCACCGGGGGAACGTACAGAAGGTACCTGAGAGTTGCTGACTGCCACTGCTTTTCTGCGGTGTCTGGTACACCGTTTTCTTCTTATCCTGCCGCTGGAATGTCGCTGCCGGCCTCTTCTACGAAGCCTTCTTCTCTTCCAGATACTGCTCCATTTCTCCCTCCTGTCTGCAGGCTGCGCTGAGGGCCTCGTCTAGCATGCGGTGGTCGAACGCCACGAGCCTCGTCCTCAGTGATGGTTTGAGACCCATCACAAATTTCTTGGTCTTCCTGCGCTCATCCTCTACTATATGCGGTGCATATTTAGAAAGTTCAGAAAACCTTGCCTCGTATTCCAGGACGGTCATTGATCCTTGCGTCAGGGAAAGGAATTCTTGCTCCATCTTGTCCTAGATATGCTCTGGGACGAACTTGGCTCGGAAGAGCCTCACGAACGCGTCCCATGCCACATCAACCGCTCCGTCCTCGAAGCGCGTACGCAGTAGGGAGGACCACCATACATCAGCTCTCTCCTGCAATACACCTTCATAAGCACCAACTAACAATTCTAACTTTAACAACCAACATTCAAGCATAAACTAAAGCATACCTGTAGCATGTAGGTGGCTAAGGTCACCTTGTCCTCGTCAGGACACCTGATAGCTCGGAAGATTTTCTCCGTCTCCCTCATCCAGCTTTCTGCCATTAGCGGATCACTCTCCCCCTTAAAAGAGGGTGGGGCCATCCTCTTGAATCGCTCCATGATGGAAGGTCCACCATGGTCCTGAGCTGGGGCCTGAGCCTGCTACATTAAACAATAACAATATACAATAAACACAATATCATGCAATTTAAATAGCAAACTATTAGGTTGTTTTATTATTCTACCTGGGCCTCCAACTGGGCCTGGAGTGCTGCCTGGGTGTGGGTCTGCGTCTGCATGGCTTGCACCAGACCTTGCATAACTACTCCATAGTCCACTGGCGGTGGTGGGGGAAGCACAGGACCCTGTGGGGCCGGGGCCTGCTGCTCCGCCTGCTCCTCACGCCTCTGCTCGTCGTCGCGAGCTGGCACACCTCCACGTCGTCCACGGGAAGCCATGGCTGTCATAAAATTTCAGCCACCATTAGAACTAGGTTACTAAATTTTCTAACTATTTTCTTATCTATCTTTCACTTCTTATTAGTGTTTTCTACACATGTGGACATACTTAGCATGCAATAGGGATGATGACTCAGGTATATTCATGTGCAATCTCAACCGGTCGCTCTGATACCAATCTCTGTGACGGCCCTCGTTACACCGGTACGGTCATACCGACCCATGTCGGTATAGCGAGTGCTGCCACAGTGGGACATTTACCCAAACGATACAAACAACTGAGATACACGCGAATATACAACAGAGTAGCGGAAGTAAAAGACCAATGTCTTCATTCATTCATCATCCACATTAAACATACATGCAGTTCGCATTTAACATAAAAGAACTAAAATCTACATGATTTAAATTGCTGAAATTAAATACAAATGTCCACACTTATACATCATTCTCATGATACTTCTAGTACAATGTTCAAAATTACATACTGTGAAATACACAATCTCAAAGAACTCCAACAACTAGCTAGTCTCCGCGCTCGGAGTCCGTCTCCACCGTCTCCTCAAGCGGTGTCGTGTCACCAACTATACCTGTACGCCGAAGCAAGGAGTGAGTCCAAGGACTCAGCAAGCAACACTACTCATGATATACACTTATAAGTCCTAGTGGTTTCTACATGCACATTACAATTAGCCACACATAGCATGTTAGTCATTTCAAGTTGTCAACCTATCATGAAAGTTCTACAATTTTATACATAACTCATGCTTTCAGATTTCTAAAATAAACTTCACCTATCACACGGTCTCTATTCAATTTACTATGAAACTTTAATCTTTAAAGAATCAAAACATGAGAGCTATCAACATGAACTTTTACATACATGGACGGGAAACACAACTAGCATGGATTTTACACATTTTTAAACACATACATGAACCTTTTCACATGCTTTAGGTTGCTAATTTCATATGGTTTCATGGCTGAAAACCTATGCATGAGAGCTACAACAATGCATAAAACATATCATATCAACAACCATTCATGCAGTCTTGTGCCCGTGTTCACTAATTATCCCTAACATGGATTCTAAGCATCTTTGCACATTAAACATAATGATAATAACATGAATTTACTGAATTCACATGGTTTCAGATTTGTATCACATAGGTTTCAATAACACATTTCCACATCTTTAGTTTCACATTTTTATTTGCACAAGTTTTCTCTTTCACATGGTTCACTTTGCACATACACATTCACATGTCACTTACACATTTACACATGGTCACATACACATTACACATTTCACATTACACATTTTAGGTGCCGTGACACATAGTCCAAACCACCAAAGAAGGACATATACACATCACATTACACATAGACGCTATCTAGGCATTCCAATGGCGACTCTTGGACTGCGCAGACCGGGAGAACAAGTCTCCACCCTAACCAGTGGTACTTGTCCACCTCCAGGATTTCCCCCTAATGCCCTTAGGGTCACTTAACACAATGAACTTTCTCAGGGGGACTTTTCCCTGATACAGCTCCACTGCCCTCTACGGAAGCAGTGTCACATTGGCACAGTTACACATTTACATATTTACTGTTTTACACTTGGTTTTACACATAACACTTCATCTCATTCACTTCTCACTCACATGAATACCTCTGTTTTTTTTCCTAACATGGTACTACAGAGTTTCAAGAGTTTAACACACAGTGAACACACTAATCATGTTGGGTTTAAACAAAATCTAATCACATTACGATCATATGCACGACTTATCACATTTCACATGAAAAATACATAACTTTTTATTTACTGATCCAATTGACCTGAAATTTTAACCACATTCTGTTTTCGGGTTCAAGATGATACCCTCAATTTTTCAGATTTTTCGGAGCTTCATGGAATTTACAGTAAATAAAACACCTAATTAGCATGCCATTCACAATTTAATTAACATGGGGTTTAACACATCTTGAAACTTGCCACTTACTGTTTTAAACATAAGTTACTAACATATGCATGAATTTAGAATACAACATCACCCTAATTCATGCATCTATGGATTGGTCACTACAAACCATTCTTGCATGCTTTCATTTATTCTACCGAATCGGATTTATTAGCACGTTACACTAGCATGGATAATTTACCAAATTTGCAAAACACATATACTGACCCACTGACTTTCTTGATCAGACCAAAACCAAGGCCTTCATACAATTCTAATCATGGAAACTAATTTGCAAGAATCAACAATCCATGTTCACAAGTTTAAGGAATACCATTTCCACATTCACCATCACATCCCACATTCATTCACACACCACAATTTACAAAATACATAGAGTATAAGGTTTACCATATATCCTCATCACGGAAATCATATCGAAATTAAAGTAGAAGAAGGGCAGAACAGTTCACTGTTCTGTCCTGAGGAACTAGGCGGCGGTCTCTGGCCGCTGACTCAAGGTCAGCGGCATGGTCGATGGACGCCAAGTATGATCTGGACGTCCAGGGACCTTGCCGTCGAATCAGGTCTGTGCAGAAACACAGACCCGAGCTCTGAATCTTGGGTGAATTGGAGGGTCTAGGACTCGAGGAAAATTCCATAAAAATCACAAAACCAACCTAGACTCATAAGGGGACATCAGTGATAGGTCACTTGCCTTTAGAAATTTCCTCCAAGGGATTTATGGCTCGGTGAAGACCTCCTTGGGCAGTTCCAAGAAAGTTGCAGAACCCCCCTCCAAACGATCTCTCCTCCGGGCTCCTGGATGATCTCCATGCCGAGGGGATGTCGGGGAAGCCTTCCTCGTTGGTCCAGCAACCTCCTTGCAGCAGGGGGACGCCGGATCAAGGTCCAGGGATGTGGATTTTTGGGTGGCAAAATGGGTTTTCTCTCAGACTTGCTCTTAGGTTTTTTTTTTTCTTTCTCCTTTCTCCTCTTGCAAGGGTGAAGGGAAGAGTGGGAGAGTCCAATTCGGGTTCAGGATTTAGGAGGGTCTCTCTCCCACTCACTGGGGTGATGGGACACCCTCAGAGCCGTTGGGGGACATCCCCCCCCCCCCCCAATGGTGGCCATACCTTGTTTCAGAAGCTTGCAGCTCTGCTGCGCATGCAGGTCAGAGAAATTGGCGTCCATATCGCTGGACGCCGGGATGAGTGTTGGCGTCCATGTCTGGACGCTGACACCACCTAAACGGCCTGGGCTTGACGCCAAGGTGGCCTTCGGCCAGAACTTTAAATTATGCAGAAAACCATGCATACCATGCACCTATACATGCAATATACATATGGTATTGTATCCATACTATTATCATGCAATACATACATTATTTATACTTAATATAAACACATGCACACGTAATTATACTAATTTAATACGTACGTAAATATGTACATACACACACAAGCACAATATACACACATAAATACAAATAATACGACGAAAATTCGAGGGTCTTACAATAACAGTCAGATGTCTAGCCAATTCAGAATAGTTAGTCAAAACCGATGCAATGCAGACACCGTCATTAGCCCCTGCAGGTATTTTCGAGTGGCTTTCTGCCCCTAGGACTAGATTGGAGCCCCTCGGACACTCTTCGTGCCCTACACAGTATGCATTCGAGTCAGTAGAGTCACAAGACCCATATTATAGCGCTAGACAGTCAAGTATAGTACAAGCAATAGGAGCCACAACAGCTCAAGAGTCTCAAGAGAGTACTAGATGAATAGATGAGATAGTAAAGTGAATGTGAATAGATGAGAGTAAAAGGATAGTAGATGAGATAGGGGTATAAACGTAAAACAACGATAAACCGACGATAGTCACAGTTGCACATCACTAGGTCAGGTATCGACAGTTTGGTAGAAGTCACATCCGCCCATTAGCCGCGCTATGAACACTGGCTAGATGGTCCGGTGTGATCACAAGATAAGAGAGAACACACTAAGGCCGTTTGGATCGTACTGATCCCTAAAGGGTAATGGGTTTTAGGGTACAACCGGCTCGTCAGCTAAGGACGTGCGCTAAAGCCAAGAAGACTTACGGAGGCCTTGACAATGAGTCCCTGGTCCAGTCGAGAGTATTCCCGATGGAGAGGTGGTTCATGCCAAGAAAAAGTGTGTAACGAAACGTTGTCTGTCTTGCCTCGAGTGCTCGAAGGCAGAGGGACGCGATAACGG
Organism: Colocasia esculenta; assembly: GCA_014218235.1. Lineage (NCBI taxonomy): Eukaryota > Viridiplantae > Streptophyta > Magnoliopsida > Alismatales > Araceae > Colocasia > Colocasia esculenta. The sequence continues at coordinate 25,888,884 of CM024755.1, read as the reverse complement.
TGTACAAAGCACGCGAATAAAATGAAGACAAGTGTCATTAACAAAATGGGAAATTTAATAATTAATTTAACTTAATTACCAGATACATTATTGAGTAATTTAATAGGGTCATATGGCAAACATTAATATTAAGTGTGTGCAAGTGTAAAGAAATCAAGAGAGTATAATGGATTGTGCACATAACTTTTAAATTAATTAATTCATATAGACATTACTCGTTATTGACTAACAAGTCATTATAGTTCATGACAATATTTAATTAGGGTTAAAATAGGGTTTAAATGGTAACAATAGTAGGGTTATATAGGCAATTATAGGTTCTGGCCGCAACACTGATGTCGTGATGTGTATGGCCATCACGTTCAAGTCGCGACGTGTATGGCCGTCACGTTCAGGTCGCGACGTGTATGGCCGTCATATTCAGGTCACAACGTGTATGGCTGTCGCGTTCTGGAACCGACCACTAGGGTCAACCCGGCCAGGTCGCGACATGTCGACCCGTCACGCTCATAACGCGACGGACCCCCATGTCATGACACCCTCTGAGATCGCGACGGGTCAGGCCGTCGCGACTCCAGAAGGTGGCCCGAACCCAGAAAAGAAAATCTGGCCCTTTCCAGGTTGGGTCTCTCCTTCCATACATGATACAGGGCTACTCTAAAATCCATATAAAATCGTAGAAAGCTCCAAAAATCATGAAACTAGTTTTAAATGAAAGTAGACTCATATATCTATCAATAGGCATGGGTAATTAAGAAACAGACAAGGTTTGTGCATGCTTTAACATAGTTACATTTTGGTGATCTAAACATGCGCAGTCATGGAAGAACGATTTAATTAGCAATGAATACATGATAAAAATTAGGTAAAATAGGGGCGTTTGAAAGTTAACAGAATGTAGTATTTATGAGAATATTTGCACGGCTTGAGATCAAGTATATGCATGTATTGAAAACAATCATGAAGGTTCGGGTGCATGGTATGGACAGAATTTAGAACATTTAATACTCCTTCATGGAGCAATGAAAAATAGGGCCATCATGGGGCTTTGCAAAAGGGGATCATGGTCTCCCTAGAGTAAAATTTAATTAGTTCGTGCTTGAGAGATTGCCTACCTTTTCTTGCTGATAAGAAATCCTAGGTTTTTGATGAAGAACGAGATGAAATCCCCTTTGTCCAAGCTTCTCCCTTCTTGCTCCTTCGTTCTTCAGCTCCTCTCTTCATCCCTCAAGGCTCCAGCAATGAGTTATGGGTTGGTAGGGACGAATTAGGGGTATTTTAGCTAGTGTAAGAGTCCTATTTGTCTAAAACTCTTCACCTCCATTCAAACTCCGAATTTCCTAATTTATCTACTTATTTCCTAACATTTATCTACCTAAAAGGATAGGAGAGAGGTTCAATTTCGTGGGTAATGGGTTAGGATGAGATGATGACTCTTATTTAGGATAATTACATCACATTTAGTCTTTATCTTACCATTTTCTATTTATTACTATTTTTATGTACGAATTTAGCTTAATTACTTTCCATCCCAAGATGGGCTCTTCACAATTTGGCCCAACAATTTATGTTAGAACCATTAGTAAAACCTATTACTAATTTAGCTTAATGGGTATTGATTTAATTCTATTTATTCACCCTTTATTCTTATTTAAATCTATTTATCACACTTATTCAATTAATTTCTTATTTCAATTCAATTTAATATTATTTATGTCAATATTTCTAACCTTCATCATTTGGGCTCTTACTCTTGGCCCAATAACTTATGTGAGCTTAATTGTACGACCCAAGTTCTTAATGGGTTTTAATTACCTTTTTATTAAAGAATTTATTCATGGGCCAAGATTGCCTATTGATTCAATTATCATAATGGGCTATCAACCCATATTATTTAAAGTCTACCCACATGTTTATTTTAATTTATAATCCACCTTGGCTCATAAAATAATGAGTTTTCCGACTTATTCCTTAATTACGCTAATAAGTCGCATAAATTCTTAAACTTGGTCTAAATGATTTTTCTATGTCCAAAATTTTTGGTAGGTCATTAGAGAATATTATTTAAAGTATAATTACTATTTTTATGAAATTTTTATATGAGTTTTTATGCATGAAATAATGGCACGTATATATTTGTAACTAGTTTGATTTATTATTTGATAAAATTTAATTTTTTATATTTTCTAATTAATGAATTTTCTGAGGTACTACATCCAATGTGAGACCCCAAATTTTTTTATTCATTTTATATTGTGCATGTGGTATTTACTTATGTATATAGTGTGTATATTAGTTTCTGCATATTCTAATTATTAAATCACTCATGTGCATATATAAGTATATATATTGTTTTATGCGAATATAGGTAATTAGCTAACCTTGTACATGATGTACTTATTTAATTACTGTGCATGTTGTATTTAAGTAAGGTTGAGCATATGATAGATAAGTATTGCTATAAACCTTGTAAGTGCATATGAGTTATTTTTCGTACATGTATGTATTTAAATGTGCATGCATTATCTAATTATTGATGTACATGTTATATTTATTTAAACCCATGCATGTTGTATGTAATTACGTTGCGTACACACACACACACACACACACACACACACATATATATATATATATATATTTGTGCATATGATATCTATTTATTTCAGTACCCATTAAACTGTTTGTAACGAAATTGTGTATCTGTTTTGATGTATGTCTCCGTTCTGGCCGAAATGCCAGTTGGCGGCAACATGCTTGCCACTGATTGCCTGGCCAGAGGAGTTGGTGTCCAGATCGATGGACGCCAACCCCCCTGTTTGTGGCACCATAGGTGGACGCCAACCCCCCTGTTGGTGGCACCATAGGTGGACGCCAAGTTCCCTGCAGTGTGACAGTTTCAGATTTGGTAACGCTTGCGTTTCGTCCATATCCAGTTTAGGAAACCCATCTATAATCGTAGAAGACCTACCCTAATGCGTACCCAACCTACCCAGCTCTATAAAATCACCCTATTCCGGTCGGATTAAGTCTTTTGGCCTTTGTGAAACCCTAGAACCCTTTTTGGAGAAAAGTTGATCTTTGAAGAGTTGGATCTGGCGACTGGAGGAGTTTCTTGGCAACCTGCACCAACTGAAGGATAGTCCATACATAGAAGAAGCATCCCCAACTCCGAGGATCAATCTACATCAACAGAAGAACTGGATCTAAAGAGGTTTTGAGCATCTTCTTGGCTGGGCCGAGGAGGGCTTCTTCGGCAAGATTTGATCTATGTGGATTTATTTGGAGGCAAGTAACCTATGGATGTCAACCCTACTCATGTCCCCTTAGGTCCTAGCATTTTTTTTAGAATTTTCCTCGTGTCCTGGAATCTCCAAATTTCCCATGCATTTGTGTGCTGCCTGCATGGTCTGCAGACAAGAAGTTGGCGGCCACATCCTCTGCCGTCAAGTTCCTGTGTTGGTGGCACCAGACTGTGCCGTTTACACAGTTGGCGACACACACTGTGTCGCCAAGTTCTTCAGGGTACAAAAAGTGCACTGCTTGATCTCTAAAATGTGTTATTTGGACTTCTGGATGTATATGCATGCTCTAAAAATTGTATGTGGTCAGAATCAGTCATTAGGTCATATCATGATGATATTTCGAATTTCTATACATAGTGTTAATTATTGAAATTTCTGTATTAATGAGAGAAGCATGGTTTATCTATGTTTAACCCATAATAATTAGATTTGCTGCATGTTAGGGTTTTATAAATTTTTCCTATTAGTCTGATGGCTGTTTTCATACTTTGAAACTGTTAGACACTATTGTGTTACTGTGAAATCTAATTAAGTGAAATTCTTGAGTAATATGCCTGAATTCTATCTTAATTACTAAAATTTGAATTATTGTTCATAAAAATCTGAAATTTTTAATATGTGATATACTAACTGTATGTAGCATGTGATAAAAATTTGGTATTGATGTGACAATCATAGATACTGTTTGTATTATAACATGTGAAATTTAATCATAATGAGCATGTTAGTTGTAATCATGTAAATTTAGTATTAATATCATGTTAGTATACTGTTTTGAGTTATTTATCACTATTGAAGAGTAAGATTAAACTCTGTAACCTGAAATGGGATTATTATTCAAAGTGCATGTGCAAAAAGGGATTAAAGTGTGTATATAAGTGTGAGTAAAACGAGACAAAATATGATAATGTGCTTAATGTAAAAATGTGGTCGAGATTGACACTGCTACCATAGAGGTCTGAGAGCTGTACTATAGAAAAGTCCCTATGGAAGGCTCAATGTGTACAAGTACCACTGGATACGGTGGAGATGGCTTCTCCCGGTCTGAGAGGTGGACAAGTACCACTGGATATGGTGGAGAGGGCTTCTCCCGGTCTGCGCAGTTACCAAGATTCGCCACTAGATTGCCCAGGTGGCGGGTATGTGTCAAGTGAAGTGAAGTGCTATGTGCTATGTGTTATGTGATATGCGATATGTGTGCGTGCATCCTCTAGATGGTAGTTAGGACTATGTGTCACGAAAACTTAAGTATAAAAGTGTGAATAAAGTGTAAAGTGACATGTGAATGTGGCACGTTGTAAGTGCAAATGAAGTGACATGTGATAAGTGAAAGTACAAGAGAAAATTATGTGAAAAATGTGTGGAATGATGTGTAAGGGAGATTAAATGTTAATAAGAGTATAAATACATGTGAAAACCAAAATGAAAATGCATATATTCATACCAATCATGTGTTAATATGTTAGATGTAATATTATGTTTAATATCATGTTATATAGTTTAATATCATCCAAGTAGTAGTGCATGTGAATATGTGTATGTAAACATGTGAATTGTGCAATATGAAGGATGAGCATGTGGAATTGTTAAATGAATGAGATAGCATATAAATAAATGTAATCCATGTGATTGTGTTAAATTCATGTCAAAACAGCAAGCAAAGTATGAGTATAATTGTGATAAATACATGAAAGAATGCCTAGACTCCATGCTAGATATGCTATTTACTTAGTATATAGTTTCATGCTTCAATTGTATATAGTTGCCAACCGACTTGAATATGTTTTAAACCTTCAATTCATGTTTAATAAATGTGATATCATGTGTAATTATGAATTATTTACATTAAAACAACAAGTTAAATGTGTGAAAAGTGATATAATGACATATGAAATTAGTTAGATATCATGCTAGTAGTGTTCCTTATCTCGTACATAACTTCATGTTCTAAGTTGGTAAAATTGTGCAATGATATGATTAGTACGGGAATTATGAATCATAGGATATGTTATGTGTAGAAAATATGTATAGGTGTATGTTTATTATCATGTTTTAGAATGAGTGTGTGTAAATCTAAAACATGTTTAGGTAGTTTATATATGTTGATAATTGTATAAAGCATGTGCCATATAATTCATTATGGTGTAAAAGATAGTATGTGTTTCCTTACTACTTAATAGTTAGTATGTGTGTGATATGTGTAAGGTTGTGTATCTTTACTTGCTTTGGTGTACAGGTGAGACAGGTGTCCCCGTGCTTGAGGAGGGCACAGTGAGGAGCGACATCGAGCACGAGGAGTAGTTACTTGTGGAAGAATCCTTAAGACTTGTACTTTCCTTTCATAGTTCGAATAATGTTATTCATATAGACAATGTAGTTCTTTGAAATTGTAATAATGTAGACATTGTCATGTCCTTCATTTGTTATATAGACTGTGGAATCAGGGACGGATCTAGAAATTTTATCCAGTGGGGTCACTCTTTATAACCACCCCCCCCCCCAAACACAAAATTTACATGGTTATTTGAACAAAAAAAAAATTCCAGTGGGGTCACCCCCCTATAAAACCTCCCAAAACACATAATTTGCATGGTCATTTTAACCTCAAAAAAATTTCAGTGGGGTCATGTGACCCCACTGGCTTAACCCTGCATCCGTCCATGTGTGGAATGTGTGATGATGATGGAATAAAGTTGAGTTATTTCTTTAATTTCTGTTGTACTCAATTGTATTCATGTACATATCAACCAATCGTTTAGTGTTGGGTTATTATCCCACTGTAATGACGCTCCTTGTATCGACGTGGATTGATATAATCATACCGATATGAAGAGGGTCGTTACAATCAAGCACGTGGTGCTCGGAGTTTATCCCGGTACGGTGTGTACCGTCAAGGTTTGTGTCGTCTTCTTGGACACTCTCACTCCTGAGTTTGAGTTGTACGTCCGGTTGAGGGAAAGATGGCAATGGGCAGTGAATCGTGGGTTATGGTAGAGTTCGGTCACTTGCACCGCGCTCGTGGTTGGACACCAGTAGACGTACTGATCTCCAGCTAGTCCCGTTCCCAGTGACTCACTTTAGGAAGTTCGGGCCAGAGTCCCTAAAAGTGCCAAGCATGGGCCTGTAGAGGTGTGGCCTGCAAGAGTGGTGTTGGTTGGTTTCCACATTTCTTGACCTTGTTGTGGTGGAGCGACAGTTGGACCTTCCGTCCGTGGCTGCGAGACTGAGAGGTAGTCTTTTGTGGTTTGTCTGGTTCAATGACTGGTGTCGCGAACCAGTTCTTGTGGCTCGTATGCGGCGTGCCCTTCTCTAGCTTGTACACGTGTACGTGAATTGCCGTTTATTTATTTATTTACAGTTGTAGTACCATGCGTAAGTAGTATTACCTTTCATTTGAATATAAATCTTGTTTATATTATTGCACGATTATCGTTCTCTCAACTTTTGAGAAACTTTTCTCTACTAAGCTAGTGACTCGTGAGGCTCACCCCTTTTTCTTCCAGGTGAAGGAGAGCAGGAGGGTTCTCGTCCCTCTTTTAGTTCGGGATCGCACCATAACGGAGTCGGACCTACGCCACCAGCAGAGTAATTTCTTTTTTGTTGTGCCTTGGGGATTTGTCTTAGGCAGTTGTACTATGTACTTTGACTTTGGTTCAGAACTGGATATATATATTTCATGTGAATATGTGTAAGATATGAAATCTCATATATATTATGTGTGTTCTTTTATATTTCCACAGACATGTGTGTGTTGATATCCTTTGTAAGGCTTTGGCTGATTCGCGGGAGACGGAGTCGGGTCAAACTCATTATTAAGTTAACAGGTTTGAACGACGAGGATCGTCACATTAGATCTTAGATCTGATGGTTTATATTTGATATATACATTCTAGACCCTACGATCCAAAGAAACCCTCAACCCCAAACCGATCTCCTGAAACCCTTGACCCCAAACTCCTAAAGTGGTGAAATCGTGTAGAAACCCTCGATACCTATGACGGTTTTCCGGCCGCCCCGCCCCGCCGATGTTGTCACGCTCGCCCCCCACGGCCTCTCTCCTCGCCATCACGGTATCAGTGGGGGCCACCACGGTGCTCCTCGTCTTTTGTCCCCGACAAACCTCTCTCCTCTCCATCTCGGCATCAGTGGGGGCCACCACGGTGCTCCTCGCCTTTTGCCCCCGACAAACCTCTCTCCTCTCCATCTCGGCATTAGTGGGGGCCACCACGATGCTCCTCACCTTTTGTCTCCGACAAACCTCTCTCCTCTCCATCTGGGCTTCCCCTCGTCGTCCTTGTTGGCAACACTGTCATCCTCCTCGGCTCCCTCAAGATCGGGGTGGCGCGGTGGAGGCGGACGCAGGAGGAAAAGGAGCAGTAATTGTTAGTCCTCTGATCTTCTTGCTTGGGCGTGGAGTACCAGATCTGATCTTAGCGAGGATGAGCTTGTCCATCATGGTGATGACGCTGAACCTACACGAAGGGGAGCAGGCCGACGACGGCCCCAACCGCTGGGAGAAGAGGAGAGACATTTGCGTCACAACCCAGACCAGTCCAACGTCTACCTGTATCGACCAGTCTGCCTCGTCTCTGTTCTCTTGTTTCTACAGGCTTTTCCCCAGCTAACCAGTAACCAGCTGTTCGATGGATTCGATCACTATTTCCAGTGTTACCTACCGTCATCGGAGTTAATGTCGCTGACATGACAGAGAGTGAAAAGAGCAGCTTGGTGAGACAAAAAACCCATCTGCCCTCCTATTGATAACGAAGTTGGCGTTCCATCCTTCCATTTTCTGGTCAAATTTGTGAGTTAACACATACCAATCAAGTGCTCTTATTTACCATCTGGAAGAGTTACAACTAAGACGCCTCCTGGGTTTACAGGCAATCTCATTGAACAAGTGGCTCCAAGCCTCGCGAACATTCAGATGATAAAGTAGCTATGATTTGCTTCCTCGCTTGCACTTCAAACACCACCAACTTTTATAATCCACAGAGAAATGCAAGTGTTTAAATGTAGACAAACAAATGTAATGACATCGTATTAATTCCTGTGGACCTGTGGCGCGAACAAGAATGATGGTACACTTTACATAACACCTGGATCAGCTTTCATAAAACATCAGCTTCCATAATCCGCAGGAGAAACCGACAACAAAAAACAAATAAAAAAAGTATCGATACCACTGCATAGGTAGCCATACTATGTAAAATTACATCCCTGTGGAAAAGAAAGAAATCATGACACAGTTTTTACATGCCCACCTAAGGAAATGAGGCAATCTCCGTACATTAATGCCTACTCGATATACTGAAGGAGCTCACTTTCATCGGTGTTGCAACCACAAGAGGAGCCTCTGGGGATTCACTAACAGCAAACTTTTCGTGCATAAACCGGCTATCAACGATTGATTCATCCTTGAGGACAATCTTGTAGCAGTAGCAACTCTTCAGCCCTTCCTGATACTGATAGCATTCGTGGTTGCTGTTCTTGACTTGTTGGAAGTTCCAAATTATGCTGAACTTGCCAACAGTTGCCACCAGATGCCTCTCCTGTTTTCCACTCTCTGTGACCTGAAGGAGTGCATAAAACCACAACATGTCAACTAAATTACATCTAATATAAAATCACAAGCATCATCACCAATTCTAGAAACTTTGAACTGATGGGGGGAAGATGTGCGTGCGTGGATATGAGCAATTCAATTAATGGAGCCTAATTAATGAAATCAAGCCTCCACCTATGTACTTACGGCATTAAATAGCAAGATCCCAGAAAACTATAACACGCAATCAAGACTCAAAAGTCGAAAAGTGCACAAAGTAGACTAGTATATATCAAGTTATCAGCCAGCATTAGACATTTGCTGAAAGCAATCAGGAGCGCAATTAAACCAAATATTAAAGCATGAATGCTTTTTTGAAGGGCACTTCCCCAGTGGTAGAACTACTTTACATATATTCGAGAACTCCATGCCAACCTAGTTGAAGTTGGGTGGCACATCCCAATCCCTAATAAGTACCAACTGGGCCAGGGTCCACTGGTGTCAAAACATGAATTAGAAAATGAAAGATGACTTCATTGTCCCAGCCAGTAATGGAGGTAAGACATTCTCCATGAGGGGCAAGCAACTCAGAAAAGACTTGGGGAAAATTCTGAAGGTAGTCTGCTCCCACGAGACAAGAGTGTAGAGGAGGATTAACTACACATGTTCATGAAAAAAATTACCTAATATTTCATCTACAACCGAGCAGTGACTGTGGTTTGTCCCCTTAAACTACAAATGCTAACATACTTTGAGCATGAGAAGGAAATATCTCTAATATGCTATCAAGAAAATGCAATTTTGACATGTGCCCTTCCACCTTTAAAAGAAAAATGGAGAAGGAAAAAAAGGGGAAAAAAATCAAAAGAAGGATACTTCTTACTCTAACCGAACAAATCTGAATCATGTGTTCCTTAGATAATGAGTGCAGGTTCTTTTTTCCCCCCTTGGAGCAAACTCCTTTAGATAAAACTCTGGCGTTAGATTCAAAATGCAATAAGATCTCAGAGAAGGCTGTGCACCAAACTACTATGGATGACCTACGTCATAATGCCACATATAACAGCATATTTTGCATCATATAGAGGGTGAATAGTGGCATCTCAATGGAATGAACAGGGGTTCGAGGCTTCTCTCTTAAACTCAAAGTTGCTAAATTTCTTTATTGTGTTTACTTGTAAACTGTAGGAAGATAAATATGGGAAGGGGGAAAGAGATAAACACAAGCATTCATCATTTTTCAATCAAACAGAATAAACAGAAGTCTGGTCACGACAGTAAGAAAACAATATAGACCACCTTCAATATAGATTACATTATGCAATTTTCAATGCATTATGAATGAAAGTTTTGTGCATCCTCTAGGCAGCTTCTCATTCTATGATTGCAGCTGGGACGTTCCTCAATTGTATAAAAGCAATGTGTCAGATCTCAAACTCTAAAAACTTAAAAAGCACATATTCTGCATATTTAGTTCATTTAGTTGCGTGTATTGCATATGCAATATATACATTGTTTATATGCATTTACTTGCACGTTGTACATATATGTTCATTCAAATAAAGTCAAAAATAAACTTCATTGTGAAGTAGTAACAGATGAATAGATTGTTCACTGAAGCAATTTATGGAAAAATCACATGGCACACCAAACCTTGAAGTAGAGTCTCAAGTGCATTCATCGACTCCTAACTGCCCAACCAAACTTTTGCTTACCCTTTTTTTCCTCCTATCCTTCCAATGCCAATTACTTTTCAGTTCTATGCCTAAAAAGACTTGTGAAGAAAAACTATGACCAAAAAGATCCACCAACTTGAAGGCAAAACGGTTGTGCCAATCCTGCACTTATCAAATACAAATGTCTAAAATATTGTTCTTGGGGACATTGTCTCTTAACTCCAAAAATACTGGAGATCTTTCACCATACCACTTAGCTCAGATTCAAAAACATGAGAAACATCAAATAATTCCATCTGTCTTAAAGCACATTTATGGAGTAGCAAAAAAATGTTGAAAACGGTACATACTTTTCACTTTGCTGAAGCACATTCATGGACTAGCAAAAAATGTTGAAAATGGTACCATCCATTTCATTTAGGTCCCTGTTCTACATAATTATCTATAACACAAGCATGGGAACACAGGATTCCAAATTTACAACACAGCATATTTGCAGGCAACATAAAGTTCCTAGGAGGTTAGACAACCAAAAAGAGGGTAGCATGACCACTCTTTTCTGTACTAAGCATGTATCTCCTAAACCTGAAAACATCACCTATGTGCCTGAACATGCAACAACGACTCAACAAACATGACAGGGGAGAGTCTTAAGATTATACATCAGTATCCTTCCAATCGGAATTAATTATAAGGATTTCTTAAAAGTAAAAAATTTCCATGGCTTTAGTTCATTCCAGGTGATCTTTATGAGTGTTGATATCCAAATCACGCTAAGCTCCTGGTATAAGGCAAAGTACTTCAGAAGAGTCTAGTTAGAGTATAATGACACATCATGGGAAGCTTGAGCAGGAATTAACGTGCCATTAATGAACGGTAAAAAGCTATAATTTACAAATTCTGTCAGAAAAAAACAGGTTATGCACTTACATGAATGGAAAAACAGTAAGGAGCCTGTTAAGCTTTTAACTGTTCATAAATCATTTAAACGTAAAGGTTTACTTACCCACGAGAAGTGGCCTCCATGAAACTTATTGTCTTCCCCTGCCAAATGCGAGTCCAGCGGTGTAAGCTTCAATAACCTCGGAGCTGCAATTCGATTTCCCATTCTCCCACTGAATCCGGTCTTTTCCTTCCCATCTTTGTCTTTAAACACTGTGCACACAAGTACCAAATAGGTGTCTGTTGTGCCCAATATCCACTTCCCATCAAAAGTAACATCCACATGGGTGATTGGTGACCCAAGACCAGGAAAAGCAGTCTTTGCCATCCTCATCGAACTCTTGGAATACAACCTGATCTTGCCATCAATAGAGCCGACAACCACTGACCCATCACCCGTGGTAGCAAAACACTGAAAGTTCGTCCCCCTCGAGAATTGGTGCCCCTGAGTCCACTGCAAGACCGGCGACTCTGATGAACTGGCGATGTTCTGGACCACCCCTCTCCTGTCCCTCATATCCCACCTACAGAGCATGTTCTCATCGAGCCCCAGGAATGTGGACTCCGATGGGTCCAGCTGCGCACCCTTGCTGTCGTTCGTTATGTCTCTCACGCCGATGCCGGTTCCATCCTTCTCAAACTTCCACTGCGTCACAACTTTCCCGGTTTCGATGTCAAGCTGGTGGACACCACCAGCTTGAGGCTTTCCGTTCATCCCAGGGCTCATCAAGAGCATGTTGGTCTCCCCTCTCATGAGAAGCGCCTTCTTGGGAGTGCCAAACCCTGGATGAGACCCACTACCACCTCTGCTTGCATCATCCGTAAGCCTCACGGTTACCCCCTTCGCGTGGATCCCGTGGCTAAAATTCTTCACAACTTGGATACCCGAATTGCCCACCAGAAAGCTGTTCTCCAGTGCGCCTAGGGCAAGACTCTGTATACCGCCGTCGTCCGCTGCCGCCTCAAACTCCTCCATCAGATCCTGTCCAACCCTAGCAGGTGTTTTCGCAAGGGGACTTTTCTCGAAGCTCTCCTCCGCGTCCTCCCAGATCGTGTCGTCGGCGAATTCCGGCTTCACCCACCCCATGAACTCCTTCCCGTAAACCCTAACCTTGTTCTCCTCGCTGGCCTCCACCCCGTACACGTTCTCAAAGAGGCAGTTCTGGTACTCGTTATAGAAATCCCTGTACTCCTCAGCCGTGAAGAACTTGAGCGCCCACACGCCGGCGGCCACAAAATCCACGCGCCGCTGCTCGGGGAACGTCTTCAGCTGTATCCCTGGTCCGACCCGCGCCCACACCTTCGACCCGACCTTCAGGAACCATTGAGCGGCGGGCTGGCCGCTTTCGTCGTCGGATTCCTCGTCGGAGGCCGGGGGGGCCTCTGATCGGCAGGACTTGCGGAAGGCGTAGGTGGTGAGCTTCTCGGAGACGATCCACTTGGCGTTGGGGGTGCTACCACCGACATGAAGAAAGAGCTTGACGGCATTGTGGACGTTAGGGCGGGCAACCCGGGAGGAAGAGGAGGAGTACTTGAGCTGGAGGGATCGGAGTCTGGCATCGACGTCGTCTAAGCCAGGGATTCCACCGCCTTTCTCCGTTGATCTATGGGGCGTCCGATGATCGTCACCGTCTCCGGCGAAGTTCTGGATCTCTTCTTCTTCCTCTTCTTCGGCGGAGGAGTCGGAGAGCTCCAGGCCCTCGCGGCTGTGGGAGCCGCCCATGGCAAACTGTGCGCGGGGAGGGGAAGAGAGAGAGAGAGAGAGAGAGAGAGAGAGAGGCAGGGAAACCTGTTGGAGGGGACAATTTGAAGGGAGCTGGGTTCGTGTCGGAGGCGGTGACGGCATCCCGGTTAGCGGTGATGTGACGCAGGGAATGCTACAAAAGGGCAGGTTACTTCGTAACGAAGGGACTAGTGAAGGTCGGTTGGGTAGTTCGTGTTCTTTCCTTTTCGTGGGAAATGGCTTTATTAATAGAGAAATAATTTTGTAATTTTATTTGATAATATTATTTGATAATATCATCATTAAAATTATGTCGCATCAATAATTAAAATAAAAAAATTAAAAATATCTCATAAATGATAAAATTATGATATATTTTAATTGATGTGTTATTTTAATGTGTTATCAAATAATGTTATTAAATTATTTTCTTTATTAACACACCCATTTGACACCGCTCTCTTCAAACATATCTCCGTGGCTTCCATGTGGCATATAATTATGTGATATGTTGGCATACGTCTTTCTAGTAAATAGCATGAAATTAAAAGGGAAAATTAAACTTTAAAAAACTTCTACCTCCTGAATGGCGACGAGATGGGGACGGCGACACTCCCATGGCGGAAGACGGCGGCGGCGGCGGTGTTAGCGGATGACAGCAACAGAACCAGTGATGTAGGCCGCAGCTGCGTGGCCTCCCAAGGGCCGGCGTATCGCTGCCTGCTCTGGTTGATGGCGCTCCCTTTGGTTGGCATCCTCTCTCTCTCTCTCTCTCTCACCATGCTGGCGAGAGGCCCCTGCATCGCCGTCTCCCTTGCCTCGACCAACCTCCACCGAATCAGCGTCAGTAGGTCTCTAAACCTGTCTCCGAAGGAGCATCTTCCCCCATGAGGAGCAGCAGTAAAAGAAGTTGCTAATCCAAACATCTCCAAGACGACACCTCGTCCTGGGATTTCTTGGAGGAGGAAGTGCAGCACAGTTGGGCGCGCAGTAGACAACTCACTGTCCTCACCCCATCAACCCCGCCTTTGCAACCGGCGCCTCTGCCAGACCCTCCCTCCTCTACATCAGAGCCTCGGCACCTCCCGCTGCGGCTGCGCCTCCTGATCTCCCTTCCGCGTCTCGCCGCCACCCTGCCCGTGGCGCCGCCCGTGCGGTAGATCTCGCATAGGAAGAAGAGGGAGATCAGGATCGAGCCGGGGAATGCCCAGGAATCGGCGCTGGGTGGCCGAGCAGCTCATCCGGGAAGACCCAGGAATCGTCCACTCCCTTGCCCTTTCAAGAGGCGGCGATGGTGACGGCGACGCCATCGACCACCAACACTGCGGCTGCCGTCGCCGTCTTCCGCCGTTGGGGTGCCGCCGTGCAGGAGAATGAGATTTTTTTTTCTCTAAAAATTTCTTTCCCTGAAAACACTGGACAGCTGTATGACGGTTTAAGTTAACAACTAATTTTATGCCACGTAGATGCCACATAGGTGTGTTAAAAGGACAGACAAATTGCTGTGTTACTAAACCGTTTCCCCCTATTCCTTGGGGACGCGAGGGCGGTGAGCTGAGTCGCTCGTCCTCCCCGCTGAGCTCACGCCCAACTCCCCGCGGAGGGGACTCGGTGATGCGTATTAGTACCGGGGCTGATGGAATCGGCGGGCCGCCCTCGAATTATGGAGCCTTCAGAAGCACTGGGTTGTGAGTTATTTTACTAAAATTGTAAAAATAAATTTTAAAATAATTGCAAATTTACCACCTTACATACATATAAAATTATATAACATTTTATTATATAAATATGTGTAAAAATATCATTATAATTACTGTCAAAGAACTCATAAAAGTACGCTGATAATACAAGGTATGTACTAGCACAACAAATAAAACCGAAAAGATGATTTTAATAGATTTATTGCGCATGAGATATTTACAAATAAACGCATGAAAACAAAAGAAAAACATATTGTTTCTTAACTCAAGAACATATAAATTTTTTTGTGTTCAGATAGGTCTGTATATGTCTGATGCAGATCAGATGGTGCTGGCGGAGGAAAAGCGTAAAAATGGACATTTTTGACACCTTATTATTAAAATGAACATAACTTTTCACTCAGATTTTAAAATCATGCATAGAACTTCAATTGAAAATCGATATTTCAAGATAATCAACTTGATTTAATGCCAATGATATAGTCTTGTTTTAACCTCTAAATTTCATCATTTTGACCTTCGAAAGTCACTTTTAATATAAACTTGTAATTTTAGATAGCTTTTCAAATAAATTTTTTAAAAGGATAGAGTTAGATTTTGAAGTTGTTTCTTTTGGAGAAGTTTTTTAGAATTGCATTTTCATTCTTATTCAAAAAATTTATTTTTTAATTTTCACATTTGTTAATAATCATCTCCATTGTAATCAGGAAGTTAGTGTAGTTTATGCAATTTCAGAATTTTGAGTTCCCTTCTATCATCAATTTTTATAGTTTTTCTAAGGTTAGTCGTGACGTATGGACGGATCATATCAATTTTTTATTGACACGAGTCGGATCGAAATATATCACATTAATATATTTTGATGTGGACAATCCAATTTAAATAATAATAATAAAAATAAATAATAATAATATTATTATAATAGCCCATAACTTAACGATCGTGTTAGGAAATCGCACGTTCTGCACCATGGCACTGTCTCCTCCGCTGAAACCCTGAGCAGCCAGCGGCTGCTTCAGTATCTGACCGAAGGGTCCTCAATTTTTTTATTTTTTTTTTTTCAGAAGGAAAATGGTGTTCTTGATATGGGACCATTTTTCTTCATGCAACGGAACACGGTCAACTTGGGCCAAGTGGGACTGCCTCTCGTCTACCCATTAAGGCAGTAATCGGCCTCGCATACGGTAGGCCCAGCACGAAATTAGATGTCAAACTAATTTTGGGCGACGACATTTTTTATCCAATAAAGAAGTGATCGTTCCACCCAATACCGGTGCATTATTTGTTAACTAAGGAGTAAGGTACTCTCAATTTCTCACATCTTGTAATAATTTAATGTACTTATGCATCTTCTGATTCATAAAAATTTTGACGATTTAAATATCGAACGCCGTCCAAAATTTGATCAGCCTGAATGATATAGGTAAATTGCTTACTGTTACATGACCAGGGAAGTGGGCAGCAGTTTAGTAGTGGTTATTAGATATGGATGTAAAGATTTCCTCATTAAATAAAAAAGAGATTTTTTGTGTATTAATCTCTATAAATTTAGCTAATTATAGATTAGTCTCTCAAATCTAACTATTATCATATTAGTCTCTTGATACGTTTAACTCTTGCAAAAAAATCCATCTAATTCAAAGACATTACATAAATTGGATATTCCATTACCCTTATGAAATTATTAAAATATCTTTGTCACTCTCACCCCTCCGTTACAAAGGATGAGAGCCCCTCCACGTCCCGCCCGCCACCGCCCCACTCACCAACCATCTATCAGCGATTTTCTCTTCTGGAGACCTACCCGCTAGACATTGTTGTCCACCCCCCTCCCCCATGGCAAACCCCCACGGCGCCCCACTCAACGACAAGGTATGCCACTTCGACATCTCACTCTGCATCACCAGCACCGACATCCAACTCTGCATCGCCTCCATCAAGTTGACGAACATGTCCATCACGTTGTTGAAGGCTGGCACCTACGATGAAGGCATCGCCTCCAATGCCCACATGTGTGGGCATAACTCAATGTATCCCACTACCTACGGCCTCGACCTGGCCACCACTAGGTAGATCCCCATGTGCCTACTCTTGTTGTCAACCCCCGCAACATCAGAGGTGAAGACGTGCACCTAGTGCCCACAATGCGCTAGTGCAATGTGTAGGGTCAGTGTGTGGCACCCCATGCCACTGGGGGGAGTTGACCAGCCACTTGCGGGAGGTCTTCTTGATAAAGTGGAGGCAATTCCAAGAGAATTTGGTATGGCAGAGGTCATAGGACTAAAATCAAGAACATGAGTTGGGACTGAAATCAAAAACATTGTGATCATATTATCTATGTATTGCATGAATTTGTTTGTTGTATAATTTAGAACCAAATTAAGCTCTTTATGCAATGAAGAAAGGGCTGGGGGGGGGGGGGGGGGGGGGAAGAGACAAAAATCTCAACAAGAATTTTTAGTTTAATCTCATAAAAAAGAATAAGAAGAAGAGGTGCTCGCGTGCATTGTCGCCATCTTCCTCACCGTGAATATGGAAACCGCATGCTCCCTGCACTCCCTTCCCCTCTCCGCCATTTGTCGGGGGAATTACTGCATGGCTGCCTCCAGCGCATCCTCTAGAGAGTTAGTGTGACGGCCCTGGATACTTATGCCCGATAAGGCTCCATATCCAGATCCGCCTCCCGCGAACGGACCAAAGTCTCGCAAGGGATATCTCACACACGTGTCCAGTAAGAGTATAAAAGACAACTACACAGTATAAGACATAAGAAAGAACATGTGCTCATACCTGTATATAACAATTTACAACTGTCCCATTACATTATTACATGTCCAATTAAAAAGTACAACTACCTGGGGCATACCCCGAGGGAGCACAAGCTCACACAACACTAATCACTGCACTACTACTGGTGGTACAAGTCTGACACAACGCTGCTCCAAGCCAAACACACGGCAAGTCCTGAAAAGAACTGTAGGGAAGTGAGCCTCAACAAGTCACAGGCTTAGTAGGGGCTACCTGAAACACCACTAGAAACTACGGACACCTCAACCCCAGAGGGTCTCACTGGCAGCACCAATAACCAAACCATTTCATGCTCACAATATAATAATAAATAACAACTAAACATAATCATGATAATAAACATAAAGTCCTCGGAAGGAATGTGGGGCTATAGGACTAATATAATATCATTAATCAGCCCAACTACTAGAGTGACTAAACCACAGTCTCACCGGCACACTGTTACAACAACTGGTTGCCTAAGTTATAAGCCACACAGACAAATCACTGCCCAGGCTACAAGCTTCACAGGCGAACCTCAAACACTTGGGTAACAGGACTGTTAACCAAAAGCTGGTCCCATATACCTCAAACCACACTACGTCGAGAGTCACACATAAAGTGGTAGGACTGGCTACAACTAGCTAGTCCATCACACTCTAACACCATAATCGGAACCATACCCAAGAAGGGTAAAATACAACAAAGTGGAAGGTCTCACACGGCCTCCACGGAGCACAGCTCCACCAAACCACAGTACGCCTAGGTCATAAGCCTCATCGGCAAATTACCCACAAAGGGTAACATATTTGGCAACCACAAACTAATCCACATCAAACTATAAACAAAGATCTACTTAAAACGGATAGGATACAACAAGTGGCAGGTCAACCACAAGACCTCCACAACACGCAAGTACCCGAAAAGGTTGGTACACAATGTACCACCACAAAACTGTAAAGTAATCCACGAAGGGTACAAGTACCTGCTATCTCAAAGTACCACAACACAAACACCCGTACAAAGGGTACAAGTAGGTGGTAAACACCACACAGAACCACAACTTTACTGTGACTTCACTTAGGCACAACATTACAGGTGAAACCTCAACCGGCGAGTCACACAAGCCACAACTAGAGCCGGTAAAGCACGAGTCGGAAAGAGAACGCCACCACCACATGGGAACGAACTACTGGCTGATCAGGCCAGTATCCAACCCGGACAAGAACAACCTCTCAGCCTCGCAGTCACGGACGAAAGGTCCAACTGCCGCTCCACGAGAACAAGTCAAACAACTGTGGAGACCAACTAACACCACACCTGCAGACACACAGCTGCAGGTCCATGCCTGGCACCTCTAAGGTCTCTGGCCGGAGCACCCTAAAGTGAGGCACTAGAAAACATGACTAGCTGAGGACCAGTGTCGACTACTGGTGTCCGTACCCCCAACTACGAGCGCGCTACAAGCGACTAAAAGACAAGTACAGAAGTCACTGTCCCACTGTCGTCTTTCCCTCAGCCGGACGTACAACTCAAGCAAAGGAGTGAGGGTGTCCAAGTCAGACGACACAGACCTCAACGGTACCACACTGTACCGGGACAAACCCCGAGCACAAGAAACACACGTGCCTGGCTCACAAAGAACCTGGGGTACCCCACTAGAGAGGCATTCCGGAATAGGCGCCGGACCACCACACTCGGCTAGCACACAAACCACGATATTTACATATATAGTCTTTATTTATAATTCACGATATACATGTGTTAGGATTAGCTTAACACCGGCCACCATGTGACCCTCAAGCTATCCTACACCAACACATTCAAGAACCACAAACTTGCCTATCATCGGTCACCTCGTGACCTCCATAGCAACACACACTCCACTTAATACATAAATCAGTATAATATTCCTTGAAGGATAACAACAGACCAGGGCTAGGTTCACACATGACCTTCACTGCCCAAACACCACAAAGTCATGGCTAGGCTCACACAGGAACCTCATTGCCCAGTTATTACAACAAAACCTTAAACACTGAGCCACGGTAGAGTATATGCCATGCATATACACACATCTCGTAAACAACATGTCCAACACATGGACAGCACGCTCCAAGAGCGCTACAAGTGCCAACGCACCACACATACTACGTAAACACCAAGCCGGTTACGTACATAACATAATAACCACGTAAAACATGCCCACCTCGTGAGCAATACGCTCCACGAGCGTAACAAGTGCACTGGCTCCACCTGTCATTGCCATGCACAACAAATATCACCAATCTGGATATTCAAATTACCAAAAACATACAAACTAATATCCTCGGCTGCGATCGCGACAGAGGCTAGGGCCGCCTTCTGATCGCGACGCTACGACATGGCGCGACAAGAAATACTATCGCGACATGTTGGACTGTCGCTACCAGGTAGCGACACCCCAAAGGACCGCGATCAGAAACCATAACGCGACATCCTGACAAACCGCGATAACCTTAACGCGGCACCACGACAGACCGCGATCAAAGGCCTTAACGCGACAGGGAGCAACGACGCAATGAGATCGCGCCACCCCGACATGTCGCGATAGGAACCTGGGCCGCCATCAGATCGCGACCCAAATATACGTCGCAACAGAAACCTTATTGCGACGGATCGGGCTGTCGCGATCAGATCGCGACACCCAGGGCTGTCGTCTTCGCAGGCGAAAACCCTAATCCGGGAGGAACTCCACGGATTACCACTCCAAACCATTCATACCACGTTTAATTCACATTTTCATTCTTTAATGGATACCCTAGCATGGTATCTACTGTTCTTTAAGCTTTAAACAAATCAAATCCACACCACAAGCAATCCACACAATCAAACGAGGTGAAATCTCCCTACCTCCGCGAAGAACGTGAAAACCACGCATGGTACGACATCTCCCCCGCTCCACGCGACGTCCTCGCGGCGAGAGCGCGCCAAAAACACCTCCAGAAGCTTGAATCGCCCGGAAATCCCGCAGCAGCTTCCCCCCCTGGCCGTGCAGAGCTTCCCCTGCTCTGTTCGGCTGGGGTTCTGAAAAACAGCACAGCGGTTGGGATCGCGATGTGCACCACCGCCGCGACCTGATCGCGACCTAGGTGACCGTCGCCTTCCCAAAGCCGACGTCAGCTGACCGCCCGGCGAGCAACACGCGGCAGCCATGCAGACGAAGACCGCCAAACAGCGGCAACGTGAACGTGACCCCCAGGACTGTCGCGTTCAGAACGCTACGCACAACCCTGTCGCGTTCACAGGCAGAAAACCTGTGAGCACTTTGGGCCCAACTGCCGGCCCACCAAGCCTCACAACACGCGCGGGCACCTGAAACACAAACTAATGGGCCACACATTGGCCACCAAACCCGCTAAAACCTGGATCCACGGGGATCCGAAAAACACGCGACGTTACATTATTATCACCTAAAAAGAAATATCGTCCTCGATATTCAGAACAAATTATAATAAACCAGATTATCACCTAAAAAGAAATAAAACCGTATACAGAACAAGAAGGATACTCTTTTACTGCATCTGCCTTTCAATTCATCTGTCCATTTCCATCCTTGCCTTGCTCTTTTCTTTTCTTTCAATTCATTTCACAATTACTCTATTCTGACGATTCCATTACCTTTTCTTACCTTTCAATTGTAGGCGATTCTACCCTGCCAATGGCGCTTTATCTCCTTAGACTCAACCTACTTCCACAATTTTCCGGCTGTGTTTGCAAAATTTCTTTCGGGACCACTTTGCTTTTCCCGAATATCTTACACTGTAATACTCTTTCATGCCGCCATTTTCTATCTCTATTTATCACTACCAACTACTATCTTGCCTCATTTGTATTTACATTCGTAACTGACACCTCTTCGAAGAAAACCAACCATCATCTTTGAATTTTTTGCCCTTTCATATTATCTTGCTCATACCGCTTTAAATCATCTCTGATTAAAAATCATAATAAACTCTGTTCCTTTATTCCGCTGCGCAACACTTTACACTTTCTCCTTATTCAAGCAAACCTTGAACAATCTGTGAATATTAAATCTTTCTTTACTTCCGCTTTCGTTGCGCTACTCTGATCACACTGAACACTTTTGCAAAATATTCCACAATTTTTGTTCTCATTATTGCTTTCAATTACTTTCTTCTGACTTTAGCTGCATTCATTTCTAACTTTAACTGCTTCTCAAATCATTTTATTCAATTAATTCGGGCTGAAGATATCACTGTAATTTCTAATCTGCTAAACCGCTATTGACATATTGTGCTCTTCATATATCTTTCCTGCTTTACTGACATTCTCTGACTAATCTCATAATTTTGCTGCATAACCTTTCCAAATATTCTTTAATTAATCTGTTTCTACTCCTGCATCAAACTCTGGAATATTTTAATAACAATCCATTTCTGCTCAATTGAATCATTTCCTTGCACCAATATGCAAACTCTGACTGACATTTCCTGACTCATCTGACCTTATTCACTTCATCATTTGCTAAATTCTTCCTTTATCTGATCTACATCTTTTCTTTGAAATACAGTAAAATTCAAATTTAAATACCAATTTCTTTAAATATAACAACTTGCTTTGACTGCTTCTCTTATTCCATTAAATGCTCTTTCTAAAAAATTCCTCATAATCTGCCATTGATCAACTAAATATTCCTCTTGTGTAATTTTCAGAAAATCTCATTGCACACCAATTCTTCTTTTCTCTCTTTCTTTATTCAACTGATCCTTTCTATACTTAATTTCAGATATCAGACATATTTAATTTATTTGCCAAAAATCACTGCTCTTTTATGTACTAGTACCTCTTTTAAAGCTGATCTGCCTTACTTAATCATGCCAAACTCTTCATAACACTAATCACATTCTCATCCACACTATTTCTTAATATCATACGACTCAGATCTCTGATGCCACAATACCTCTGCTGAGTTTCTCAACTATATTTTGCACATTTAATCATGTCTAACACACACACTGATCTGTTCCTCATCACCTTGTTACCATATACCTGTCTCTGCTAACTCTGTATTCTTACTTACTGAATTCCATATCCAAATTTGTTAATCTCCTCAATTCCTTTAACTGCAAATCTTTAACAACCAAACTGATCTATCACAAACCAGCATGCTGGTATAATCACACAGATTATGCCACCTATAATCACATCAACTTTCAACAACTGCTAATAACTGCCAATTTAACAAACAGAAACACTCGGTTTACATGCCAAAAGCTCACGTAAAAACTACTTTATATCAAATAAAACCACAGACTTACTACCAGCAATGGACATTAATCCATGTATTGGGACATTGTACTCTCAATGTCTTTTCATATTCTAACTGGACATTGCTCTGATACCAACTGTGACGGCCCTGGATACTTATGCCCGACAAGGCTCCATATCCAGATCCGCCTCCCGCGAATGGACCAAAGTCTCGCAAGGGATATCTCACACACGTGTCCAGTAAGAGTATAAAAGACAACTACATAGTATAAGACACAAGAAAGAACATGTGCTCATACCTGCATATAACAATTTACAACTGTCCCATTACATTATTACATGTCCAATTAAAAAGTACAATTACCTGAGGCATACCTCGAGGGAGCACAAGCTCACACAACACTAATCACTGCACTACTGCTGGTGGTACAAGTCTGACACAACGCTGCTCCAAGCCAAACACACGGCAAGTCCTGAAAAGAACTGTAGGGAAGTGAGCCTCAACAAGTCACAGGCTCAGTAGGGGCCACCTGAAACACCACTAGAAACTACGGACACCTCAACCCCAGAGGGTCTCACTGGCAGCACCAATAACCAAACCATTTCATGCTCACAATATAACAATAAATAACAACTAAACATAATCATGATAATAAACATAAAGTCCTCGGAAGGAATGTGGGGCTACAGGACTAATATAATATCATTAATCAGCCCAACTACTAGAGTGCCTAAACCACAGTCTCACCGGCACACTGCTACAACAACTGGTTGCCTAAGTTATAAGCCACACAGGGAAATCACTGCCCAGGCTACAAGCTTCACAGGTGAACCTCAAACACTTGGGTAACATGACTGTTAACCAAAAGCTGGTCCCATATACCTCAAACCACACTACGTCGAGAGTCACACATAAAGTGGTAGGACTGGCTACAACTAGCTAGTCCATCACAATCTAACACCATAATCGGTGATGACCAAACTGTCCCCATAATAAATATTTCATTTATTTATATATTAATTTTGATGATTAACAAAATAGCACTAATGGATTACTTGAGCCTTGAGAACAGGAAATAAAAGAAAAATGAAAGTTCAAGACAATCAGGTAAGTCTCATCCCATTTCTGTCAAAGTCTTTGTATCGACTTCTTTGATAAGCAGAACGATTTCCTCTTTGACCAAAAAATTCAAAACAAATCGATATCGCAGCGACTCTTTAAGATATCTCAACGACTCTCTAGTCATAACGATTTCTTTAGACCTCGTAACGATTTCTTTAGAACTCGCAACGACTCTCTGTCGTAACGATTTCTTTAGACCTCGCAACGATTTCTTTAGAACTTGCAACGACTCTCTGTCGTAACGATTTCTTTAGACCTCGTAACGATTTCTTTAGAACTCGCAACGACTCTCTGTCGTAACGATTTCTTTAGACCTCGCAACGATTTCTTTAGAACTCGCAACGACTCTCTGTCTTAACGATCTCTTCAGACCTCGCAACGATTTCTTTAGAGTTTATAACGATTTGTTAAGATTTCTCGTAACGATTTCTTTTAGAACTCGCAACGACTCTCGTTCATAACGATTTCTTTACAGTTCATAACGCTTTGCTTTGTGCAACGATTTGTTAAGATTTCTCGTAACGATTTCTTTTAGAACTCGCAACGACTCTCGTTCATAACGATTTCTTTACAGTTCATAACGCTTTGCTTTGTGCAACGATTTGCTAAGATTTCTTGTAACGATTTCTTTGAAACTCGTAACGACTTGATAGTCATAACGATTTCTTTTATAGATCATAACGACTTGATAGTCATAACGATTTCTTTTATAGATCATAACGACTTGATAAGCGTTCATAACGACTTGCTATAACTCATAACGATTTCATCATTATAATTTGATAATGCTCTGTCATAACGATTTGTCTGTTATCGCATAACGATTTCATAAGTTATGAAGTCATCGAGATTGTTTTTATCGAATTTCTTGCTGTATCAATATAATGCTTTTTGATAGCGTTGAAAAGTCAAAGTCATATCTTGTCTGTTGACTGCTACGCATTAAATGCTCTCTGATCGTATTTCCCATGCATGCAGACAATATCTTCCATTTCTATGCTACTCTGTCTACGTACTTTTTTAGACAGAAAGGAGCTTTGCTATATATTGCAATATCTGTTCCATCTACACTAACAATCGACGGCAGTCTTAGCTGTCCTCTATTTATTGATGATATGCTTACAGATATCTGACAAGACTCATCTGTACAACGTTGGACACAAGATACAAAGTTCTATGACATTTCTTTGGCGTGTACAAAAGGATAAAAGACTGACGAGCAGAAGCTTCCTCAGTGACCAGTCTAACGTACACCAGGATAAGAGACAACGGACACTTCAACGTTCGAATTTGAATCAGTAGTTTAAATAGAAGACTCAAGACGGAGAAGAGGCATTGAGCAAAAAGCAACAACGCTTGCAATTTGAAAAAGGAAGAAATCCATCTCTTCGAGTCTTCAGGAGATTGCAACTAGAGCGAAGCTTCCACTCCAACCTTGTTCTTAGCTCTTAGCTCTCTGTGATCAAAAAGAGTTTTTATTTGTGAGAGCTTGTGTAGTCCTTGGAGAGAAAATCTTGTTAAATCTCTTTCTCTCTCGGGCCTTGATAGCTTCAGTGTGTAGCTGGTCAAGCTAGAGTCTGAAGCCTGTTTCCACACCTTTCTTCTTTGATTGTGTTCCCTTCTGGACGAAGGAAGACCTGGTGGTATCCAGGGTGGTTGTTTTTCCCTTCAGGTTGAAGGAAGACTAGTTGAGGCTGGGTGTAAGAATCCTTAAGGGGGATTGTACCCTTGGTAGTGAAATCCTGAGGTATTGCTCAGGGACTGGACGTAGGTCTCCTGTGGAGAGGAGTTCCGAACCAGGATAAAAATCCTTGTGTCTTGTGGATGTGCTTTTGTGTGATTGTTGTCTTATTTGCTCTAACTCTAACCTTGCTATTAAGTTGTGCAATCCTTTCAGTAAACAGGTTTTAATCAGAGATCAAAATTTTGATAACCCATTCACCCCCCCTCTGGGCTAGCTAGCTGGGCAACAAGTGGTATCAGAGCCCGTCTCTTCGACAAAGAAGAAGATCCAACGATCTGAAGAGCAAAGATCAATGGCAGCCCAAAGCAACTTCGAAGGTCAGTCAGTCAACAGGCCTCCCTTGTTCGATGGAGAAGACTACACCTACTGGAAAACTAGAATGGAATATTTTCTACAAGGTCATGATTACATAATCTGGTCCATTGTAGAAGAAGGTGATCTTTTGGTCACAAA
Source organism: Colocasia esculenta (assembly GCA_014218235.1). Lineage (NCBI taxonomy): Eukaryota > Viridiplantae > Streptophyta > Magnoliopsida > Alismatales > Araceae > Colocasia > Colocasia esculenta. The sequence continues at coordinate 25,862,615 of CM024755.1, read as the reverse complement.
CGCTAAGGCTCAGTGGACAGATGATGATAGGAAAAGAATATCTTAAACTGCAAAGCCAAGAGCATATTATGCTGTGCCCTAAGCAAGAAAGAATTCAATAGAGTCTCAGCCTGCAAATCCGCAATGGAGATGTGGGAAAAGCTCAGAATTACCTATGAAGGGACAGACAAGGTAAAGGAGACAAGAATAGATATTCTAGTAGCTCAATATGAAAGATTTCAGATGCAGACAGGTGAATCAATAACTCAGATGTTCAGCAGATTCACAGACATTACAAATGGATTAGCTGGTTTGGGAAAGGTTTATGATGTACCAGATATGGTTAGAAAAGTCCTCAGATCTCTACCATCTTCATGGACTCCAAAGGTAACAGCCATTGAAGAAGCCAATGATTTAAAATTAATGTCATTGGAAAAGCTAATAGGATCTCTCATGGCTCACGAGATAAACATGGAGAGATTAGGAGAATCCTCCAGCAGAAGGAAACAATCAAATGCTCTCAAAGCAAGTGAAGATAATTCAGAAGAATCTTTGGATAATAGTGAAAGTAGTAAAGACAGTGATGATGAAGAAGCCATGCTGTCTCGAAGACTTCAAAGGATTCTAGCAAAGAAAAAGAAGTATAGTCTGGAAGAAAATTTTTCAAGAAAAACAAAGACTTCAGAAAACCAGAAGTAAAGGATCAAAAGAAAGGAGAAGTGATCTGTTATGAATGCAAGAAGCCTGGACACATCAAGGCAGACTGTCCAACGCTTAAGAAAAATGATCACAAAAAGAGGGACAACTTTAGAAGATTCAAGAAGTACAAAAAGAAGGCAATGGCAGCTGCTTGGGAGAATAGCAGTGACTCAGACAGTGAGTCAAGCTCAAGCAGTGAAGGTGAAGAAGTCAACTTGGCTTTCATGGCCAACACCGAAGACAAGGTAACTTCTGACTCTTCTTTTGATTCATGCAATGATTCAGATTCTGATAACTTAGAAAGTGCTTTTAATGAACTTTATGAAAAATATAAAGAAGTATCTAAATTACTTAAAAATAGTAAGAAAAATTTAGTCTGTTTAGAAAATACAAACTCAGACCTAAAAACAGAAAACGAAGAACTTGAAAAACAATTAACTGAACAGAAAAGGAGAAATGAATTATTGTGTGAAGATTTAAAAGAGAAAAACAGAAAAATAACTAACCTAGAAAAATAGGAAGACTTAAGTGAACTCAAAACAGAAATAGAAAGACTAAATAAAGAAAAGGAACACCTGACAAATACTATAAATAAGTTCACAAATAATAAACCACTCCTAATGATAAATGGAGCTAAAAGATCAACTAAAAAGAAATATGGTTTTGGATATACTCCCACAGAAAATGAAGAAACAAAAGTCTTTCCGAAAACTTATCCAACTCCTAAATTTATATCCGAAAAGGATAAAGAACATAAAAAATTTAAATATACTCCAGTTGAAAGAATAACTAGAATAACCTGCTGTACCCATTGTAACAAACTAGGACATAACAAAGAAACATGTCCCACAAGAACAAAAAATGGATAATAAAAGGAAAAATAAATGGGACTAACCCTCAGGACCCAAAAGAACTTGGGTACCTAAAATTAGTGTTTAATTTCAGGGAAAGTCAAGAGCATCCAAATGGTATTTGGACAGTGGATGCTCGAGGCACATGTCAGGCAACAAGAAGTTTTTGCTGATCTCCAAGCTGAAGAAGGTACAGTCACATATGGAGATAATGGAAAAGGCACAGTAATAGGAAGTGGATCCGTAAACATCAAAGGAAAATCAGTAATTGAAGATGTGATGCTGGTCAAAGGGTTAAAGCACAATCTCATCAGCATCAGCCAGTTGTGTGACAAAGGCCATCAAATTCAGTTTCAAGAATCAAAATGCAGTATCTTAAAGGATGGTGCAGTCATATTTGAAGCTACAGAGAAAGAAATTTGTATGTTCTATATCTCGAGGAACTCAAGGATCAAGATGTGTGTTTGGCAGCTAGTAAAGATCAATCAACTGAGTTGTGGCACAGAAGATTGGGCCACTGTAGCTTGGACGGGTTGAACAGGCTCAGAAAGAGAAAGCTAGTGGAAGGACTGCCAAAGGTAAATTTCAGATTGGACAGCATTTGCAGACCTTGTGCAAGAGGAAAGCACACCAAGAGCTCCTTCAAATCAAAGACTGTAGTAACCACCTCAAAGCCCTTAGAACTACTTCACATGGATCTATTTGGGCCAATGAGGACTACCAGTTTGGGAGGAAAGAATTTTGGATTTGTAATAGTTGATGATTATTCGAGATTCACTTGGGTATCCTTTCTAGAGCACAAAGATGACACATTTGAAAATTTTGTCAGCTTCAGTAAGAAAATTCAGAAAGATCAGAAATTCACAATTGTCTCTATTCGATCAGATCATGGTGGTGAGTTTCAGAATGAAAAGTTTACAAAGTTCTGTGATGATCAAGGAATTGAGCACAACTTCTCAGCTCCAAGGACACCTCAACAGAATGGAATTGCTGAGAGAAAAAACAGAACTCTCTTGGATATGGCAAGAACCATGTTGTCAGAATATGATTTGCCAAGATACTTCTGGGCCGAAGCTATCAACACTGCATGTTATATCATTAATAGAGTGATGATCAGGCCGATTCTGAAGAAGACTGCTTATGAACTCTACAAAGGAAAGAAGCCAAAGATCAGCCACTTCAGAATATTGGATGTCCTTGCTTCATCCACAACAATGGAAAAAGGGACATTGGTAAGTTGGATGCCAAATCAGATGAAGGCATCTTTATGGGGTACTCTTCTAAACCCAAAGGTTATAGAGTTTTCAATAAACGTTCCTTATTAATTGAACAATCTGTACATGTTATTTTTGATGAATCTAACCCTTCCTTGAAAAAGGAAGAAATTAGTGACATTGATGATGCAGATGACTTGTCTGAAAAGTTAAAGAATACCTCAATTAAGGACAAGGATGATCCTCCTCTGGAAGAACTGCAGCAAACTGAAATTCAACATGAAAATCTTCCAAAAGAATGGAGACATCAGAAAGATCACCCTCCTGAAAACATTATTGGTGATCCATCTGTAGGGGTAAGAACAAGAGGTAATGTAATTCCTTGTGATTACTTAGCCTTTGTTTCTCAAATAGAGCCTAAGACAGTCAATGAAGCTTTATCTGATGAATCTTGGATATTAGCCATGCAAGATGAACTAAATCAGTTCAAGAGAAACCAAGTATGGTCACTTGTTCCTAGACCATCCAATCATTCAGTTATTGGCACCAAGTGGGTGTTCAGAAATAAACTGGATGAGTCTGGAATAATCTTAAGAAACAAGGCCAGACTGGTAGCTCAAGGCTACTCCCAAGAGGAAGGCATAGATTTCGATGAAACCTATGCACCTGTAGCTAGACTTGAGGCTATTAGGATTTTACTTGCTTATGCATCTGCATTTGATTTAAAACTATTTCAAATGGATGTCAAATCAGCCTTTTAAATGGTTTTATCAAGGAGGAAGTTTATGTTGAACAACCTCCAGGTTTTGATGATCTCGAATTTCCAAATCATGTATTTAAACTACATAAGGCTTTATATGGTTTGAAGCAAGCACCTAGAGCCTGGTATGAAAGACTCAGTACTTTCTTATTAGATCATGGTTTCAATAGAGGTAAAGTAGATAGTACATTATTTATAAAGTCTAAGGATAAACATATACTTCTTGTACAAATATATGTAGATGATATTATTTTTGGATCTACTGATGAATCTCTTTGCAAGTACTTTGAAAAGCTAATGCAGGGAGAATTCGAAATGAGCTTGATGGGGGAGCTAAGCTACTTCCTTGGATTGCAAATCAAGCAAGGGAAGGATGGCACTCATATCTGTCAAGCCAAGTACACCAAAGAGCTGTTAAAGAAATTTGGATTTGAAGATGCAAACCATTATCAACCCCAATGAGCACATCAACCAGAATGGACAGTGATCAAAAAGGTAAAAAGGTAGATCAAAAGAATTATCGAGGTATGATAGGATCATTACTTTACTTAACTGCAAGTAGACCAGACATTTTATTCAGTGTATGCATGTGTGCTAGGTATCAGGCAGACCCTAGAGAGTCTCACTTAATTTCTGTAAAAAGAATATTTAGATATTTAGCTAGAACTCATGACTTAGGTCTCTGGTATCCTAGATCATGTGAAATAAATCTAATAGGATATTCAGATGCTGATTATGCTGGTTGCAAAGTAGATAGAAAGAGCACCAGTGGTTGTTGTCAGTTTCTTGCAGGATGCTTAATATCATGGACATCCAAGAAACAAAATTCAGTAGCTCTATCAATAGCTGAGGCAGAATATGTTGTTGCTGGAAGTTGTTGTACACAACTTCTTTGGATAAAGCAACAACTTGAAGATTTCGGCATTCACATCAAATCAATTCCTCTATTGTGTGATAATACAAGTGCCATCAACCTCACCAAAAATCCAGTTCAACACTCAAGGACGAAGCACATTGAGGTAAGATATCATTTTATTCGAGATCATGTAGCTAGTGGTAACTTAGAAATTTCGTTTATAGATACAAATGGTCAATTGGCAGATATCTTCACAAAAGCCCTACCTGAAGAGAGATTTACATCTCTTAGAAGGGAATTAGGGATGTGCAATTTGTGAAAGAATTTCTGTGATTTTATTGACATATAAATTTTCAGATTAAATGAAATTTCTCTCTCCGTTAAATTTAAGCAAAACCCAGTTATCTATATGCTTTGACCGCTTCTGTGTAGAAAGTTGTTTGACTTGTCAAACCTTTTTGTCGCTTTCTATCTTTACCGCCTTTGGCGCTCCTCCTTTCAGTAAAGTAATATTATTTTATTCAAATCGTTCTGGGAACGACTTGTCTTCTACCTTTACCCTTTTATCCTTTATCTGTTCACCCAAAGCCGATGCCCTAACGACTCCACCATCGACTCTCTGCATCTTTCGAAGCTTTCCCCTCTTCCCGCGAGAATCCCTTCGAGAGCTTCCATCCCCTTCCATCATCCTTCTCTCTCAGAACCTTTTCTTCTCTGCACCTATGGCCACTCCGTTGATCTCCGGAAGCGTAGGGGGCTACAGTGCTGAGTATTTGTCCCCAAAGGAGCAAGAGAGGTTTACGTTTGTGAAGACGAAGATTTGCGGAAATAAGGCAGTGGATGTTCAGAATCTTGAGAAGAGTGGCATGGCCAGGCTAGTCGACGCCCTGAGAAGATTGCAGTGGATGGATGTAGTTACTTTCAATGAGGTAAGCTACCCGGACTTGGTGAAAGCCTTCTACATTTGTCTGAAATCGGAAGCAGATGGGTCCCTTGTCTCCTCTGTCAAGGGCATCCAAATCAGAATAACCCAGGAGCTTTTGCGTGATTTGTTTGGAGTGAAGATCTCTGGATTTAGTGGCATCCACTCTGTGAATGATGAGGTCAAAGGTCTCGGGATTATTGGTCCAGGGTTTAAGCTGAAGGACGGGAAGCTTGATATTAATCAGATGTCCGCATTCAATAGATTGCTTCACTTTATAGTCTGCCAAATCATAGTACCTCGTAGTGCTACCTTTTCTTCATGCACTAGGGCAGATTCGGACATAATGTTCTGGGCAATCCAGAACAAAGAGATAAACCTGGCAGCAGTGATGATTGAGCGAATGATGTTTGCACATGCTCAGTTATGGGAAACAAAGAGCAAATTGAATGTTTCCCTACCGTATGCTCATCTACTGACCAAGATTTTCAAGCACTATGGAGTAGACATGTCAGGTGCAGTAGCTGAAAAGATGGGCCAGTCAATAAGGTCCAGAAATCTGAAGAAAAGCGGTTTTTCAGTGCAAGATGGAGTGTGGTCAAAGTCCTCCGTGGCTGAAGGAGAAGCAGTTATTGGGGATATTCCAGAAGAGCAAGAAGCAGCAGAAGAAGAAGAAGCGGCAGCAGCAGAGCAAGCAGCAGCAGCAGAAGAAGAAGCAGAAGCAGCAGATCAAGCAGCAGCAGAGCAAGAACCAGTAGAGTCCATTGTAGTAGAAGTACCAATTGTGGAAAGCCAATCCGAAGCTCAATTGGAAGTAGGTGCAGCTGGTGTGGCAGACTCCTTGCCCACCACCTTAGTTGCCTCAATCTTAAAAGAGGTATTGGATTCCATTCCCTCCACCTTAGCTTCTTCTAAAGAAGGTGGATGTGTTGAGGAAGAAGTTATGGCACCTGGTCATACGAAAGTTCAGTCTGAACAAATTGCTGATGTTGAGATACAAGCAGGTACTCAACAAGATGTGGTCTTGGAAGAAGCTCCTAGCCAAGGGGAGCAAAGTAGAGTTGAACCTGAAGTGTCTGAATCTGTGGCAGAAGGCCACTTGGAGAAAGTTGTCTTGGAAGAAGCTCCTGCTCAGGGGGAGCATTTAAATGTTGAAGTCCCTGCTCCCATTCAGGGGGAGCAAGTTGAGATTGAGAAGCCAGAGAATGAAGCTATTCCTGAGAAAGATGCACCTACTCAAGAAATTCCAGCTCCAGCCAAGGTTGATGTTAGTGAAGGCCTAAGTGCAAGCAATATAAATCTAGAGGAGCCTGTCACTCAACAAGGTAAGCAGAAGAGAGTTGTCCACAGGAGGTCAAGGAAGGGCCATAGAAAAGCGAAATTGAAGCATGTTTTGGCTATGTTAAAGGCCCAAGGAGAGATCTTGGCATCAGTTCAGTCTAGCATTCAAGGCATTGTTACCAATCAAGCTTCAACTTCCTCAGACGTATCTTCCATAAGGAATGCAATGAGGTATTTCAATAAAGAGTTATCTGACATGAAGACTATGCTGGGTGTTTTGTCAAAGTCCAGTGGGATGTCTCCGGGCAGACCAGCTGCTCCTCGGCCACCAGGGCCAGCAGGGCCTTCTGCTCAAGGGTCAGGGCCATCAGGGCCATCAGTAGTGAGGTCATCAGGACCAGTGGCAGCCTCAGGGTCTTCAGGACCTTCTCCTGCAGTCAGAGAGAGTCAGGCCAAAGGGAAAGAGCCAGTGTCAGTTTCCAAGGCCCCTGATACTTCATCTCTTGCCACTCCAACCTTCTCCACACCTTCATCTCCTTCTACTGCACCTCCTGCTCCACCAACCATAAAACATCCCATGCCTCGCACCCAACCATCCTCATCCTCTATTTCATCTCAACCCTCTTTCTCTCCTACTCCATCTCACATCTCAGCTCCATCCTCATTAACTCCCAAACCTTCTCCTCCTAAAATTCAAACACCTCCACTACAACCAACGTCCTTCTTTAATCCTAAACATCTTTTCTATCCTCCTACTCCTCCTAATTCTGTTATCTTTCCTCCAGATAAACCTCTGCCTCTTGGTGTCTTTGACACCAATGTACCAGACAATTTTGAAAGGGACACACTCCTCACCATTCTCTCCACAGCCTCTCACATTCACAGGACTGACCCTCCCAGTCCTGCCAAGAAAAAGAGGAAAACCTCCTCATCTCTAAGCACTCCTTCTGTTCCTCTATACCCTCCTTTATGGTATTCTCTTACCCTTGATCCTAAGAGAAGACCTATCTACAAAGAATACCTCCAAAAATGCATTCTCTCTACCATTTATGGTATTCCTTTTCACAACCTATCCGAACACCTGGACATTGTTCTTCCTTTTACTCAGATATCCCAAGCTTTCAAATCCAAAATCTTTGAGGGCACTGAGTTCAAACTGAAGATCAGTGGGCAGCTGTCAAAGGAAATAAGGCTCAGTATGAAAAATTCTTGACTGCCAGGGCCGAATCTCTCTCACAGAGCTCACCCACTCACCTTCTCTGAGTGGTTTATCATCCAGCATAAGAACTCTTGGGGATCCTTCATTTTGAAGGAAATTCGTATTGCCAGATCTTTTCAGCTGTACAGTGACTTCTGCTACTTGAACAAGTTACCAGAAGTTCAGTTTTGCCAGTTCCATTCGAAGATCACTGTGCTGAAATCAGAACTCCCTCTCAACCTTCCTCTTAAGGTAGACTTTGTCACCTTCAAGGTTGATTTTCCAGTTCTTTGCCGAAGCTGCACTCTTTAGTATTTGATTCAGATGCTGGGTCTCATGCTCTAGATATGTTTGCAAGACAGATGGGCAGGATGTCAGCCAAGCAGGGCAGATCACCTTCCTTTTTGCGGTTCATCTTCAGAGAATACCACTCTGGCCGCATTTCTTCTCAACCTTAGCTCCACTCATTTCTGAGTGTGAAAGACTCACTTCATCAGAATGGGAGCTTCTCTATCAGGCCTCTCATCAGCAATTGGAAGCTATCAATAAAGATTTAGTTAGTCAGAGGAAGCCTACTCTTTCTGCAGAAGCCTTTATGGATCTCAACTCCATCACCCCCATACAAGAGATTTATGTTGTATGGGCATCTAGATATTCTGCTTTCTATGCTATGAAGCAGGATCTTCTAGATCAAAAGATTCACTATCCCATTTCCTTGGACAGATTTCTCCATAGGGCCAGTTTTGGCAAGAGTACATACTACAGATTCATTTTGGACAAAACTCAGTATGGAGAATTCTTAGAGCAGCAAAAGCAACTCTACATTCAGAGGAACATTCCCTCCATGGGACCCTCCTTCTCAGTTGCTTCTGGAGTTTTTCTGCAAATTTTGAGGATCTTGAGATCAAGGCATGGGCTGTTATCTCACAGCATGCCTCCTTGTTATCTCCTCTGTACTATCTTTCTCCAACTTGATATAAAATTTTCTCTCTTCCTTGTCTCACAGCTTATCTTTTTGCTTATTGACAAAATGGGGGAGAAAACTAAAGTAAATCTGAAAAACATATTTAATTTTTTTTGGGTATGATGTTTAGTATATTTTGTCATCATCAAAAAGGGGGAGATTGATGACCAAACTGTCCCCATAATAAATATTTCATTTATTTTATATTAATTTTGATGATTAACAAAATAGCACTAATGGATTACTTGAGCCTTGAGAACAGGAAACAAAAGAAAAATGAAAGTTCAAGACAATCAGGTAAGTCTCATCCCATTTCTGTCAAAGTCTTTGTATCGACTTCTTTGATAAGCAGAACGATTTCCTCTTTGACCGAAAAATTCAAAACAAATCGATATCGCAACGACTCTTTAAGATATCGCAACGACTCTCTAGTCGTAACGATTTCTTTAGACCTCGTAACGATTTCTTTAGAACTCGCAACGACTCTCTGTCGTAACGATTTCTTTAGACCTCGTAACGATTTCTTTAGAACTGCAACGACTCTCTGTCGTAACGATTTCTTTAGACCTCGTAACGATTTCTTTAGAACTCGCAACGACTCTCTGTCGTAACGATTTCTTTAGACCTCGTAACGATTTCTTTAGAACTCGCAACGACTCTCTGTTGTAACGATTTCTTTAGACCTCGCAACGATTTCTTTAGAACTCGCAACGACTCTCTGTCTTAACGATCTCTTCAGACCTCGCAATGATTTCTTTAGAGTTCATAACGATTTGTTAAGATTTCTCGTAACGATTTCTTTAGAACTCGCAACGACTCTCGTTCATAACGATTTCTTTACAGTTCATAACGCTTTGCTTTGTGCAACGATTTGTTAAGATTTCTCGTAACGATTTCTTTTAGAACTCGCAACGACTCTCGTTCATAACGATTTCTTTACAGTTCATAACGCTTTGCTTTGTGCAACGATTTGCTAAGATTTCTTGTAACGATTTCTTTGAACTCGTAACGACTTGATAGTCATAACGATTTCTTTATAGATCATAACGACTTGATAGTCATAACGATTTCTTTTATAGATCATAACGACTTGATAAGCGTTCATAACGACTTGCTATAACTCATAACGATTTCATCATTATAATTGGATAATGCTCTGTCATAACGATTTGTCTGTTATCGCATAACGATTTCATAAGTTATGAAGTCATCGAGATTGTTTTTATCGAATTTCTTGCTGTATCAATATAATGCTTTTTGATAGCGTTGAAAAGTCAAAGTCATATCTTGTCTGTTGACTGCTACGCATTAAATGCTCTCTGATCGTATTTCCCATGCATGCAGACAATATCTTCCATTTCTATGCTACTCTGTCTACGTACTTTTTTAGACAGAAAGGAGCTTTGCTATATATTGCAATATCTGTTCCATCTACACTAACAATCGACGGCAGTCTTAGCTGTCCTTATTTATTGATGATATGCTTACAGATATCTGACAAGACTCATCTGTACAACGTTGGACACAAGATACAAAGTTCTATGACATTTCTTTGGCGTGTACAAAAGGATAAAAGACTGACGAGCAGAAGCTTCCTCAGTGACCAGTCTAACGTACACCAGGATAAGAGACAACGGACACTTCATCGTTCGAATTTGAATCAGTAGTTTAAATAGAAGACTCAAGACGGAGAAGAGGTATTGAGCAAAAAGGCAACAACGCTTGCATTTTGAAAAAGGAAGAAATCCATCTCTTCGAGTCTTCAGGAGATTGCAACTAGAGCGAAGCTTCCACTCCAACCTTGTTCTTAGCTCTTAGCTCTCTGTGATCAAAAAGAGTTTTTATTTGTGAGAGCTTGTGTAGTCCTTGGAGAGAAAATCTTGTTAAATCTCTTTCTCTCTCGGGCCTTGATAGCTTCAGTGTGTAGCTGGTCAAGCTAGAGTCTGAAGCCTGTTTCCACACCTTCTCTTCTTTGATTGTGTTCCCTTCTGGACGAAGGAAGACCTGGTGGTATCCAGGGTGGTTGTTTTTCCCTTCAGGTTGAAGGAGGACTAGTTGAGGCTGGGTGTAAGAATCCTTAAGGGGGATTGTACCCTTGGTAGTGAAATCCTGAGGTATTGCTCAGGGACTGGACGTAGGTCTCCTGTGGAGAGGAGTTCCGAACCAGGATAAAAATCCTTGTGTCTTGTGGATGTGCTTTTGTGTGATTGTTGTCTTATTTGCTCTAACTCTAACCTTGCTATTAAGTTGTGCAATCCTTTCAGTAAACATGTTTTAATCAGAGATCAAAATTTTGATAACCCATTCACCCCCCCCTCTGGGCTAGCTAGCTGGGCAACAATCGGAACCATACCCAAGAAGGGTAAAATACAACAAAGTGGAAGGTCTCACACGGCCTCCACGGAGCACAGCTCCACCAAACCACAGTACGCCTAGGCCATAAGCCTCATCGGTAAATTACCCACAAAGGGTAAAATATTTGGCAACCACAAACTAATCCACAATAAACTATAAACAAAGATCTACTTAAAACGGATAGGATACAACAAGTGGCAGATCAACCACAAGACCTCCACAACACGCAAGTATCCGAAAAGGTTGGTACACAATGTACCACCACAAAACTGTAAAGTAACCCACGAAGGGTACATGTATCTGCTACCTCAAGGTACCATAACACAAACACCCGTACAAAGGGTACAAGTAGGTGGTAAACACCACACAGAACCACAACTTTACTGTGCCTTCACTTAGGCACAACATTACAGGTGAAACCTCAACCGGCGAGTCACACAAGCCACAACTAGAGCCGATAAAGCACCAGTCGGAAAGAAAATGTCGCCACCATACGTGAAAGAACTACTGGCTGATCAGGCCAGTATCCAACCCGGACAAGAACAACACAAGAAGAACCTCTCAGCCTCGCAGTCACGGACGAAAGGTCCAACTGCTGCTCCACGAGAACAAGTCAAACAACTGTGGAGACCAACTAACACCACACCTGCAGACACACAGCTGCAGGTCCATGCCTGGCACCTCTAAGGTCTCTGGCCGGAGTACCCTAAAGTGAGGCACTGGAAAACAGGACTAGCTGGGGACCAGTGTCGACTACTGGTGTCCGTACCCCCAACTACGAGCGCCCTACAAGCGACTAAAAGACAAGTACAGAAGTCACTGTCCCACTGTCGTCTTTCCCTCAGCCGGACGTACAACTCAAGCAAAGGAGTGAGGGTGTCCAGGTCAGACGACACAGACCTCAACGGTACCACACTGTACCGGGACAAACCCAGAGCACAAGAAACATACGTGCCTGGCTCACAAAGAACATGGGGTACCCGACTAGAGAGGCATTCCGGAATAGGCGCCGGACCACCACACTCGGCTAGCACACAAACCACGATATTTACATATATAGTCTTTATTTATAATTCACGATATACATGTGTTAGGATTAGCTTAACACCGGCCACCATGTGACCCTCAAGCTATCCTACACCAACACATTCAAGAACTACAAACTTGCCTATCATCGGTCACCTCGTGACCTCCATAGCAACACACACTCCACTTAATACATAAATCAGTATAATATTCCTTGAAGGATAACAATAGACCAGGGCTAGGTTCACACATGACCTTCACTACCCAAACACCACAAAGTCATGGCTAGGCTCACACAGGAACCTCATTGCCCAGTTATTAGAACAAAACCTTAAACACTGAGCCACGGTAGAGTATATGCCATGCATATACACACATCTCATAAACAACATGTCCAACACATGGACAACACGCTCCAAGAGCGCTACAAGTGCCAACGCACCACACATACTACGTAAACACCAAGCCGGTTACGTACATAACATAATAACCACATAAAACATGCCCACCTCGTGAGCAATACGCTCCACGAGCGTAACAAGTGCACTGGCTCCACCTGTCATTGCCATGCACAACAAATATCACCAATCCAGATATTCAAATTACCAAAAACATACAAACTAATATCCTCGGCTGCGATCGCGACAGAGGCTAGGGCCGCCTTCTGATCGCGACGCTACGACATGGCGTGACAAGAAATACTATCGCGACATGTTGGACTGTCGCTACCAGGTAGCGACACCCCAAAGGACTGCGATCAGAAACCTTAACGCGACATTCCGACAAACCGCGATAACCTTAACGTGACACCACGACAGACCACGATCAAAGGCCTTAACGCGACAGGGAGCAACGGTGCAATGAGATCGCGCGACCCCGACATGTTGCGATAGGAACCTGGGCCGCCATCAGATCGCGACCCAAATATACGTCGCAATAGAAACCTTATTGCGACGGATCGGGCTGTCGCGATCAGATCGCGACACCCAAGGTTGTCGCCTTCCCAGGCGAAAGCCCTAATCCGGGAGGAACTCCACAGACTACCACTCCAAACCATTCATACCACATTTAATTCACAATTTTCATGCTTTAATGGATACCCTAGCATGGTATCTACTGTTCTTTAAGCTTTAAACGAATCAAATACACACCACAAGCAATCCACACAATCAAACGAGGTGGAATCTCCCTACCTCCGTGAAGAACGCGAAAACCACGCACGGTACGACATCTCCCCCGCTCCACGTGACGTCCTCGCGGCGAGAGCGCGCCAAAAACACCTCCAGAAGCTTGAATCGCCCGGAAATCCCGCAGCAGCTTCCCCCCTGGCCGTGCAGAGCTTCCCCTGCTCTGTTCGGCTGGGGTTTTTAAAAACAGCACAGCGGTTGGGATCGCGATGTGCACCACCGCCGCGACCTGATCGCGACCTAGGTGACCGTCGCCTTCCCAAGGCCGACGTCAGCTGACCGCCCGGCGAGCAACACGCGGCAGCCATGCAGACGAAGACCGCCAAATAGCGGCAACGTGAACGCGACCCCCAGGACTGTCGTGTTCAGAACGCGACGCACAATCCTGTCGCGTTCATAGGCAGAAAACCTGTGAGCACTTTGGGCCCAACTGCCGGCCCACCAAGCCTCACAACACGCGCGGGCACCTGAAACACAAACTAATGGGCCACACATTGGCCACCAAACCCGCTAAACCTGGATCCACAAGGATCCGAAAAACGCGCGACGTTACAGTTAGGGACTCCACGTTGGGCGCGAGCATGATCTCGAACTCCTCCTCCACCACTACCGTACCCTTGGTGCTGGGGAACCTCATCGCGAGCATCGACATCCCACTCTGCATCACCTCCATTGGCTGCAACAGTGGGTCCCTTGTCACGTCCCGAGAATTACGCAGCGGATATTAATAATAATTCGGAAATATAATTTGAGACGATATCTCGAGACGTGAACAGTCGGCAAATAAGCCTCTAGCTAGCACGCATTAAATGTATAACAACATACATCATCATAGGGCCCAAGTATTGAACTCAACTAATCTTTTATTCAAATCTCAACTTATTGTATTCAAAATGGAACTATTACAACTCTTAGATTATGGGATAACAGGACTAGACTCAATAAAAAAGGAAAAGTACATAATACTCTTCACTTCCTACTACATGTTCTAACTCTCAAAGCAATTTATTATAACTAGACTCATAGTTGGAACGCTCTTCACTCGGACGCATTCCCATCCTCGACTTGCTCTTCCTCTTGAACTTCATAGTCACCTAGATTGGGTAAAAATAGGGGATGAGCAAACTAGCCCAGTATGATTTATATCTCAATGTGCGGACAATGATATAAGTGATTAGCAATTTAGAACTAGGTAAGCACGATGAATGTCATGATAAGCATGTACGAAGAAACTCGTTAAAACATAATACATGAAACACGCTAGAGAGAGTGATTATGATAGAACAAGATGACAAGATAGAACTGGCAATAGATCACTTTGTACAAGCACGCAAGATTTCACTTGATGTCAATAGTTTTCAAGAACGCAAGATATCACTAATTGCATTAAATGCAGGATGGCCATATCACCCACACAAGCAAGCACGCACAAACACGATAATGTAACACTAATCAGGCACGTAGACACTAATGTACACCAAGAAAAGATCCATCAAGAATGTACACCAGGACATGTGTATGTGGTTATTGTATCTATCATTCAACAAGCAAGCAAGACTCCCAGCGCAGATGCAACGCCAGTAATCATTATACCCCATGGTTAACAGTATATTTATGACTCTCCGTCATTGGGGCTAGACTGGAGCCCTTGGACACTCGCCGTGCCCGGTCAGCATCTCATTTCAATTTTTAAATGTAGATACCCACAGTCATTAATAATGGCCAGTGAGAGTTTCAAAATGTAGCATGTGTAACGTCATGTTCATGATAATGATGTGAACAAGTAATAATTAATTTAAACATGATTTCATAATAACAATGGTCAAGAGATAAATTCGGCAGCATAACGGTACGATTTATACTTTAGTTTAATCTTTACATTAATGGCTTTAGTCTAGATTGTAAATCACACTCACGAGAACAAGATGAGAGTAGAAGTGCACGCTATCTCCAGGGAACTTCAATGGTACAACCAACTCGTCGGCCATGTGGGAATCCATGGTCGGAGGAGATTTACAGAGGCTTGGAGAAAATGTCACTAGTCTACCGATTTAGAATGACCGGTAGAGAGCTTCCAAATTCCCAAGAAAGGGCTGCCTAGATGTGCAAGTGTGTAGTGATGTACACGTCTCAATTCTCAATCCTTCGGTCTCAAACTCGCGGAAAACACTTAACATGATGGCATGCGATGACAATGCATTTAACTACACATGGGTTTGCAAGATTTAAAGATAATAATTATCATTTAATCAAGCTAGAACGGTAACAAGAGTCAATCACATGTTTCATGAATGATCATATCATTAAGAAAGCAATTAGAATAATATTCATGTAATTAAGGCTTTTAAAATGGGTTAAACACTTTTAAGCAATTAAATAGACATCATGTAATGATCAGACCCAAGACATACAATTTACACATTAAAATCATATTAAACAGACCTTGGGTATAGCGGTAAGATTTACAAACAAAATAAGTGGGGTTTCATGCGAAATACTGAGGTCGCGACGGACCCTTGTAAGGGTCGCGACGGGGTCAGATCAGAACGCGACAGTGCCTTGTAAGGATCGCGATAGGCTTGTTTGATCAGGCAGGCAGATCGTGACAGGTGCATATGAAGAAGGCGACAGGGCTGTCAGACCCGGAGGTCAGGTCGCGACGGACCCCAGTAAGGGTCGCGACGGGTCGTGAACAGAACGCGACAATAGGATGTGAAGAACGCGACGGGGCAGTCAGATCAGGCCGCGAGATAGCGACAGGGTGCTCGTCGCGTTCAGAAGGCGACGGGTGTGCTGTCGCGATAAGACCTCAGAATGCGGCCTATCGGGCCGTCGCGTTCACAGGGTCTGCGCCTGAATCCGACAAAGAAAGGACATGTTCTTGGATTGCGGTCCAGAACTACCTTATATTGACACAGGGTGCTTCAAAAATAGAGAACAAATTGTAGAGTGCATAAAAAATAACGAAACTAGTTTTAAACCAACCTAGACATGTAAGGGTGCTTCCAGTAAATCGTAATTAGAAAACAATGATGGTTTTGATAGGCTTTAATCAAGTCAAACTCAAACGTAAAATCCAAGTGCAACCTGAAAATGTAGTTTCATGCAGCAACCCTCTTACCACGCTTATAACTCTCTAACTAATGACATTTAGATAAAATGTTCAACACAAGACATGACTAGGCCAACTAGTAGAAAAACTTTCTTGTTGTGGTTTTGCTCTAATTCGGTCTCTAATCGCATGCAACATATAAAGAACAGGAAAAGCCCTAACAGTGCGTGACTTGGGGAAAACGCTTATAACTCAAAATCTACTCATTGGAATTCGATGAAACCAGTGGGAAACGAAAGTTAACTTGATGCTCTACACATTGGTATAAGATATGTTAAAGTTTGGCCCAATAAAACCTACCTTCTGGGTTGAAGAAGTCCCATTTTTCCAGAAAACCTGTGTTCAGACCACTTGGAGGAGAACGCTTAATACTCCGTGTATACTGCATGGAATTTGGGCATTCCACTTGTGCTAGAACGTAGACTTGACCCTCTTTCCAGGGGTATAAGCTTTGCAAGGTTTGGTTTAGGTTTGTCCTACCTTTGATCGACTTCAAGTAGACAGTTTGTGCAGGTCGCAGCAGACGAACGGGGGAAGACGATGTCCTTCTTGTGGTCGATTCACAGCTCCCCAGCCACCAAGAGCTCCTCCACACGACCCCAGCAAGTTGTAAACTCGTCCCTAGGGTTTGGGTGAAGAGTATTTAAGCAACCAAGGTATTTAGGAGTCCTATTGTAACTAGGAAAGAAGGGTTGCGGGATTGGCTTGTGTCTTTCCATAATTTGAAGATCTCTCCCTCCATTAGAGAGTCTTGGCCATCAAGCAACCTCCATGGGTGGGTAGGCACGAATTTGGGTTACCCAAATGTGTATCATTGCATCCCAATTCAACTATAATTGCCTCATTCTAATTTCAGCTTATTTAAGCTACGAATTTCCATGCATTTTCTTGCTTCATTTGATTTTTGGGTCATATGTACCCAATTAAGTGATTAGGTCATTAATATATAATGTTGAGAGTCTTGATAATTACATAATTGTTATAAATAATTATTTATTTGATTGACAAATAATTGATAATTTCATAAGTTCTGTTATCATTTCATTACAAAATACGGAAATTGATTAAATCTCTTTTGTGTTGTGATTGCAGGACTAATGGGCCAAGAAATGATGTTTTAAATGGGCCAAGAAATCTTATTGGACCAAGAGAATAAAGAGAGATTCTTTTCCCTCTCTATCTTTTAATTTTTAAAATTTTCTCTCTTTTTAAAATCACTCCTCTATTTTCTAAAAATCTCTCCTCTTTCCTCTCTTCTCTCTACCTATTTTAAAAGGAAATCTTTTCTCTTTCTCTCTCTCATTCTCTACTTTCTCCACAACTTTCTTTCCCTCTGCCGCAGCTCTCTCTCCTTCTTCCCCTTCTCATACTTTCTCTCTTCTCCCTCCTGCGATCTCCCCTTCCTCCTCTTCTTCTTTCTCTTCTTCTCCCTATCCTCTTTCGTCTTCCCTTCTTCTTCTCTCTCCCCCGGTCTCTCTTCTTCTCAGGAGAACAGCAAGCAGCAGCAGCAAAGCGCCCCTACACGCCCGGCCCCGCCCGCCTGCGCGCTCGGCCCCGCACGCCGCGCCCCAGCCCCGCACGCCGCGCCCCCAGCCCCGCACGCCGCGCCCCCGGCCCCGCCTACGCGCCTACTGCCCCGCGCGTGCCCCGCGCCTGCCACCGCCTTGCTCCGCTCAGCCGCCAGCACCGCGCCCCCGCACGCCGCACCGCCTTCGCCTCCCCCTCACGTTGCATGCATGCAACATGAGGGCGCGCCACGCCCTCTCTCTCTTTCGCCTTCCCTCTCTCCTCTCTCTCTCGCCTTCTCTCTCCTCTATCCCTCTCTTGTTTCTCTCTCTCCCGCTTCCTCTCTCTCGTCTCTTCTCTCGCCTCTCTTCTCTCTCACATCTCCCGCTCCTCTCTCCTCTCTCCTCTCTCTCACGCTCTCTCTCTCCTCTCTCCTCTATCTCCCGCGCTTCTCTCCCGTCTCTCTCTTGTGTCTCGTCTCTCTCTTCTCTCTTATCTCTCTTTTCTATTTTTGATATTTTATTAGTATAGTTGTTGATGTTTTTTGTTTAGGATAAAACATTTGGTTGTTAATCCTCTTTTAGTATTTAGTGGATTGTGATTTTTGGAACTTGTTACTCTTTATCTCTCTCTCTCTTTACTTATTTAGCATAGTTTAGATTTAATTAATGTAACTTAGTTTTAATACCACCATGTTACTTTCTTAACCAAAAACTCAAGGTTTTCAACTCTAAAATCTTTTTCTCCGTAGATTCGACTCGGTCTCACCACTTAACTATTGTCAAAATATTTAGTGTAGGCCGATTATTTGAGATTGTTAGTCACGTATTTAACGACGTATTCGTGGGCTATCAATTTTTGGCGTCGTTGCCGGGGAATTAGAATTTTAGTTTTGATAATCTTGGTGTTATTTGTATATTCATGCTAATATTTTCTTTCTTTTTGTAGGTATCAAATAAAAAGTGAAAAATCCTAAAAATTGCAAAATTGAAGAATCTGTCAGAAAACTATCGCTGAAAGCCAAATCTGTAGGTAAAAAGTTCTGCTTTGGGAAGAAAAAAATCCAAAAATTACAGAAAAAATCAGAAAAAAGGGTAAGTGAGGTGAGTTTCCTTCTCTCACTCTTTCCATTTCTTTTCATTTCCAAAAGAACGAGGGATTGCGTTGGAGGTAAGTACCATTAAAACCTTCTTGATTTAGTTTTCTTTTCTTAGTTACCATGTTTAGATAATTAATAAAAAAGAAAAAAAATCAAAAATCTAAAAAAAAAATCAATCACTTGAATCCAATAAAAGATGTCATGTCAAGATTAGAAACCTTCCATCTTTAGGACATGCATCATTTAGATTTCCATCTTTAGGTAATCTCTCTTTTTTGAAAAATTTCCTTTCTTGTTGAAGATTGCGGGAGGCAAGGTGAGAATTTCAACTTTTTAGAAAGCATGATCATGCATTGCCATGCTTGCATAGAACCCCTTGCTTGATTTTGTGGTGTGCACATCATTTCTAAAATACTTTAAGGGCAACTTCCTTAACAAGATAAGGTGGGGATTTGATCACCCTTCCTTAGCCCGCAAACCACAATCTTCCTGCATCTTTTGCATTCCCAAGCCTTAATAAAAGTCAGTAAACATTGGCCTTAGGGTTCACACTGAGGTTTAGGTCCACTTGGGCCCACTAATTGGTTTTGGAAACTGGTGTCTAAGGCTAGAGGTTAAAAGGCAAACGCCTAAGTGGGAAATTGGTTCTTTAATTAGGTCCCTACGAAAGTAGGGGGAGCCTCCCACTACCCCACCTCTTACCTGGCCAGTGGATATACCTAATAGTGGACTTAAGTTGGTCTAGGCCACTTTGTGAGAAATCTCACTGTCAAGTCTATGATCTCTAGGTCAAATAGGGTAATTGTTTGAAACTTGTTTGTCTTTGTTAAAATTTAAAAAAAAAATCTAAAAAAAATAATAAAAAAATTCTCTCTCTTCTCTCATTTGGTCCTAGTGCATGCATGGTAGGAGATCACAAAAACCTAATTTTCTAGGACCAATCCCAAAAATTGAGAGATTCTTTCATTTAAAGATCAATCTTTTTCAAAATCAAATGGCTGAAAATCAAATTGGATTGCCAAATCATAATGGGGATAATCATGATCATCAAGAGCCTCCCAAACAAATGAAGGATTACTTCATCCCAAATCAATATCAACCTTCATCTTGTATTCATCTCCCACAAAATCGAGCCATCCAATATGAGATTAAATCCAGCACTATTCAAATGCTCCCATCCTTTTATGGTAATACCAATGAGGACCCTTACAAACACATAGATGAATTCCTGGAAATCTGTTCCACTGTCAAGATCCATAACTTCACTGATGATGCCCTCAGACTGACTCTTTTTCCATTCTCTCTTAAGGATAAAGCTAAATATTGGTTGAGCACTGTGGGAAAACCCTTAGAACTTGGGCAGAAATGCAACAAGAATTTTTGAAAAAATTCTATCCCATAGGCCGAACCAATACCATGAGAAGAGCCATTACTGGATTTTCTCAAACACCAGGGGAATTAATTCATGAGTCATGGGAAAGGCTGAAGGAGCTTTTGAGAAAATGCCCCCACCATGGTCTCTCAAAATGGCAAATTGTCCAAGCATTTTATGAGGGATTGACTGAACAATATAGACAGATGGTGGATGCTTCATGTGGAGGGGCTTTCATGAGTAGAAGTGAGGATGAGGCTTATGATCTCTTTGAAATGCTAAGTGAAAATTCAATTAATCATGCCCCACTTTCATCTTATGAGAGATCTGTTGGGCCATCCAAGCGGGCTGGGTTGTATGAAGTGAGAAATCGGGTTGAATTGGAGCCCAAATTTGAGAATAATCTCATGGCCCAAAAGTGGGAGAAAGTGGATACTATGGCCCAAACTGTTGCCTCTCTGGCTCAAAAGATGGACCAAATCTTGTCTAGGACCCATCAGGATCCTTTTGGCCCATCCCCCTCGGGCCCATATGTTGGCCCAGACTCCTATCATCAAGAAGTCTGTAGCTTGTGTGCTAGCCCGGCCCACCACATCAATGAATGTCCAACTGCAGCTCAACTCCCACCTTTCATCCAAGAACAAGTCCAAGAGCAAGTCCAAGCAGCCCAAGGATTTTCCAAGCCCAATTTAGACCCATTTTCCAATTCTTACAATCCGGGCTGGAGAAATCACCCTAATTTCTCTTGGAAAAATCAACAAGCTCCACCTCAAAGACCTAACCCCTCCATGCCTCAAGCCCCAAAACAACCATTCCAGAACCAATTTTAGGCCTAGTCGAATCCTTATAGTGGCACTTATGCTAGAGGGCCTCAGGCCCAATTCTCTCAAGCAGTCCAATATCCTCCTCCTCAACCCAAGCAAGTTCAGCCCACCTTTCAACAACCCCCTCAACAAAATTTTGAAGAACAATTCAATCAACTCCAACAAATCATCTTGGCCCAACAACAACAATTGCACCACAACAACAACTCTTGTCTACAAACCAACAAACCATGGCTAGGTTAGAAGCCCAAGTGGGCCAGATGGCTGAGACCACCATGAGAAGGGAAGTGGGCCAATTGCCTAGCCAACCTATGGCCAACCCAAGGAACCAACCACCGGGCTTTGCTTCGCAATCAGTCCTCCTACCTCAACCTGCCCAACAAGCCCAACCAAGAGGCCCACAATTGGAGAATATAAAAGCCATTTCAAGCCTGAGAAGTGGTAAGGTGCTAAGTGACCCACATAAGGGAAAAGAGGTTGTGAATAATCCTGCATTAGAGGTCCAAGATGATACTAGTGATAGTGAAGAGGAACCCATTCAAACTAAGTTGGGGGGAGAGAACAAAGGGAAAGAGAAGGCTCATGAAGACCCAAATTCTTACCAACCCAAAGTGCCATTTCCAAGTGCTCTAGAATCCAAGCCCATTAAGAAGAAGAAGAAGTCGGCCCAAGATGAGGAGTTGTTGGAATTGTTCAAACAAGTCCACATCAATATTCCACTCCTAGATGCCATCAAGCATGTCCCGACTTATGCTAAATTTTTGAAAGAAATGTGCACTCCACGAAGGGAATCCAAGACTGTAATTCAGAAAATCTGGTTATCGGAAGATGTTAATGCAGTCTTGACAAACCACCTCCCTAGGAAATTGAAGGACCCTGGTGCTCCCCTCATTTCATGTGATATAGGTGGTATAACCTTTGATCGTGCCCTTCTTGATTTAGGGGCAAGTGTCAATCTTCTCCCCACCTTCATTTATGAACAATTCAACATTGGGGAACTTAAGCCCACTTCCATCATTCTGCAGCTGGCCGATCATTCGGTCAAGACTCCACGAGGATTGATAGAGGATGTTATTGTTAAAGTCAATGATTGTTATTTCCCTGTGGACTTTCTCATCCTTGATATGTCTACCAACCAGGAGTTGAAACACACTCCTATCATTCTTGGTCGTCCCTTCCTCGCCACTGCCAAAGCCAACATCAACTGTGCTACGGGGATGATGGACATTTCATTTGGGGGACAAAAGGTCTCTCTTAATGTGTTCAAAGCCTCTAAATATCCAGATCAAGAGGAAGGATGCCATTCTATTGACATTTTGACTGAGTCTATTGATAATGATCTTGATGTTGACCAGTTGGAGGAGACCAAGGCCCTATATGATTCACCACTCCATTCTACTCTTTGGCCCAAAGTCGAGCCTTTGCCGACCTTGCAATCTAAACCTGCTCTTCCTTCACTTCAAAGCCCTCCAGATCTTGAGCTTAAACCTCTTCCAGACTCCCTCAAGTATGTATTCCTGGGCCCAAACCAAACTTTGCCTGTTATCATTGCCTCCAACCTCTAAGTCCTACCCAAGAAGCCCAATTGATAGAAGTCTTGGGGGAACATAGGGGTGCCATAGGTTGGACAGTGGCCGACCTTAAAGGGATTAGTCCATCTATTTGCATGCACCACATCTACTTGGAGGACAATGCTAAACCAAGCCGGGAAACGCAAAGGAGGTTAAACCCCAACATGAAGGAAGTGGTGAAGAAGGAAGTAGTGAAGTGGCTAGATGTTGGAATTGCTTATCCAATATCAGATAGCCAGTGGGTCAGCCCAACCCAAGTGGTGCCCAAGAAGTCTGGGCTGACAGTTGTGAAAAATGAACAAGGGGAGGAGATACCCACTAGATTGACCACGGGGTGGAGAGTGTGCATAGACTATAGAAAGCTCAATGCTATGACTAAGAAAGATCACTTTCCACTCCCATTCATGGATCAAATTCTTGAGAGACTAGCGGGCCAGCAGTTCTTCTATTTTTGGATGGTTATTCTGGGTACAATCAAGTAGCAATTTACCCAGGAGATCAGGAAAAGACCACCTTTACGTGCCCCTATGGCACATTTGCCTTTAGGAGAATGCCATTCGGACTTTGCAATGCACCAGCCACTTTTCAAAGGTGCATGATGGCAATCTTCTCTGATATGGTGGGAGAATTCCTTGAGGTATTCATGGATGATTTTTCTATATATGGGGATTCCTTTGAAAAATGTCTGAAA
This sequence comes from Colocasia esculenta, assembly GCA_014218235.1. Lineage (NCBI taxonomy): Eukaryota > Viridiplantae > Streptophyta > Magnoliopsida > Alismatales > Araceae > Colocasia > Colocasia esculenta. Next base: position 25,839,148 of record CM024755.1, on the reverse strand, counting down.
AATCTGGAGAAAGTTTTGGCTAGATGTGTGGAGACAAATTTGGTGCTTAGTTGGGAGAAGAGTCATTTCATGGTTCGAGAGGGCATAGTCCTGGGCCACATTGTGTCTGAGGGGTATAGAGGTAGATAGGGCCAAAGTTGGTCTCATTGCTGATCTTCCTCCTCCAACCTCTGTGAGACAGATTCGTTCATTTCTTGGCCATGCCGGCTTCTATCGCCGGTTCAATCAAAACTTTTCCAAAATTGCCCGGCCCTTAACTCTTCTCCTAGCAAAGGATGTCCCATTTCACTTTGATGATGATTGTTTAGAGGCCTTCACTACTTTGAAAGAGGCTTTGTGTAACGTAGCGCGTTTTCGGATCTTCGCGGATCCTGGATTAGTGGCAGTTCGGATCTGTGTTTATTGGTTTTGGTGTGGTGCTCATGGCCAATATGGGGTCATTGGGCCTTGGTTGTGGTATCCGCGCATTGTGTGGAGCTTAGTGGGCCGGCAGGTTAGGTCTGTAGTGCCCGTTGGTTCACCGGATGTGAACGCGACGGTGGTGAAGGCCGCGTTCTTAATGCGTCGGTAGCGGGGGTCGCGCTAAGGTTGCCGCTATTTGGTGTCGACGTCTGCATGTGCGCCGCGTGTCGCGCATGGAGTGGAGTTGCTGACGTCTGGGTGTTAACGCGACGCCTGAAGCTGTCGCGATCAGGTCGCGTCGATTAAGTGTGTCGCGTTAGTAACCGCTGTTCGGTTTTTAAAATGGGGTTTGGCCGAACAGAGCAGGGGAGGCTCTGCTCGACCCAGGGGAGGAGTTGTTGCGGCTGTTCGAGGCGATTTGGTGTTTCTGTGGTGTTCTCGTCGCGCTCTTGACGAGAAACGTTGCATGGAGCGGGGAGACGCCGTGCTGTAGCCGTGTGAGCGTTCTTCATGGAGGTAGGGAGATTCCACCGTTTTGATTGCGTGATTAGCATATGATGTGTGTTTGATAGGTTTAATGCTTTATGAACAATAGACGGCATGCTAGGTTATACATTAAAGCATGTAAATCGGGAATTAATGTGGTTTGTATGGAAATCAGGTGATGGTTTCCGGATCCTAAGAAGGCGGCGGTTTAGACTGTCGCGACCAGGTCGCGGTAGGCCGTTCTGCCGCGACAGTGTTTCTTGTCGCGCCATATCGTGGTGTCGCGATCAGAAGGCGGTCCTTGCCTCTGTCGCGACAGCAGTCGAGTGTTTTGTTTTGCTTGCTCTTGGTGCTTTGGTTATTTGGTTATTGTTGTTTAAGGTGTATGGCTTTGAGAAGAGGTGCATTATCACCCGTGAAACTTTGTGAGCAGGTTACCTACATGGTTAGTAGGTAGTTTACTTAATTGGTGTGGTGTTATTATGGTGTGAGGTGCATTGGCATCTGTAACACCTCTAAAGTATGTTATTGGATTAGTTTGCATGTGTTTAAGTGGTTTGAGGATGTGCATGGCACATACTCCGTGTGGTGGTGTTATGCGTGTATGAGTGTGTGTGTGTGTGTGCATGGCACATGCACTGGTTGTTGTGGTGGCTAGGCAATGATGGTTCAAGTGTGAACCTAGCTCAATGTCCTGTAGTGTCCTATGTGGACTAGTAGAGATGGTTTAAGTATTATAATGCAAGTAAGGTTAAAGGTTACCGTGTAGTTAATGTGTATGGTTTGTATGTGGCAAGGAGGTCATGTGATGACCAATGATGAGCCAAGTGTGATTGGTTATCGGGATTTAAGTGTATGTTTGTGTAGGACAGCTTGTGAGTCACGAGATGACCAGGTTAAGCTAGTCCTTACGTTTGTACTGTGATTTGTAATAAAGAATGTATAAGTGTATATATATCGTGGTTTGTGCATTGCTGAGTTTGGTGGTCCGGCGCCTATTCCGGAATGCCTCTTCAGTTGGGTACCCCAGGTTCTGTGTGAGCCAGGCACGTGAGTGTGCTCGGGGTTTGTCCCGGTGCAGTGGTACCGTTGAGGTCTTGTCGTCTTCCTGGACACCCTCACTCTCGTCGTCCGGCTGAGGGAAAGACGGCAGTGGGACAGTGACTTGTGAGAGTTTGTGTTTAGTCACTTGTAGCGCGCTCGTAGCTGGGGGTTACGGACACCAGTAGACGTACTGGGCCCTGGCTAGTCCTGTTTACCAGTGCCTCACTTTAGGGAGCTCGGGCCAGAGTCTCTAAAGGTGTCAGGCATGGGCCTGCAGGGTGTGTGACCTGCAGGTTGTGGTGGTTTGGTTGGTCTCCACAGTTCTTTGGCTTTACTTGTGTTGTGGAGCTGCAGTTGGACCTTTCGTCCGTGACTGCGAGACTGAGAGGTTGTTCTTATGTTGTGTTGTCCGGGTTGGATACTGGCGTCATGAACCAGTAGTCTATCCCGTGTGGTGGCGTCGTGCTTTCCGGCTCGTGCTTTGCTATTGGCTATAGCGTGTCTTGGTTGTGGTTCTACCGGTTGTTGTGTGCCATAGTGTTGGCACAATTGTAGTTGTAATTGGTGAGCGGTGACTTACTAATTGTGGTTTGACTAGTTGTGGTGTGCCCTAGTGGTGGCACAATTGTGTTTGTGTTTCAGTGGTGGTACCTCGTGGTGGTGGGTACCTGTACCCTTTGTGGGTGTTGGTTTCTTGTGGTACCTTGTGTACCAATCTTTTCAGGTGTTGAGGTGGAGCTGTGCTCCGTGGGGGTCGTGTGGTAAGACCTTCCACTTGTTGTGTTTTATCCCTTTATGGGTAAGCTTCCGATTATGGTTTAGTGTGTGATGGATTGGCACTGTGGTAGCCAGTCCTGTTATTTAGGCGTGATATTCGATATATCGTGGTTTAAGGGTATAAAGGATTAGCTCTTGGTTAGCAATCCTGTTACTCATATGTGTTTAGAGGCTTTCCAGTAAAGCTAATAGCTTAGGCAATGCTATGCTTGTGTGGCTTACAGCTTAGGCGACCAGCTGTTGCTGTGGTATGCCTGTGAGGCTTGTGGCCTAGGCTTTATAGTTATTGAGTGGATTAATGATGTTGCTGTCTCTTCATCTTTATTGAGTTAGATATGTTTAGTATTGATAATTATACTTTGTGATGAACATGAAATGGTTTGGCTTTCGGTGTTGCCAATGAGACCTGTTGGGGTGAGGTTCTTCTGTATGGTGTGTCGTTGTGAGTGGTTCCCTGCTGAGCCAGTGACTTGTTGAGGCTCACTCCCTTACAGTTCTTTTCAGGGTTTACCGTTGGTGTCGCTTGAGGAGGTGTTGTGACAGACTTGTACCACCAGCAGTAGTGCTAGTAGAGTTGTGCGAGCTTGTGCTCTCTCGGGGTATGCCCCAGGTAGTTGTATTCTTTTTAATTTGGACATGTAATAATGTAATGGGACAGTTGTAAATTGTATATGCAGATATGAGCACATATCTTTTCTTGTGTCTCTTACTGTTGTGGTTTGTCTTTTATATTCTTCCTGGACACGTGTACGAGCTATCCCTTGAGAGACTTCGGTCCGTTCGCGGGAGGCGGATCTGGATATGGACCCTTATTGGGTATAGATATCCAGGGCCGTCACACTTTGACCCAAGCTCCCATTCTTCAAACTCCTGATTGGTCATTGCTCTTTGAGATCATGTGTGATGCCTCTGACTATGCCATAGGTGCTGTTTTGGGACAAAGAATTGATAAACGTCCCGTGATGATCTATTATGCGAGCCGCACCCTCGCCGATGCTCAATTGCATTACACCACCACGGAGAAAGAACTTCTTACTGTGGTTTTTGCCCTTGAAAAATTTCGATCTTATCTTTTGGGGGCAAAAGTCATCATCTACTCAGATCACTCTGCCTTGAAATATCTCCTAGCTAAGAAGGACTCCAAACCAAGACTCATCAGATGGATCCTTCTTCTTCAAGAGTTTGATTTGGAGATTCGGGATAAGAAAGGTACTGAAAATGTTGTTGCTGATCATCTGTCCCGAATTCTCATCCCAGAAAGTGCTCCCGTGCATGATTCCTTTCCCGATGAGCACCTCCTTGCTATTTCTCATAATATACCCCCATGGTATGCTCACATTGTCAATTACCTTGCTGTGGGTCAAATTCCTGAAGGATGGTCAAAGAATGAAAGGGACCATTTTTTCTCTAAAGCCAAACACTATTTCTGGGATGACCCTGAATTATTTTTCATGGGTCCAGACCAAGTCATTAGGAGATGTGTCTCTGAGGAAGAGCAACAAAGCATCCTAAATTTCTGTCACACTCTAGCTTGTGGGGGACATTTTTCAGGGAAGAAAACTACTGCCAAAGTCTTGCAAAGTGGGTTTTACTGGCCCACATTGTTCAAGGATGCTTATGAATTCAACAAGACATGTCTTAGATGTCAATCTGTGGGGAACAATTCTAGGAGAGACATGATGCCACTAAACCCCATTTTGGTGGTAGAAATTTTGATGTCTGGGGAATAGATTTCATGGGCCCATTCCCTTCATCCTTTGGCAATGAATATATCCTTGTGGCTGTTGATTATGTGTCTAAATGGATTGAGGCCATTGCCACCCGCACCAATGATCATAAGGTTGTCATGAAATTTGTGCGTAGGAATATCTTCTCTAGATTTGGGTGTCCTCGGGCCATCATTAGTGACGGGGGATCTCACTTCACTCATTCCCAATTTCGAGCCTTGCTTAAAAGATATGGGATAACTCACAAGATTGCTACCCCTTACCATCCCTAGACCAGTGGCCAAGTGGAAGTGTCAAATAGGGAGATCAAGAACATTCTCCAAAAGACTGTTAGGCCCGATAGGAAAGATTGGTCAGAAAGAATGGATGATGCTTTGTGGGCCTATCGGACTGCTTATAAGACTCCCATTGGCATGTCTCCCTACAGGTTGATCTTTGGTAAAGCTTGTCACCTCCCTGTTGAGTTAGAGCATAGGGCTTATTGGGCCATTAAACAATTCAATCTTGACTTAGCCCAAGCTGGATCACATAGAGCCCTCCAACTGCATGAGCTTGAGGAACTGCACAATGAAGCCTATGAGAATTCCAAGATATAAAGCCAAGACCAAAATCTTTCATGACAAACACATTTCAAGGAAATCCTTCCATCCTGACCAAAAAGTTTGGCTCTTTAACTCTAGGCTACGCTTATTTCCAGGCAAATTGAAATCTCGATGGGACGAACTGTTCATTATCGTCAAAGCTTTTGACCATGGTGCTGTTAAAATTCTTGATCCTAAAAATGGTCAAACTTCCACTGTCAATGGTCAACGTCTCAAACCTTACATGGAAAACATGCACCTCTCCTCTAAAGAATCCATTCCCCTGAATGATCTTGAGTAGATGCATAGGACTTCATTGTGTCTGGCTGAAGACATTAAACTTAGCGCTTGTTGGGAGGCAACCCAAAATTTTTAAGATATTTTACTTATTTCTTCTTTTCTATTATGTTGTAGGTTTTTGGAGGCCCATTATCCTTGATGAATGAATTGAGCAAAACACTTCCATCAGGTTGTATCTCTCCTTTCCTAACTTCTGATGGTTTTGTTATCTGTTTGCCATTGAGGACAATGTCATTCAAGTTAGGGGAGGGAAATCTTTCAAAATTTAAAATCCTGCTAAACATCCCAAACATTATACTTCATGTATCACTTTTCATGAAAAGAATATCTCATTCTAGAATGATTTTACTCTAAGTATATCTACTTGTGCGAGTGGTACGTTAAATGATGAATTTTGTAGTTATGTTCTTAGTATTTTCCTCAAACTACATTTGAAATTTTAATTGAACCTACACTCATGAATTAGATGATGAATAAGTGTCATTCATGAGGGTGATGAGAGTTTTACCTAATACTCATGTTGAGGATTGATATTCTACACTCTTATAGAAAACTAATCGTGGGGAAAAAGCTACCTACTTGCAAGTTATGAAAAAAAAAATGAAAAAAATGATGGCAAAATGAAGAAGGAAATCCCTAGCTTAGTAACCGGGCTTCAGCACCTCAAGAAGTGTAGAAGTTCGCGTCAAATAGTGAAAGGATATCCAAGTTAAAAAAAATGATGAATGATGAAAATAAAGAGACAGAAAAGGCAGAGTGAAAGTTACCTGTAATTCGAGGATTTGATTTAAGGAGTGCAGAGTTGATATCATCTCCCAGTAATAGGTAAAAAGCCCATGCACCATCTTAGTAATGCTTATTGATCACAAGTACATTGACGAAGGAAATGATAATTTCAAGTGTATTTTGAGGAAATGTCTAATAACATGAACTGCCATGTTTATCTTTGACACTTGCCACTAGAACTGGAAATACTTATGGTTGATCAGTCTCATCTCTGATTTCTTAACATGAAATTTGATGTTTTGAGTTCTTGTTAGTCCTAATTATTCACTTGTGTGCATTGCTAAGGGACTAGCAATGAATAAGTTGGGGGATGTGATAATTACATAATTGTTATAAATAATTATTTATTTGATTGAAAAATAATTGATAATTTCATAAGTTCTGTTATCATTTCATTACAAAATGCGGAAATTGATTAAATCTCTTTTGTGTTGTGATTGCAGGACTAATGGGCCAAGAAATGAGGTTTTAAATGGACCAAGAAATCTTATTGGACCAAGAGAATAAAGAGAGATTCTTTTCCCTCTCTATCTTTTCAATTTTTAAAATTCTCTCTCCTTTTAAAATCACTCCTCTATTTTCTAAAAATCTCTCCCTCTAATCTCTCCTCTTTCCTCTCTTCTCTCTACATATTTTAAAAAGAAATCTTTTCTCTTTCTCTCTCTCATTCTCTACTTTCTCCACAACTTTCTTTCCCTCTGCCGCAACTCTCTCTCCTTCTTCCCCTTCTCATACTTTCTCTCTTCTCCCTCCTGCGATCTCCCCTTCCTCCTCTTCTTCTCCCTATCCTCTTTCGTCTTTCCTTCTTCTTCCTCTCCCCCGGTCTCTCTTCTTCTCAAGAGAACAGCAAGCAGCAGCAGCAAAGCGCCCCTACACGCCCGGCCCTGCACGCCCTGCACCCCGGCCCCGCCTACGCGCCTGCTGCCCCGCGCGTTCCCCACGCCTGCCACCACCTTGTCCCGCTCAGCCGCCAGCACCGCGCCCCCGCACGCCGCACCGCCTCCGCCTCCCCCTCACGTTGCATGCATGCAACGCGAGGGCGCGCCACGCTCTCTCTCTCTCTCTCTCTCTCTCGCCTTCTCTCTCTCCTCTATCCCTCTCTCGTTTCTCTCTCTCCCGCTTCCTCTCTCTCGTCTCTTCTCTCATCTCTCTTCTCTCTCACATCTCCCGCTCCTCTCTCTCTTCTCTCTCCTCTCTCCTCTCTCTCACGCTCTCTCTCTCCTCCCTCCTCTATCTCCCGCGCTCTCTCCCCTCTCTCTCTTGTATCTCGTCTCTCTCTTCTCTCTTACTCATCTCTCTTTTCTATTTCTGATATTTTATTAGTATAGTTGTTGATGTATTTTGTTTAGGATAAAACATTTGGTTGTTAATCCTCTTTTAGTATTTAGTGGATTGTGATTTTTGGAACTTGTTACTCTTTATCTCTCTCTCTTTACTTATTTAGCATAGTTTAGATTTAATTAATGCAACTTAGTTTTAATACCACCATGTTACTTTCTTAACCAAAAACTCAAGGTTTTCAACTCTAAAATCTTTTTCTCCGTGGATTCGACTCGGTCTCACCACTTAACTATTGTCAAAATATTTAGTCTAGGCCGATTATTTGAGATTGTTAGTCACGTATTTAACGACGTATTCGTGGGCTATCAAGTCTCCCCAACATTTTTATTTAATTTATGGTTGCGTCGTATTTTCGTGTTAACGGTTTTCCGACTTATTTCCTAATTGGTTAATTGGTCACAATAACTCTTAAACCTAGCCCAAATGATTTTTATTGACCCAAATTTCTTGATGGGTCATTAGATGATATTATTTGAAGTCCGTATATGATTTTTATTTAATTTTCTGACTCATCCAAGTACGCGTGATAATGATTTTTCGACTTATTCATGAATTACGATAATAAGTCGCGAAACACTTTAAACTTGGCTAATTTGATTTTTCTTGGCACAAATTTCTTTGTGGAACATTCAGGAATGATGTGTGGGGCTGATTTATAATTTTTACGGATTTTTCTAATGTGTTATAACACATACGATAATGATTCGTATGTTTTAAATACTTTGATATTATGGAAATTATTTATTTCCATTTATTCGAATTTTTATATAGTTAAAATTTCCGAGGTGCTACATCCCACCTGCAGGGGTAAAAGGGTGGAGGGGGGAGGACGGTTAAAGTACTTTGCACTTTAATAAGATAGTTTGATCTTAACCATGGGTGTTTTAGGTGAAAACTTGGTTAGGAGGGGTGTAAAAGGGGGGTTAATCTACCCAGTCCAAAATACTTGGATGGGTTAACCCTATTTCTACCCATGGACCCACTTTTTAGCCCCAAATTAAAATGAGCACTTTTTAAAGTTAAATAACTCCTAGATAAAATAACCAGGGGTTACTTAACCCCATTTCAAAGTGGGCTAGGTCTTCCAACCAGAGGCTTTACTGCAGATGGGTACCAGGCGGAGTGGGGAAACTAGGCATTCCACGTCATGTTAGACATCGCGCTGGTGCTGTAGTCAGCCACCTCCTTCTTCGATGTCGACAAGAGGGAGCTCCAGCCGATGCTCTGGTTGGTGCAATTACGACTTTGGGTAGTCGATCTTCCTACTGGCGCTGCTCAACGACTGCCTTAGCAATGCCGCCTACTTAAACGGTTTCCTCATGGATGCTATAGAGAGACCGTAAAAGTCTCCAACGCCATCTACATCTTTGTCAGAGGCAGCTAGGGAGCTTCATTGTAACGCCCCGACGCAGAATATTGGAGCGATAATATAGTTAAATAAATAGTATAGAGCGAGACTTAAACATCAAATCATTCCACAAATTGGTGTAATGCCAAACAATCCATCTTTATTGATAATTCCACAAACTTCTATTACATTAACTAATTCATAGTCATAACTAGGGCCCAGAGTACTTTATTCAAAACAAAACAATTACAACTTACTAACTAACTACTAAAAAGCATTGGTTGTCGTAAAGTGGGGTCACCCCTGCTCCTCCTCATTCCCTTCCTCGTGAGTGTGGTAGTCTCCATCAGACTCACCTGAAACACATGAAATAAATAGCACAGGATGAGCGATATACATCTAGCAGGACTTAATATCTCATATAAATAAGCATGCTTTAAGTGATTAATGTCTTGTCTAGCAGGATAACTATAGAGATCGGCCAAGTATAGTCGAGAGAGTAACGTCGCATGATAGCAAGAGAACAATAGTATTTTCACATGAAGATAGCACAACTAGTATGATAATGGATTGGCCATATAACGAAATAGCATGTAACGTTGCACAAAAGTGCACTAGTAGAGATAGCACATTTTGGTCGAACTTCTTGTCAACCGAGAGAACATGGTATAGTGATTTGATTGTCTTAGATTAAATCTTGATAGTATGGCACTTGTGTGTTATGCCGTACACCTTGATCATTAAACCCCCGCGAGTTATAGCCTTTCAGATGCACCTCCCAGGACCAGATCGGGCCCTTTATAATGTTGCCTGGCATGATTATGTTTGTTATCTTAGACAATCAAATAGATGGCCAAATAGAGTACCAAGAATAGATGAGAGTGATTGGCGAATAGATGAGAGTATAAAGAGAACGTAAATAGATGAGAGTGTAGAGCTAGTAGATGAGAACAGGGTCATGTTCATAAAACAACGATAAACACGCGATAATAACAGTTGCACAACACACACGGTCGTGTGCCGACAGTCCGGTAGAAGTCACAACTGCCCAATAGCCGTGCTATGAACACAGGCTAGAGGTCTGGCGTGATATCGAGGTAAGAGAGAACACACTAAGGCTGTTAGATCTTGTTGATCCCTAAGGGTAAAATAGGTGTTGGTGGTACAACCCGCTCGTCGGCAATGGACGTCCGCCAAAGCCAAGGAGACTTACGGAGGCCTCGACAAGGAGTTCCTGGTCCAGTCAGAAGTATTCCCAATGGAGAGGTTGTCTAAGCCAAAATAGAAGTGTGTATAGAAAACGTTGTCCGACTTGCCTCGAGTGCTCGATGGTAGAGGGACGCGATAACGGTATCCAAATCAAGCGATTAAAATGAAGACAAGTCCATTAAAATAAATAGGAAATCTACATGAATAATTGCACTTAATTACCAGATATATTATTGAGTAAATTCAGTAAGATTTTATGGAAAAGAATCATGTTTAGTGTGTGCATGTGAAAGATAATCAAGATAGCAAGAGATAATTGTGCACATAGTTTTTAATTAATAGGAATCATGTGAATATTACCCATTATTCTTAAACATGTCGTTACTGTTCATAACAGTACAATTCAGAAGTTAAACAATGGTTAAAGTACATGATTAACATGATTTGCAAGATAATTAGGGTTCTGGTTTACACAATAAGAACGCGACGGGGGTACCTGTCGCGTTTCAAAACGCGACAGTTAGGTCGGTCGCGTCCATTAGAACAGGAACAACCAATCGATTGATGCTCTAATCGCGACGGGGTGACCGGTCGCGACTTCAGCAATCGGTCCAAAAACGTGACGTCAGGGTCTGTCGTGATTTGGACAATCGGTACAGGATGATCAGAACGCAACGGGTTGAGTTGTCACGTTTATAACGCGACGTGAGCCTATGTCACAACCAGGTTGAGAACACGACCAGTCGGGCCGTCACGTTCACAGAGACCCTGGCCGAACCCCAAAAGTGGTTTGGGTCACTTTGGGCTGCGATCCAGTCCTCCAAGGACTTGACACCGGGCTATTAAAAAATCAATAATAAATCATATACATAACGAAAAATCACAAAATCAGTTTTAAATGAAACTAGACATGCATATGCATCAACTGTGACGAGTAATTAGAGAATCAACATGGTATGGGCATGATAAGATTTGGTTACTTTTCGTTGAATCAAAACCATACACAGTGATGAAAAATAATTTAATTCGAATAGGGTACATGATAGAAATTGGGGAAAATTGTGTCATTCGATCCGTGACATCATGAAGCATGTACAATAATAATTTCAAGGCACGAGATCAAGTATAGATAGGGAATTAAGGTGAACATGACAAGTCGGGTGCATGTTCTTAATTAATAGGATTTTGAGCATGAAATACTCCTAACTGACGTGATAAAAATTGGGAAAAACATGGGGCTTTTGCAGATGGTAGCATGCATGGTCTACCTAGGGTCGAAGTTAATTAGTTTGTGCTTGAGAGATTGCCTAGCTTTTCACGCTTTGAATCCTAGGGCAAGAAAGGTTGAAGATGACGAAATCCCCTTGTTCCTAGCCTCCTCCTCCTTGCTGTCCACGTCCCAAAGCTTCTTCTCCTCTTTCTCCAAGCTCCAGTAGTTGCCTAGGGTCGGCTAGAGATGAAATAGGAGAGTATTTGTATATCTTAAGACTCCTCTTTACTTAAAACTCTTCATTCTCCTCCAAATCTGAATTTTCAATAATTATATCCATTTTTCTAGCATTTATCCACCTAATTGGCTTGGGGAGGGCTCTAATTTCGTGGCCAAGGGGTTAGGATAGGTTTATGACTCTTTTTTAGGATAATTATGAGTTAAATAGTGATTATCTTAACCCTTTTATATTTATTAATATTTTTGGTACGAAATTAGCATTAAACATCTCTAACCCAACTTGGGCTCTTTACTCTTAGACCCGTTAATTCATGTATGGACCATTAGTGTAAACCCAACTCCTATTTTGACTTAATGGGTTTAATTATTCTCATTTTCTTTTAATTTATTCTAATTTTATTCTAATTTAAATTTATTTATAAAATTTTAAAATTTTAGAGTTGCTACAACCTCCTCCTCTTAAAAAGAATTTGGTCTCAAATTCATATGATCATAAGAGGAAGAATGACTTACTGAATAGTTCCGGATAATTCCGTCGCATTGTTGCTTCGGATTCCTACGTGGCTTCTTCGATTCCATGATTGTTCCAAAGTATCTTTACCATGGATATGGGCCTATTCCGCAGTTGTTGTATCTTTCTGTCCACAATTCTGATTGGTTTCTCTTCATAGGTCATATCTTTGTGCAGGACTATATCGTCATAGCTTATTACATGCGATGGGTCGTACACATATTTCCTTAGCATAGATACATGGAAGACATTGTATATGGTAGAATATTGTGGAGGTAAAGCCATACGATACGCCACTTCTCCTACTCTTTCAAGTACTTCAAATGGATCAATGAATCTTGGCCTTAATTTGCCTTTCATTCTGAATCTTTGAAATCTTCTGGTTGGGGATACCTTGAGCATCACATGATCTCCGATCTGAAATTCCAAGTCTCTTCTTCTTTTGTCTGCATAGCTTTTCTGCTTGGACTTGGCTACTTTAATTCTGTCTCTGATGATATGTATGTCTCTACTAGTGTTTTGCATTGCAAAGACCCCGAGAACCCGACTCTCAGCCCAAGCCGAGGACCCGATTTTCGCGGTCGCCGCCCACGGATCTGGAGACCCGGAAGGGCTATAACACAATTCTAACAGAATATGTAAAGGAAATAAACGTCAACTGCTGACTAGGAGCACACACGCGAAAGCAGATAGAAGAGCGAGACCGCTGCGTATCGCTCTAGGTACAGTCCCAACACACACACACTAGTACAATTAACAAAAGGAAATAACAAGTCCCTTAGGGGCATACCCCGAAGGTGACGTACAACTGGTAAGGGGGAAACACTGCTAACTACGGGGATGACGACTACCGTCCCATCTCCTCCGCTCGATGCACACTCTGCCGCTGCTGAGAAGTCTCACCTGGGAAAAGGAAGGGATGAGCCTCACAACAGAAGCTCAGTAGGGACTACCAATCTCCTACTGGCTCTAATAGGCAGAAGAAAATATATAATAATTAAATGACAACAGTTATATGTTCTACCTACAAAAGAGGTGCGGAAGCAAGCTGCTAACTAGTGCGGTACAGAAAAACACCACGGTCGGAAACTCCGTATGACTGCACGTCGTGACCACCACACGGCTGGCAACATAGACAGAGGGAACCCTACCTAGACAAGAGACACTAGCTACGGAAAGTACTACCACTAGTCAACTGGTTAGGTGCGTTCACTGACATCTTATCCTCGACCCACGTCCAAACCTCCACGTCTCATCAGAGTGAGGTAGGACACAAGTACACAACAGTAACCGCCGTAGTTTGGCCAGACTACGGTCCTACTCCTGACCTCTCTAAGCAGTTCCGGGGCCGCAAAGAGTGAGGCAGTGAGAAAATGACTGACTGGCCTGCGCCGGGAAGGACTCCAAACGACCTCGGCGTCCCAGACCAACCATGAGAGCTCTGTTAATGACTCAAGCCACTGTCCTAACCACCATTTCCCCCTCCGCTCCAGAGTCCGCGACTCGAGCACGCCCGCCGCCCGGAGTACTCCCTCAACAGGCACACGGGGACGGCGGTCCCAAGCAACGGTAACCTCTCTCATGGGACAAGCCCTCAAGTGCCGAGCACCGGGCGAACGACTAATGTAGGACCGTACTAGGGAACGAGCACTGGTGCCACCGGTACAGTACGAAGCGGAAATGGCGAAGACTACATGAGAAATAAAACTTCACAAGACCTACCTATCTCTACTATGATCGCGACACATCGGGCCGTCGCGACAGCGACAAGGTCGCGACAAACAAGAGTGCCGCGATGATGTCACGGCGGCCTAGCCGGTCGCGACATCATCGCGACCTCTATATCGGTCGCGCTCTCAACCGAGGGGCATCCCGGTGCAGTCCTCCCAAGGACTGCCTCAAAACCGATACAAAACACATCCACAGGGGGAAGGGAGCATGCTAAACACCGTAGGAACCTCTAATCAAGCCAAACCACCCTCAAAACCCCACAAAACATAGATTTACAAGGAATCTACGCTTGATGGAAATCTCACTCACACGAGCATGATCCTCACACCCCCACAACCCAAACCACGGGGAAAATATAATCTCAAGGGGGAGGGGAGCATGCTAGGATGAGAGGCGTCAAGGGTCCCTACCTCCACGAGTAGAGCCGACCCGTTGGGGCCTTCACGTCGGAATGGCCACCTCCTCCTCGCTCCAAGCACCATGAACACGTCCCCTGCACGAAGGAGACATCACCGCCTTGCCACGAGCACCCCAAAATCGCTGGAAAACACAAGAGGGCTTGGGAGAGGGAGAAGAAGGAAGAAGAAAAAGAGAAGGGCGAGAGGGGGAAATGGGGCGCAGCCTCGATTTTAAACCAACGGGCCCTAAGACGTGACGGGTCGGCCCGGCGTGACAACGAGCCTGTCGCGACTCCCCTAGGCATCGTGACCATTTCGCGATGGCCACCCACGACGTGACAACAAAAGCGGTTAAACCTCGAAGACCGGGAAACACAAACGCAACGGCTGACCAGGTCGCGTCAACGATGTACGCACCTGACACCCGACAAGACCGTTCTGACAGACAAGACATGTAACGACTCCAAGAACCCAACCCTCGGCCCAAGCCGAGGACCCAATTTTCGCAGTCGCCGCCCATGGATCTAGGGACCCGGAAGGGCTATAGTACAACTCTAACAGAATATGTAAAGGAAATAAATGTCAACTGCTAACTAGGAGCACACACGCTGAAGAAAAAAAAAGAGCGAGACCGCTGCGTAACGCTCTAGGTACAGTCCCAACACACACAACTAGTACAAGTAAAAGCAGGAGAATAACAAGTCCCATAGGGGCATACCCCGAGGGTGACGAACAACTGAGAGGGGGAAACACTGCTAGCTATGGGGACCACGACTACCGCCCCGTCTCCTCTGCCCGACGTGCGCCCTGCCGCTGCTGAGAAGTCTCACCTGGAAAAGGAAGAGATGAGATTCACAACAGAAGCTCAGTAGGGACTACCAATCTCCTACTAGCTCTAACAGGTAGTCAAAACTATGTACTTAATTAAATGACAACAGTTATAGTTTCTACCTACAAAAGAAGAGTGCGGAAGCAAGCTACCAACTAGCGATGGTACGGAAGTACAACACGGTCGGAAACTCCGTACGACTGCTCGTCATGACCACCACACGGCTAGCAAACACAGACAGAGAGAGAACCCTGCCTGGACAAGAAACACTAGCTACATAAAACACTACCACTAGTCAACCGGTCAGATGCGTCCACTGATGTCTTATCCTCGACCCCGGTCCAAACCTCCACGTCTCGTTAGAGTGAGGCAAGACACAAAGTACACAATAGTAACCGCCGTAGCCTGCCCTGGGGCACACGTCGACACACAAACCGACCACGGAACCACCCGAGGCATCATAGGCACTGTCGCGCCCCCACACGCCGTTGCGATGTCATCGCGACAGGGAAGGGCGCCGCGACAATAGCCTTGATGCGACGGGGTAACGCGTCGCGACAGCCTCGCTGTCGCGACGGGAAACCAGGTCACGACATCGACCCTTATCGCGACCGCCAACCGCACCGCGATAAGGTCGCGCCCGACCGGGGCGACGCCTCTACTGATGTTGCGACGCGCACCGCGGCCGCGACATCAGTCGGGAGGCAGACCACGGGATGCTCCATCCCGGGCCACCCAAAACCCTACAAACATGCACACACGGGGAGGGGAGCATGGGGAAAGCTGTAAAGCTAACTACAAAACCCCGAGGACTCCCGATCCACCCGGATTGGGAAGGGCACAAGAAATCCCTACCGGTTACGAAGAACCGAACCCAATAAGGGCCTTCACGACGCACGACCGCCTCCTCCTCGCTCCACGAAGCCGCTCCGCCACTCCGCACGGACCCGCCAGCCGCTCCACGGCCGGATCGCCAGAGGGGAACTCCCCCATCGCCGGAGAAGAGGGGAAAGGGGAGAAGAGGAGAGAGAGGGGAAAGGGGTAGCCGGCCAGCGCCTTAAGCCACCGACACCCAGAACACGATGGCCCGCCCCGTCGTATTACGAACCTTAACACGACGGGTCAACGGACCGCGACTAGAACGCACCCCCCAAGGGCGTCACGACAACCCGACAGGTCGTACTGACACGCCTGCTACCTTGACAGGCGTTAGACGACCGAAGCGACATAAAGCAGTCGCGACCCGTTGACCGGGCGCGACACGAAGACGCGACGGAGAGCCAGGGCGCGACCAGAATGCGACCCACAAGCTCGCCGCGACACGAATGACTGTCGCGTCGGGCACCCCCGACGCGACACCGACGCGTCGCCCAGCCTGGGTGCGTCAGTGGCCAGTCATCCCAGACACTAGATGGAAAGCCGGGAAGCCGGGTCTTACAACAACAGTGGGAAGGAACAAACTAAGGGTTTAAGTATTTTCTCAAGTTATGGTTAACTTAATCAAGATTGTGTTTTATTTCATCGAAAAAATAATGGTAGGGACTAATATGTATAACGAGAAAGTTTCAAGAGACTAATATGACGATAGTAATTAAATTTAAAACTAGTTCGTAATTAGTTAAGTTTATAAGGACTAGCTAATATGTAAAAAATTTCAATAAAAAATAAGGTAAACTTTTGGGCAAATTAATTATAGATCTTTGTCAGAGAGGGAACCTTAACTGCAAGTCCCTATCAGAATTACCTACACAAAAGTCCAGGTACTTTTAGGGATGTTAATTTCTAGTCCTTACTTTATTAGGATTTGCGCTGACAATCTTTGACTAATGTTTTCTATCTTCTGACCGTGAGCAACTGTTACTTTAAAACTTTTTAACTCTTATTTTATTGTCTTTGACTTTAAATCATATCAACAATTACTTTAAATCTCACATATTTTAATCGATTTTCTCTTCTTCTTTAATATGTTTCTTCTTCTATTTTAACTTGTTTCCTCCCCTATTTTAAAACACTACAACTACTACTTTAATAGACAACAATGACAATTTTAACATACTATAACTATTACTTTAACACATTACAACTACTACTTTAACAGACCGGACACTTTAATTGTTTCCTTCTTCTTTTTTAATACGTTTCATCTTCTTTAACATGTTTGCTCTTCTACTTTACTTGGTTTCCTCTTCTACTTTAATGGTTGAAGTTACAGCTCTTTGTTAAAGTACACAAATGGTTGTGCTAAATTAATACTATATATGAGTTAAAGTAGAAGAAGAGTCTGGTTAAAGTGTAAAAATAGATAATAAGAATATGAATGATAAATTAAAGTAGATGTAAAATCTAGTTAAAGTAAATGAAGAAATTGATTAAAATAGATGAGAAAACTAGTTAAAATATGAATATAATAGTCACATATATGTGATGACAAGAAATAAAAATACATATTTATAGAAGAGTAAAATGGGAAAAAAATAGAAGATAAAAGTTATATTTTCAGAGACTGATTAATAAAATTCACCAGCAAGATAAATTAGTTGGGACATTTTTTTATGACAAGACTTATAATTAATTTGCCCTAAACCTTTCCTCATTATTCCTGAGTGGAACTATATATGTTACTATAATCAAGAAACACTTGAAAATTGAACTGAAAGGGACCTTCGACGAAAGGGTAGAACTATGCTCTGAACTGATAAAACTCTGTAGCAGATAGCTAGAAAGAGATGGGCAGGACTAGCTCTCCAGATACATCAGGTGTGGAAGGCCACCTTCAGCAGCAAGCACTCAGAAATCTCCCCGAAGCCAGGCAAATCCATACAAAATTATTAACATAAAAGCTCCTAGCTAGCTAGTCGTGTCGAGACATAATTCTCCGTGGATCGATCACACTCCGGCTTAAGCAAGTGTTCCATCAAGAGCAGCTGGAGCCGCCGTGGGCACGCTGGTGTACACCAAGCTTCCTCCGATGGCCGCTTCTTCCCCGTGCAGGCTCCTCTTGCACTCGTAGTAGAGCACCACGTACGCCGCCAGCGTGAACACAGTCAGCAACAGACTGGCAGAGAGCATGAGGAGCCTGTTGGCCCGTCGCATGTTCTCTGCAGATGGAGGCAGGAGGTTCCCCACGATTGAGTATGCCGCACCCAAGATGGCAGCCATGAGCGTCAAGATTAAATTCACTCTAAACCCTAATCTCCTCGACCTTCCCTGCATGAGATCAGACGCCCTCCCCAGCGCAGACAACCCATAGAAATCCTCCTCCACCACCGATACCACCAGCCCTTCGTACCACATCACCTGCAAGTACACGAGCAGAAGAAAAGCCTGCAAGATGGCGATGACTGCACTCACAGCAAGCACGGCCGCGGAGCCATGGGAGACGAAGGCGGAGACTCCAATCAGTATGAGCAGTACGGTGGTGTAGCCGGATCTCAAGAGGAGGATGTAGAGCCATGTGGCCACTGGGCCCTTCCATGTCCTCGTCCTAGAGAGGATGTCCTTAAAGGAGACCTGAATCCCTCTGCCGTCCATGGCCACCGTGTACACCATAGCCATCGCAACCAACAGTGGATGAGTGACCAGTATGCTGGCAACCTCCGCGCCGCTGATCCCTCGGAGGTCCTCCACGGCGGCTGCCAGGAGCTCACGGAACTCGGGGCTCCTGGGGTCCTTTGAGCGCATCATGAAGAACTTGTTCACCATGTCTAGGGCTAAGGGGATCATTGTGAGGTAGTTGCCGAGGAAGAGAAACGAGTAGGGAAGGAGAAAGATGAGGAATACGGAGAGCAGGTGCTTCCAGCTCCTCCCCATGAGCTTCGCAGCTTCATGGAGGATCTGCAGAACGGTGGACGGCGGAGGCTGCTGGTGGCCTTGAGAGATGAGTGAGATCTCCTCCCCTTTAGCCATGGCTCTCTCTGTAGCTGACGCTTTCCTTCCACCAGATCACAGTGCCCTTTACACCTCTGTATTTATTCTCGGCAGACGGGGTGGGCGGTAAAGACCTCGGAGGGAGCCACGGACGATCGGAGAGGCCGGCGGGCAAGCCGCGGACGATCGACGCGCAGGCAGAGCAGCACAGGGTGCCGGCGAGGACCGCGAGAGCGGCTTTCTTGGAGCCGCTGACGCGGACGTGGCCGGAGATCGAGGTGGCGGTCCCCCAAGCGCCGGTTGAGAAACAGGGCCTCGCCCGACTCTGTCAATGGGATGCAACCGTACGTGTCAACGCCGGGGACGCCGGCGGCGTGCGGGTCCTGATGGAGCTTCTCCTTGACAAACTCTCGGAAAGTGTGTGCGAGATGCCGGGGTGGGGAGATGCCGGAGGGGGCCGGTTTCCCCCCTGGCGCCGGTTGAGAAACAGCGAGGAAGATGGGCGGCCGGGTTTCCTGGAGGGGGGAGACCCGGGGGGAGAGAGAGAGAGAGAGAGAGAGAGAGCGAGCGAGCGAGAGGGGTATTTTTTTTAAAGAAAAATGGTTTGTTGCCTAATGCATTTGATATATGTATGTGGAGTAAAACTTGGGGGTGGTGTGCATCAAACGCCATGTGCGCGCACACCACATAATGGTGGTGGTGTACATCATGTATAACTCATGTATTTGACATCTCTCTAGTTAGGGGTGTCAATTGGACCGGTCCGGAGGCTCGAAAGCCCGGCTCGGTTTTAACAGGGTTTGGGTCGGAAAAAATGAGCTCGTTAAATTTTTTAGACTCGGCTCGGCCCGGTTCGGTCCGAAAAAAAATAGGGCCGGATTTAGATTTTGTGAGGTCCGGCCCGGTCGGCTCGACAGTCCGAAAAATATAAATATAAATTTTATATTTACAAAAAAATTATATGTATTTTTTCTACAATAAATTTACTCAAAAATATAATCTTTTACAAGTTAAATGTTAATATAGATATAAGTAAAATATATATTATTTTTTTATAGATATATTAGAGTAGATATATTAAAAATATATATTATATAAATAAAAATAATACTTTTCTTATTTTTTCGGGCCGGGTCGGGTTTTTCCGAGCTTTTTCTGGGTCGGGCCGGGCCACCCATACCGGGCCTACCCCCGGGCCTGGGCCGGGCCCGAGCTGACTTTTAAAAAACCGGGCCTGGGCCAGGCCTAGCAAAGCCCGATCCAGGTCCGGCCCATTGACACCCCTATCTCCAGTGCCATAAATTTTAAAATGTTAAATGTATATATTATAAAATAGTGACACCAAATTATTTTTCTTTTTTTTGAGATTTCTTTAATTTCTTCCTTTTTGCGAGCAAAATATTCTCGCTTCATGGCCCAATTAAATTAGGTAGAGTATATTGTGGAGTAAAATTCCTCAGTCCCGGCGGATAGAAAAATGGTGACCTACACCTAAGAGATTGGACTTCGGGCCTGATGGCGCATACGTAGGCCTCAAACAGGGTGAGACTAAATAGAATGGATAAATATAATTCGATTTGATTTAGTTTGATTTTTTTTTAAATTTAATTTGAGTTTAAATCGAACTGTATTAAAAATTTCAGCTGTATAATTTGATTTCAAGAGTAATTTTTGTCAAATTTATGTAAATATATATCCGACAAAAAACTATGTATGCTTTTAAACTCTTTATGTAAATACATAGTTTGGTCATATCAAACTTTTTATTTCTGTTGACAAAACTTTACATGATTTCGGATGGTTTAATCTTTATTATTTTTAATGTTTTATTCAGCATGTTATTTATTGCTTTTTCATTGTAGGGTTTTGATTTTTATTTCATGTAATCTCTTATTGACTTATTTTATGATACACTTATGCACCAAAATTTCACGACTCTCTGCAAATCTTATTTCGATGTTTGATTATATCTTAGGCAAGAATCAATGACCGATTTCACATTTTGATTAAAATATCTTTACATTTGTTTAAATTAATAACAATTTTATTGGTCACTTAATGTCATGCTGGTGGTTAAGTTATTAATTTGCCTCAGCACCATTGACCTACAAAAATGCACATATTTTGTATGAGTTTATGGGATAAATAAAACAACGCATGTTAGTTGTCTTTGACAAATACAAATTCAACAGTGAGATTTTTCAATTATAATTCAAATTGAATCAAAATGAATTAATTTAATTTAGTTTGATTTCAAAATTATTTGTTTTTACTTAAATCGAGTTTAATCTTTAATTTAATTTGATTTAGTTTCAGAAAGAATTCTCGAAGCAAACCTCGTAGTATTGTTGGAAATTAAGTTCGAACATGGGACTAAATTGCCAACAGATTTAGGGTCCATTTAGTTGTATGTAAAACAGTTTAAGAGGGAAATAATTTTCCACGAAATAATTTTTACGTGAAAACGAAAACGTAATTGTCTATTTGGTTGTTAGGAAAATATAAAGTTGTATGGAGTACTATGAGATCTTATGATTCACGTAAATGAGAGAGAGTCATATACTCATTGTGTACTAACACTATTCATCAATTTTTTATTTTATTTTTTATTTTAATATTTTTAGAAAATAAAAAATTTAGATAATTAATAAAAAATAAGTAACTTTGACAAAGACAATTTAAAGTAGGAGAAATAAAATAAAAACACAATTTAAATGAATAGTATTCTATAGATATTTTAATAAAAAAATAAAAATTAAATTAACTAATAAAAATAATTAAATTTAACAAAAATTACTGAAATGAGTGGAAAAAAATAAAAATATAACTTACGTGAATAGTGCCCCAACCATGTAACTGTAGCACCTGCTATATATAGCTGCCGCAACAACATTTGGAAAATGGCATCCGCACAGTTTACGCGGATGTCAAAATCCGAGATTTGTGTGATTTAGTTTTCCAGATTTTACTTTTCAGTGGTATCAAATGATAGAAAAATTAAAAAATTTCCTCAAAAATATTTCCTAACTCAACTTTTCCCCTCGAACAAACAGACAGAAGAAGCAACCTATCTAAATGGTGGAAACTCTGATGGGTAGAATCTTCAAAGTCTTCGCTTAGACTTGGTCTCCTGTTGGATTAACATCCTCTCACTGTCATATCCGACGTCAAACGTAGATGCATGGACGAAGCGTGTCTTCAATCAATTAATTACTGATCGATGTATCTTGTGTAAGATTAAGACAAAAGAGTTTTTTTTTATATATTAGTCTTTAAAAATTTAGTTGATTACATATTAGTTTATCGTTATTATATTAATATCTTAAAATTTCTAAATCTTACATATTAATTTCTATCAGAGAGATTCTTTTGTAAACTTTTTAAAATTTTGATAGACTTGAGAGATTAATCTACAATTAAATTAAATTTGTAAGAATTAATATGAAAAAAACTCAGAGATAAAAATCAAGCTTTTACCATACAATATCGGAACTTGGTGAAGATTTCGAGTGAAATTCGCCATCATGAGGACAAAATAGATACAATCGATACGTATACCACACGTCATGTTGTTTCACTAATTTAGTTGATGAAATTATTATCTTAAAGCTGATATATCATATCTTAATACCACAACACTTAAATACGACGAAGCGTAGAATAGGCAATGGCCTAGCAATAAGAATCACCAACGAAGGAGATGGCAAGTTCGAGGAGATGTGGATGGAGGGACAAAGATTTCACAATAAAAAAAGTAGATAAAGGGTGTTTCAACGTATATGCTCCCTAATCTTGTCTCTTTCTCTTATGTAGACTTGGAACATATTTTATCGGGTCAACTTCCTTTCACTGTTGTCACCTTACATGATATTGAAGTGAAAATTCATGGAAGATGTGTCAACTCAAAACCTGTTGCATGAAGAGATGCTCTCATTTTATTTATGGTTTTGAGATCAAGGTCATGAAGAGGAAAATGTTGTCTGTCTTTGCCACCCAAAAAAAGAGTACCAGATACATTTATTAATAATTTTTGTGTGGATGCAACTTTGGATGAAAAAAATATAGGCATGTCATAAAAATATGACACTAATATTCCTGAAAATTTGAAATTTAGTCAACGTACGAAGTGCTACCATGGAGGTATTTTGTTGTATTTCATCATTTTTAATGTTATTGTATTAAAAGAGTGCAATGCATATCAAATTAATTTGATGCATACTCAAACAATATTGTATTAAAAATGGTACAATTCTAATATTCAAACTTCAAAAATAATAACCCATGTCCTTCCTCATTATCACTTGTCATGATTGATACTCTTTTATGCGTCAATATAAGTATCAGTTTTGATCCTATACTCAAAAAGTCATTGCTATATATAGAAACTAACCTCAATACTGTATGCTTATCAAAGTTAATATTCTAGCTTACCAGGGCATAAGGGTGTTCATAAAAGTTTGTAATCGTGGTGGTAAAATTATATCCTACATAAATACACTAGGCTCATAAAGGATTTTCTTAATGAGAAATATTTAATACACACTAAGTGGGCACATCTAGTAGGTGTGTGTCCTCTTGTACCCTTAGGGTTTAAAAAAGCAGCTAGGATATATTAAATATCTTCAAAATTGAAGTGGTACACTCTTATTAGATGTGTCTAACTTAATATACACATTTTAATGTAAACTAAGTATTTCACTTACTTAATTATGTGGGAAAACCTAGCTGTAACCTTAAAGGCAAATAGAGTACAAGATAGGATCAAGTACTAGAAAGTATGGTACCGGTGCCCTTTGGCCAAACCGCACCATACCGTACCATGGCTTTTACGAGTCATGACACGGTCGAGTCATCTCAATGGGGTGACTCGGACGTGCCACTGTGACACGTTGCGGATCAGTTCGGTCTGGTCTGCGGCAGACAATTTAAATTTGTTGTTTTTTTTTTTAACTTCTCTTCTCACATACTACATATCTAAGGGGTCTAAATAGTGTCTAATTGAGATGAAATTTCAAACATAAGCTAATTAAGAGATGATACAAATTATAAAAATATTAGTTTAATTTTTTAAATTAATTTTTATCAAGTAAAAATTGTCTCAAAAATTATTAGGTCGACTTAATCTCAACATCTATACATCAATAATTTCTGATATTTATATTTTTAAAATCAGAATATTTTTTTTGATAATTATGATGACTTTAGATTTAACTTTATTTTCGGAACCGAATACCATCCCGTCGAAGTGCGCACAATCAAAGATAGTACCAGAATTATATTAATAATATAAAAATATTTTAAAATTAAAGATAATTATATTTTATATAAGTGATCATGTCTTACGTATAATTTACTATCTCTTTTAATTTTTTAGTGTCATATTAATATTTTATGTCATCCTGTCGGAGTTCACGCATGCTACCCAAGACGGTCGAGATCATGGTATTCCACTAAGCACAACAAGAAGGTGAAAAGCAGATGAAAAATAGCAACACATAGGTCCTGTAGACAGTAGTAGTTATCAAGAGATTATATCGCATTTTGAGAGATTAAGCACACAGGATGACACAAGATCCGAGGCTGTCAGTGAGGGTCAAAGTTTTTTTTTTTTCAGGATATATACAGCTAGATCCATATGAACAACATCATGAGTATGGTAGCTATTATGCCTCTGGATATCAGTATGGTGATGATAGTTTGTACATGCAAGTTCCAATCGTTCCACCACCAAGGGTCTACAATAGTACACCAAAAAACACGCCAATATATAGAATATCAACGTATGTATAAAGACATATATATATATATATATATATATATATATATATATATATATATATATATATATATATAGAATTACATATCTTCCGCTGATTATTTGGACTTTTTAGAGAGCACTTATAATGTGAGGTTGTTCGGAGATGGAAGTTATACCCCCTACTACGAGAGTTTTATGGACATATATGCTCAGCATGATGAGGTGGATTAGGTATGAACTTGTTAAATATTCTTATTTACATGTTAAGGAAGATGGTGTTAATTTGTAATTTTTCATACATATACCCAAGGGAAGAATTGAAAAATTGAAGGCTAAACCTTTCAAAGAAAGATGAGGAACATGATGATGACGATATGAGTACTGTATTTAGCTTGTAAGACTTTATGATTGTATCCTCAATATTAGATGAACACTAAATGATTGTATCAATATTAGATGAACATTAAAAAAAAAAATCAAACAAGTCTTTTTCTCACCATATTTCATCGGTACGGTATGGTACCATATCATATCACGGAGAATACGACACGATCAATTTGGACGATACGACGAACCATGCTAGAAAGTAAGGCCATAAAAGGACTTTATGTCAAAGCATGAAGATGTAAAAAATAATACACGACAGTCTCTTTAATATTTAGCGCGAATAAAGTGAACTTAAGCTTTTTAAGATATTTTTACAATACTCCTTATGATGTATGGTCTATTAAATATCTTTGAAATAGGACTATTGGTTTAACCAAGATTATCCCGTGGTGCAAGAGAAAACACAAGACGATAGTGATTGAGTCCATTTAGCATGAGTCAGTTCGAAATGAACTATATATATCGATACACTTCCACTGATTTGAATGATATCTTAAAAAAATAAAAACATAAAAAAAGAATAAAAGTTTAGGAATTGACCGGCTCACCATGCTGCCTTAAGTGTCACTGCAAAATGTAGTGTAGTGACCGTTTGGACTGAGGTTTAGTGGTTGTGGTGGCCAGTGTGTGGCTTGTAGTTTGTGTTTGTGGTGTTTTCACAGGTTGTGGGGCTTCGTTGGCCGAGAATTTGGGCCCAGGGCACCCATTGGCTCTCTGTCTGTGAATGCGACAGAGCTGGACGTTGTGTTCTGAACGCGACGATCCAGGGCGTCACGTTCTTGTTACCGTTGTTTGGCGTGCTCGGCTGCATGTCTGCCGCGTGGCGCGCGTAGGGTAGCCAGCTAGCATCAGCGATGAGAAGGCGACGACCTACAATGTCGCGTTCTGGTCGCGACGGCCAATTGCATAGCGTTCTCAACTTTGAACGGTTTTTAACCTAGGTCGGCCAAACAGAGCTCAGAAAGCTCTGCTCGGTCAGGAGAGAGGTTTTTGCGGTGGTTCTTTGGCGATTTGGGATTCTGGTGCTGGATTCGGCGTGGTCTCATCGCGAGGATGTGCTACGGAGCGCGGGAAACGCCGGGTCGTTGTTGTTATACACATACTTCACGTAGGTAGGGAGATTCCACCTTGTTTCTCGCTGTGGATGGTTTGTTAAGCATGTTTGATCCACTATAATAGTTGTAGATAGTAGATGACATGCTAGTGTAATGGTTAGAGTATTTATAATTGCTTTTTATGGGCATTTGCATGGTTTACATAGGAATTCCGGAGATGGAACCCCAGTTTTGGGTCTATGTCTATGAAGGCGACGGACCTGGGTGTCGCGTTCAGAACGTAACAGCCCGACCCGTCGCATTCTACTTCAGAACGCCCCGTATCGAGGCGTTGCGTTCTGAAGGCAACAGATGACCCTGTCGTGTTCAGGCTTCCGATGGCTAAGGGTCTATGCATGGTTATGTGATTATCGGTTGGTTTTATTTATTATTCATAGTAATGGTAAGCGGTGCATTAGCACACGTCAATATTGAGGAATGTGGTGCTCACGTGGTTTGTGTGTACGTGGCGAGTAGTACGACGCCTACCGTGGTTACCTCTCCAGTCGGGTACCCCAGGTTTTGTGTGAGCCAGACACGTTAGTGCTCTTAGTTTGTCTCGGTACTTGTGTACCATCGAGGTCTGTGTCATCTTCCTAGACACCCTCACTCTTGTGCAGAGTTGTACGTCCGACTGAGGGAAAGACGGCAGAGGGACAACGACTTGTGAGAGTTTGTGTTTGTCACTTGTAGCGCGTTCGTGGTTGGGGGTTACGGACATCAGTAGACGTACTGGGCCCTAGCTAGTCCTGTTTTCCAGTGCCTCACTTTAGGGAGCTCGGCCCAGAGTCTCTAAAGGTGCCAAGATGGGCCTGCGGTAGTGTGGTCCGCAAGTGTAGTGTTAGTTGGTCTCCACAGTTTCTTGGCTTGTTGTGGTGGAGCGGCAGCTGAACCTTTCGTCCGTGGCTGCGAGGCTGAGAGGTAGTCCTATGTGGTTTGTCCAGGTTAGTTGCTGGTGTTGCGAACCAGTCTTCGTGGCCCGAGTGTGGCGTTTTCTACTCTAGCTCGTACACTTGGACGTGGTTTGCCGTTTATTTATTAAAAGTTGATTTCTGTCAATAGTTAGTGATATTGGTAATTTACAATTTTAATATCATGCGTAGATAGTTCTATAAATTGTCTAGTGTAGCTTCCCTTTATTACATTTTGTGAGTTTAGCTTTGTACGGCTTTTGGGAGAGTTTCCCTACTAAGCCAGTGACTTACGAGGCTCACCCTGCCCCTTTCAGGTGAGGGAGAGCAGGAGACTTCTCGCCTTTCATCTAGTTTGGAGCCGCACCACAGTGGAGTTGGGTCTGCACCACAAGCAGTGTAATCTTTACTTTCTGTTCACCTCGGGGTATGCCCAAGGTTGCTGTATTTTGTACTTGACTCTAGTTGAGAACTGTCTACATATATTTCATGTAAATATTTGTGAGATGTGAAATCTTATATATATTGAGCTGTTTCTTTTATATTTCTACGGACATGTGATTGATATCCCTTGCGAGCTACGACTCGTTCGCGGGAGGCGGAGTCAGATCAAACTCGTTATTAGATTAACGAGTTTGAACGGCGAGGACCGCTATAGAAAATATGTTTTAAACGCTCAACAAACAATTACAATTAATTGTAAGTATATATGCCCTCGCCATGTCCTGACCGTGGACTTTTGTTTGTAAATATACCCTCAAATTGTTTTATAGATTATCACCGTTCAATCGACAAATCAAAGATCTACCTCAATAACTCCGCCAGAGAAAAGATCTACATATGAAGAAATCAAACAGGATTGCTCAAGGAATTAATGATCACCATTTGGCTTCCCTGCCAGCAGGCAATCCCTGTTTATTCTTAGGACATAACATGAAAAGAGCAATAAGAAAAACCAATATATATAATCCCATCAGGGAACAGCTACATCACCGGTTGGAAGGGTGGGTACCCTGCAATACACCAAGCTCCCTTCCATGGCCGTCTCTTCCCCGTGGTTCCTCTTGCACTCGCAATAGAACACCACGTCCACGGCCAGCGTGAACGCGCTCATCAGCAACCCGGTACAGGCGACGAGGAGTCCGCCGGCCAGGTGGGACGTCCCGCCGGCAGGAAGCCGGGTATTCACTAAGTAGTAAACCACATAGAGGGTTTTAGCGAGCAGCAGCAAGAGAAGGCTCACGTTAAACCCCAACCTCCGTCTTCCCCGGATGAGCGCTGCCGCCCTCCCTAGCGCTTCCAGCCCGTAGCAGCCCTCCTCCACCACGGAGACCACGAGGCCCTGCAGCCATACCATGCGCAGGTACACAAGCAGGAGAAGGGCAAAGATGGCGGCAACACAAGCTAGGGCAAGCACAGGGATGGAACCACTGGAGATAAAAGCGAAGGCACCTATCGTTAGCAACAGGAGACCCATGTAACCGAAGCTGATGACGACGACGTAGAGCTGCGTTGCCATCGGGCCCTTCCATGTCCTCCTGATCCTGCACAGCAGGCCGCTGAGCGTCGCCTGCTCCCCCTTGCCGGCCATGGAGACCGTCTGGACCACAGCCATCACGAGGAAGGCGGAGGAGAGGAAAGAGATCAACAGGACGGCCAGTTGGGCACCAGTGAGCTCTCGGAGGTCGTTCATGACGGCTGTGAGGAGCTCATGGTACGCGGGGCTCGTGCGATGCTTCGTTTTCAGGGTGAAGGATTTGATCAACATGTCTTTGGTTAAAGGGGTTACGAAGAGGTAGAGGCCCAAGACGACGAGGGCTTGGGGAAGGAGAAGGATGAGGAGGATGGCGAGCATGGGCTTGCGGCCTCTCCATAGGAGCTTTGTGGCTTCTCGGAAGATCTGCAGGGCGGTCGACGGCCGAGGCTTCTCGGCTGCAGTGATCAGAGAGAGGGCCTCCGCTTTACCCATGGCCAAGCGCTTAGGGTTACTAAAGCTATTCGCTGCGCTCCGCTCTGATGCAAGTGATAACAATATTGTCCTAGCCTTGTTTACTTAATGCTTTTCTTCCAACAAGTCGTCGTCTTTGTGACTTGTGTGTAGCGCGTTTGTGTTGCCGGCCGCTTAGATAAGTTCCTGATCTATGCTACTTTACGGCCACTTGCCGTCTTGCCGTCTGTAGATCAAAATGTCACAGTTATTTGGAAAAAAAACACCTTCCTTGCATAGATTTATTTATATAATTATTAATTTTATTTTCATATGATTTGTAATAATCTCGAAGCGTATTTAAGATACTTACAAAAATGTCCAGGTAAAATTTCTCATTTAATACTGATTATCCTATTAAAAAGGACTAAAGTACGGCAATCTCTCATAAACTTTTACTCTCTCTCTTTATATGTATGTAAGTCTTCTTCTTTATTAAGAGCATTTTCGTGCAAAAACTCAATTTGTAAGCGAGAACGAAAAATATTTTATAACATCTAACCGTGAAGGAGTTTTTGACTCTATCTTTTAGAAGGTTAGTAAGAAGAATATGAAAATTGTGGTGGCTATTTCTAGCCCCCTAAGCCAGCAGGGCCCATCATGGTCCATACCGATTCAGCAGGCAGGCACGGCCTTTCTACTGGGCACCACGTGTCCTCGAATGCAACCTGAAGCTTCCGAACACGATCCCCACGCCCGGACACCTCCAGGGTCCTAGGATAGTCTCCGAATACCCTGTGGTCTATTCGGTCTAAGCGCCGCCTACCGAACAGGCTCCGCTCAAAGCACGCCATGGTCCCACCAACGCAAGCTGTGCTTCCGAGCACCAGACGCTGAACAGCTAGTCCAGCTACTGAGCAGGCCCCCTGTTCGATACCTTCCGACCAGAAGGACCATGGCAGCTCCTCGCTTCCAAGCGACAGTTACGACAACAGCATGGCGCACGCCCCACGATCAAGGGGAGCATTAATCGTAGGGCCCCTCAGCGGGCGCCTCAACGTATAACTCCCCACTAAGGACGCCAACTGACGCGCCCTTTCCGAAGTCATCAAAGTGTGGCACGTCCAACCTCTTCAGAACCTTCGCCTATAAAAGGCACAAGTACCCTTCATGCAAAGGTACGCAACTCTCATTATACACAGACAACCTTAGCCATACACACATCAGCGAACCCTTCTTCCTCCAGCCTTCTACAGTTCACTGACTTAGGCATCGCAGGGTTCCCCCCGGTTCTTCAACTGGGCCCCCTTGATCCAGTTCTGGTTTTTGCAGGCTTCTGTCCGCACCGGTGACCGTCTTCCCTCATTTCTCAGTGGAGGCCCATTTGGCTCAGGCCCAAACAGGAAAACACCACCACATCTTGGCGCCATCTGTGGGAACGACAGCAGCCATGGCTCGTGGACATTCCTCTTACCAGAACCTCGGCAGCAGGGAGACGAGGTCTCGACAGTCGTGTGCGGCCTCACACGACAGAGACCCCCCTGTCGATGTCGCCGTCGCCACCGCCGGTGCAACCGGTGATGTTCTTGCTGCTGCCGTGCCAGCGACCGCCCTAGAGGTAACGGAGCTCCGGGGGCCGATGCATAATCTAGTAGGAATCTGTCAGGGCCTCCAGGCCCAATTGGCCGTACAACCGGCCCTGACGGTTCCCCCACCACCAGAGCAGCAGGCGGAGTCGTCTCGCCGACGATCTCGCGCCCCGCTGGCACCGCAGGAGTAGCATGCGGAGTCACCTCGGCAGTCACGCCAGGCCCCATTGGCGCGTAGGACGCCGAAGCGGCAGGACAACTCACCTCGCCGTTCTTCGGTGGTCCCCCCTCCTCCGCGTTCCGTCGTGGGCGCCAACTCTCACAGGTCCAGACACAAAGGTTCCGTCCACTCCGACCAGGAGTTGGCCAGGCGCCTTCGCCGCGTCGTCGACCTAGAGCGCCGCGTGGACGCGATGGTCCAAAAGGCGGAAGACAAAGCTTCTGGGGAGGATGACATAGAGTTCCACTCCTCGTTCACCGCGGAGATCCTGGAGGCCCGGGTCTCCCCCAAGCTCCCCCTGCCTTCCATCGTGCCCTACGATGGCACTACTGACCCAGCGGACCACGTCCATGGGTTTGAGTCGCATATGGTGTTCCACGGAGCATCGGATGCGGCCAAATGCCGGGCCTTCTCGGCCACCCTGAAGGAGACTGCGTGGGCATGGTTCGAAGCCCTTCCCGCAGGATCCATCTCTTCCTTCCACCAATTGAAGAAGTCCTTTCGGGACAACTTTCTGGGCGGAAGGTCTCAGCCGCGTACATCGGCATCTCTTCTGTCTGTTTGGCAGAAGAAAGGCGAAACACTCTGGGACTATGTCAAGAGGTTCCAGACTGAGGCGCATCGCATTCCACGCCTCGACGTCCCCCTAGCCACCAATGCCCTCATCCAGGGCACTCGCGATGGTTTCCTCCAAAGGACGTTGGGGGTGCAGCAACCCTCCACCCTCGCTGAGCTAATCTCCACCGCCCAACGCCATGCGGCATGCGAGGAGAGTCTGGCCGCCGGCTGAGCAGAGCAGGGTGAACAATTTGACAAGAAGAGGCCTTCCGACAACGGTTCCGACCAAGATCGGAAGAAAGGCCGGCGTAACGGGAATTCGCCGCGCCGACCACGCCCCCTTCACCGAGTACACCCTGCTCATCGTGGCTCCCGAACAGATCCTGGCTAAAATCCGGGATGAGCAGTATGTTCGGTGGCCACCTAGGATGCGCTCTGACCCCCGCAGGCACAACCAGGACAAGTACTGTCGCTTCCATCGTGACCACGGCCACGACACCTCTGAGTGCCGCTAGCTCAAGGATGAGATATAGTCCCTGATCAAGCGCGACTACCTTTGACGGTACGTGCGCCGCAATGAAGACCGCCCAAGACGCCGAGAACGAACACCCGAGCAGCCCATTAACAATGAGCCCAATGGGAAGGAGATCAACGTGATCGCGGGAGGTTTCGGCGCAGGTGGAGAAAGCAACCAAAGCCGACGCGACTACGCTCGACGGGTGCACTTGGTGGATAGGCCCCCGGCACCTCGCCCCACCCCTTATCCCCCCAGTCCAGCACGTGCACTGTCCGAGGAGGCCATAACCTTCTCGGACGAAGACCTTGTAGGAGTTTCAACTCCACACACCGATGCGCTGGTCATTTCAGCCACCATCAATCATTGTACCATGCGCCAGATTCTGGTGGATAATGGAAGTGCCTCGGATGTATTGGCTTACGACTATTTTCTGCTCATGGGTTTGAAGACCGACCAACTCGCCCCAGTTGGGTCGCCTCTGTACGGCTTCTCGGGGGTTTCGGTTCAACCCATGGGACGAGCACGCCTCCCAATTACCCTAGGGACGGCCCCTACACTACAAGAAAATGCGGATTTTCCGACGGAAAGAATCCGTCGGAACATGATCCTTCCGACAGATTTCCATCCGAAGCTCGTGGGAAATGGTCCGTCGGAAATTGTTGGTCAGAAATTACCGACGGAAGAGAATTCCGTCGGCAATCTGTAGGAAAACTCCGACGGACAAATCCGTCGGAAATACCGTCAGTATTTACCGACAGACATTCCTTCGGTAAATCAGTAAACCCGTCGGAAAAGGCCGTCAGAACTATAGACGGAATTACCGACCTATTTTTTCCGTCGGTAATTTAGAATTTCCGACGGATATTTATCCGTCGAAAAATCCGTCGGAATGTGCAGTATATTTTTTTTTTTAAAAATTGACAAATAAAAAAGATTTTTCAAACCTACTACAATATTCATAAATTTCACAAATATTCACGATCAACATAAAATCATAAAATACAATAAATATAAAATCATACAAAATAATAAATACAAAAAATCAAGACAGATCTGCTGGATCGTCTGCTGTCCCTGCCTCGTCATCGTCAGGTGCCGAAGGTGGATCCTATATTAAAAAAAATTAATATGAGAAACATTAATAATAATTAAAAGACATACATTATTTTTAAAAATTAAATTTAAAATATGTGATTATTTCTCAAGTTTAATTAGATACTATTTTTAGATCCATCGTTTCTTGAGTGTTTTTTAGATCTGTCATTTGAACGCCGAACACAATCCGGGAATCCAAATTGGATTCCGTCAGTTCCCACATGTCACTTTAACCCACCCGGTCGTGTCGGAGAATTAAAACGGCACGCCGATCCGATCCCTATTTGGGATTTTGGATCCCCGGGTTGTAGGTTTTAGCCCTTTATATATACTTGGTTGTTTTTTAGATCCGTCATTTCAATGCCCAACCCAATCCGAAGATTCAAATTGGATTCTGTCAGTTTCCACACGTCACTTTAACCCACCCGGTCGTGTCGGAGAAAACGGCACGCCGATCTGATCCCTATTTAGGATTTTGGACCACCGGGTTGTGTGTTTTGACCCTTTATATATACTTGGCTGTTTTTTAAATCCGTCATTTCAATGCCCAACGTAATCCGGAGATCCAAATTAGATTCCGTCAGTTCCCACACGTCACTTTAACCCACTCGGTCGTGTCGGAGAAAACAGCGCGACGATCCGATCCCTATTTGGGATTTTGGACCCGCGGGTTGTGTGTTTTGACCCTTTATATATACTTGGCTGTTTTTTAGATCCGTCATTTTAATGCCCAACCCAATCCGGAGATCCAAATTAGATTCCGTCAGTTCCCACACGTCACTTTAACCCACCCGGTCGTGTCGGAGAAAACGGCACGCCGATCCGATCCCTATTTGGGATTTTTGACCTCCGGGTTGTAGATTTTAGCCCTTTATATATACTTGACTGTTTTTTAGATTCGTCATTTCAATGCCCAACCCAATCCGGAGATCTAAATTGGATTCCGTCAGTTCCCACACGACCCTTTAACCCACCCAGTCGTGTCGGAGAAAATGACACGCCGATCCGATTCCTATTTGGGATTTTGGACCCCCGGGTTGTAGGTTTTAGCCCTTTATATATACTTGGCTGTTTTTTAGATTCGTAATTTCAATGCCCAACCCAATTCGGAGATTCAAATTGGATTCCGTCAATTCCCACACATCACTTTAACCCACCCGGTCGTGTCGGAGAAAACGGCACGCCGATCCGATCCCTATTTGGGATTTTGGACCCCCGGATTGTAGGTTTTAGCCCTTTATATATACTTGGCTGTTTTTTAGATCCGTCATTTCAATGCCCAACCCAATCCGGAGATCCAAATTAGATTCCGTCAGTTCCCACACGTCACTTTAACCCACCCGGTCGTGTCGGAGAAAACGGCGCGCCGATCCGATCCCTATTTGGGATTTTGGACCCCCGGGTTGTAGGTTTTAGCCCTTTATATATACTTGGCTGTTTTTTAGATCCGTCATTTCAATGCCCAACCAAATCCGGAGATCCAAATTAGATTCCGTCAGTTCCCACATGTCACTTTAACCCACCCGGTCGTGTCGGAGAAAACAGCGCGCCGATCCGATCCCTATTTGGGATTTTGGACCCCCGGGTTGTAGGTTTTAGCCCTTTATATATACTTGGCTATTTTTTAGATCCGTCATTTCAATACCCAACCCAATCCGGAGATCCAAATTGGATTCCGTCAGTTCCCACACGTCACTTTAACCCACCCGGTCGTGTCGGAGAAAACAGCACGCCTATCCGATCCCTATTTGGGATTTTGGACCCTCGGGTTGTGTGTTTTGACCCTTTATATATACTTGGCTATTTTTTAGATCCGTCATTTCAATGCCCAACCCAATCCGGAGATCCAAATTGGATTCCGTCAGTTCCCACACGCCACTTTAACCCACCCAATCGTGTCGGAGAAAATGGCACGTCGATCCGATCCCTATTTGGGATTTTGGACCCCCGGGTTGTAGGTTTTAGCCCTTTATATATACTTGGCTGTTTTTTAGATTCGTCATTTCAATGCCCAACCCAATCCGGAGATCCAAATTGGATTCTGTCAGTTCCCGCACGTCACTTTAACCCACCCGTTCGTGTCGGAGAAAACGGCACGCCGATCCGATCCCTATTTGGGATTTTGGATCCCCGGGTTGTAGGTTTTAGCCATTTTTATATACTTAGCTATTTTTTAGATCCGTCATTTCAATGCCCAACCCAATCCGGAGATCCAAATTGGATTCCGTCAGTTCCCACACGTCACTTTAACCCACCCGGTCGTGTCGGAGAAAACAGCACGCCTATTCGATCCCTATTTGGGATTTTGGACCCCCGGGTTGTGTGTTTTGACCCTTTATATATACTTGGCTATTTTTTAGATCCATCATTTCAATGCCCAACCCAATCCGGAGATCCAAATTGGATTCCGTCAGTTCCCACACGTCACTTTAACCCACCCGGCCGTGTCAGAGAAAACGGCACGTCGATTCGATCCCTATTTGGGATTTTGGACCCCCGGGTTGTAGGTTTTATCCCTTTATATATACTTGGCTGTTTTTTAGATTCGTCATTTCAATGCCCAACCCAATCCGGAGATCCAAATTAGATTCCGTCAGTTCCCACACGTCACTTTAACCCACTCGGTCGTGTCGGAGAAAACGGCACGCTGATCCGATCCCTATTTGGGATTTTGGACCCCCGGGTTGTAGGTTTTAGCCATTTATATATACTTGGCTATTTTTTAAATCCGTCATTTCAATGCCCAACCCAATCTGGAGATCCAAATTGGATTCCGTCAGTTCCCACACGTCACTTTAACCCACCCGGTCGTGTCGGAGAAAACGGCACGCCGATCCGATCCCTATTTAGGA
Source organism: Colocasia esculenta (assembly GCA_014218235.1). NCBI lineage: Eukaryota > Viridiplantae > Streptophyta > Magnoliopsida > Alismatales > Araceae > Colocasia > Colocasia esculenta. The sequence goes on along the minus strand of CM024755.1, from coordinate 25,803,453 downwards.
TTTTGGACCCCCGGGTTGTAGGTTTTAGCCCTTTAGACTTAAGCTTTTTTAAGATCCGTCAATTGAACGCCCTTTACACTTATGTTAGGTTAATTAATTTAGATTTCTTTCTGTATAGCGCTCCGCCATCGTCCTGTCATAGGTCTCCTGCAGAACAAATTAAAATTAAATTATTGTCCATAAATTATTTGAATATCTTAATTGAATTCATAATTTATAGCTTGACTTACAGCGATCGTACGGGAACTCTTGCTAACATAGTTATCCGTCCCCTTCTGCTTATGAGTCCGATCAAATAACTCGCGAAATGTAGGGGCACGCTCGAACTCGTGATGCTTACAATTCAAAAAAATTAGTTAGTTTCACAATAATAATCAATGTATTAAGCAATTGAACAATAATATGCTTACCAATTTTTGACTATGGGTCGCATAAGATACGAACCCACTAGTATGCACATTCTTCTCCGGATGAGTTGATCGGTTGCGTATTGCCGCCTGTGACCGCTGCTGCCATGGGTCGTATAAGATACGAATTTGGATCTTTTCCAAGTCTAAATAGAGATTGGAAAGCAAGGAAGGAAGGTGGGAGTAAGGAAATTTCGTAATTTAAGAGGAATTAGAGTAGTAGTAGGAATAGAAATACATACTTGCATAAATACACCTCTTAAACTCTATTGGGCAACCCTAGCTCGTTTCCAAGAGTTGCTGGATGTGGAGAAGAGGCTAAGGAGGAGAGGATTTCGTGGAGAGAAGAAGTGCTTGAAGCTTCTTCCCTTGTTCTTCAAGTTCTAGCCCTAGAAGACAAACCGAGTCAAAGGTAGGCATTCTCACAAGCTAAAATCCTAATATTTCGTCTGTAGATTGTTCCATACATCAGGAACAAAACCCTCAAGTTTTATAATTTTCCATCGAGCATATCTTTAGTTCTTGATTTTTCATATTCTGCAACTTACATGACCCCGAACCGTCTTCTTAACCCTTGATCTCCTTGTATACTCAACCCCATACTACGAGATTTTTACTGTAGGGACTGATGCATGTTAGGCATCTTTTGCCCCTAAAAGCCCTAAATTTCATCGAGCATGTTGATCGAATTTAATCGATTTTTCCCTCTGTGTCATGTTCCGAATAACTCGTTCTTGCCCATGTTCAAACCCTATATGAACCATGCTCTCTCTCTAATTTCGATTTACTGGAAGTACCCTTACATGTCTAGTTTAATTTGCAACTGGTTTCATGATTTTTCATCATGTATACAATTAGTTATGATTTTCTGAACGACCCTGTATCATTTTATTTCAAGTTGGCCCGCAATCCAACGTCTGGTCTGACTCCTGTCAGAGCCAGGCGCAGACCACCAGAAAGCGACGGCCCGATATGTCGCCTTCTGGAGGTTGATTGCGACAGTCTACCCGTCGCATTCAGAAAGCGACAGGTAAGCCGTCGCTATCCCTGTGCCTGTCTTGTCGCGACCCTTTCCCACCTCTGTCGCGTTCACCAGGCCGACGCGACAGTTCCTATGTCGCGATTTGCCTACCCCTGTCGCAATACTCATTTACCTATGTCGCCTTTTTACAGTTATACCCCCAGTAAAAACCTTGCTTAAAAATGGAGCAAAATTTGAATAATTTTAAATACATCTTCACGACTTATTTCCATCTATGATTTCTCTTGCACTTGCACACACATGAACCATCCATTTATGGCTGAAATCTTGCAGAAAATATCTCATAATGTATTGCAATAAAGCATATTAATTGCCCTATTTTAAAGGACTTATATTCGTTTCTTGCGTTGTTTATATACCGATATTGACGCTCCACTGTCCTAGAATTCCTCTAGAACGTCGAGCACCTGTTTTATATACACACTTTACTTGGCTTGTGGTGAACTCTCCGTCGGATATTCCTTTCGCCGGACTAGTGAACTCTTGCACAAGGCCTCCGTAAGTCTCCTCTGATCATGGATTCCCACATGGTCGACGAGCCGGTTGTACCCTAACACCTATGATACCCTTAGGGATCTATATGATCCAAACGGCTATTAGAGATTCACTCTCGTCTTAAATCACGCCGGACCTCTGGACCTGTGCATAACAAGGCCAGTGGTAGGGTCGTGAGTTCCACCTGACTGCCAACACCAAGTGCGCGTGTTGTGCAACTGTTACTATCGCCTGTTTACTCGTCGCTTTACGTGCAATGTCCACTAGCTCTCATCTATACTCGACTCGCTCATCTATTCACGTTCACTCTAGTATCTCGTCTATTCATCTAGCGGTCTCATCTATTTCTTGGTACTCTCTATTTGGCCAATTAAATGATTGATTGTCTACGATAAAAACATGACTATGCTAGGCAACATTATAAGGGCCCGATCTGGTCCTTGGGAGGAGCACCTGAAAGGCTATAACTCGCGGGGATCTAATGATCAGGGTGATGGCATACACCTAACGCATGACATGCAAGATTTGATCTATGGCAATCAATTAATCAAATAGTCAATTATTGGTTTACTTGAATCTCGTGGTTGAAAGATATCGACCAAACACTTGCTATCGTGACTTGTGCACTGTTGTGCAACTTTACTTGTTATCTTGTTATACGGCCAATCCGATATCAACACTTGTCGTGCTATACTCTCGTGCATTGTGCTATTGTTTCTCGTTATCGTGTACCAGTACTTTCTATATGTTTCTCGTTACTCTCTCTAGTTATCCTGCTTTATAAGACATTAATCACTTAAAGCATGCTTGATCCTGAGATTTAAGTCCTACTGGGCGTTATCGCTCACCCTGTGTTATTTGTCGTTGTGTTCTCAGGTGAGACCGAGGATGAACCATACACTCAAGAGGACGGGAACGACCTGGAGTGATGTCTTGAGTACCCTAGCGTCCTATTGCTATATTTAGCGTTGTAGTAGTTAGGTTTGAAGTTCAGTCTTTTGCTTTATTCCAATGTAATCGGGCCCAATAGGTTGGCTCTGATATTAGTGGTTGTAACTAGACATTCGGAAGATTATTAATGAATGAAATTATTTTAGTATTTATTCTTGTTCAATGGTTTGATGTCTAGTACTCGCTCTATACCTGTTCACTTGCAACTGCCTTCGCGCTCCGATATTCCGCGTTGGGGCGTGACACTCGTGATGCTTACAATTCAAAAAAATTAGTTAGTTTCACAATAATAATCAATGTATTAAGCAATTGAACAATAATATGCTTACCAATTTTTGACTATGGGTCGCATAAGATACGGACCCACTAGTATGCACATTCTTCTTTGGATGAGTTGATCGGTTGCGTATTGCCGCCTGTGACCGCTGCTGCCATGGTCCAGCAGCCCAACGCTCACAAAGGGACTCCCAATAGTCCCTCCTCAGCCAAACATGGCCGTAATCTAGCCAAGCCATAGGATCCCGGTTGCCTGTGGTCTTCATTGCCTTGTCCTGGGCCTCCCACATCGACTTTCTTAAATTAGTCTGGGCAGTAGACTCCCAGACGGTGCGAGCTCGAGGGAGATCCTCGGGTCTCGTGAACGCGAACCTCCGCTGTAAAGAAATGAAATTACTCAACTTTCTGCACTAACAGAGATAGTAATTAAATAAATGATTTCAACTCATCTAAACATTAAAAATACCGTGAACATGTTAAATAACAAATCCCGGACGGGCACTGGGAACTCTCTCCATGCATCCATTGGTCCTGGAATATGTGCGTGGACCAGCGTCGTAATATAACGGGAAGCAGAACCGGGATCTATCTTCCCCCTGCAATTGCACATTAATTGTGTACATGAAATGTATAACATAAATAACAAATACAGTAACTTTGAAGTGATCAACTTTACCCCGAGATCCAGCATGGCTGCCGTCCTTGTAGCTGAGGCCCCTCCTCAGCTACTGGATGCTGGCTCTCCACCTCTGTTGAAAACAATTTAGTACACTATTATTGTATAAATTACAAGAAACAAACATACTAATCTATGGAAACATACATGTACTTGGTGGTGAGGAAGAAGGGAAAGGTGGCACTGCTCGCGTGCACGGCGGGGAGGCGGTCCCTGCAAAATTATATACACATTAGAAAATATGAATTTAAATTGAACAACAATATATACGTATACCTGTCGCATGGACGACCGGCGTGGACGGGGAGGCAGTCCCTGCAAAATTGTATGTACGTTAGATCTCGTGAATTTAATATGAACAATGATATCCATCTGGTTCTTTGTGTACATATGTTTATACCTGTCGCTGGGACGACCGGCGCGGACGGGAGGTAGACCCTGAGAAATTATATGTACGTTAGATCTCGTGAATTTAATATAAACAATAATATATAGAGTTTTGTGTTAACATATACATATACCTGTCGTGGACGGGGTCGCGGACCCTCGGCCAACGGACGTGGAAACCGTCCGACTCCGTCCTCCACGTACCATATCTCTATTGAGATAAATAAAGATATAACATGTCATCAACACTCAAATTTGAAGTAGCAATTTAATATGAACATATAATTAGCAGCAATAGGAAGTTCTTACAAAATATAGGGTATATTATCTATATTCATCATCAGATGTTGAAGACATGTTTAATTCAGCATCATCTTCGTCATCATCCTCGAATTCATCCTCATCATCCCGGAGTCTTCCTCCACATTAGACTCCACCCTCCGCTCAAGGTCTCGTGGGTCAACTTCTTCCTGTTCGTTACCCTTATGTAAACAAATTGTTTCATTTATATCATGAACACTGAACTGCGTAGAAGCTGCCAACTCTCGTGTGTCACTCCGATCTGATTGAAAAAAATTGTCATTAACACCTTCGAGCTCATCATCAGCCGGGAGAAGCTCATACTCAGGGAATAGCCTTGATTTCACTCTACATGCAGCCCACCAATCTCTTAATTTCAGAGATGAATAATTTGAATAATAAACTTGTTGGGCTTGTGCCGCCAGAATGAATGGCTCATATGTACTCAACTTGGACTTATGCTTCACATCGACAATTCCATATGTTGTGTCATGACGAATAGATGTCGGATCAAACCAATGACACTTGAAGAGAAATACATTGTTGTCTTGTTCCAGAAATTTTCAACAAATAATACAAACACATAATAAATGACCACCTAACTGCAATCAAACATTCACAGACTATCCAAAACGGGACAATTCAAGACTTTGAGTTAGATATACACATTCTCATTATTGAAAATAAGACTCGTGCACATCAATCTCAAAGTCTTGAACGGGAAGGTTCATTGACACGGGCTTAACACGCTCTCGTGAGGTGTGTGCAGTGAAAAAATACTATACATCCATTGATCAAATTTAAAACCCAATTAAATATGAAAGGAATATGGAAACAAAATCATACATGTGAACAAGTGCAATAATAAACCAAATTCATACATACATGTAGATGAATTGCATTAAAGTAAGAAATACAATACTAATCACTAAACTGAAAGTAAGCAATTAAAAACAATCTATACTAATGTTTTGTTTCGATTTTATGGCTAAGTACCAATGTGCACACAATTGATATGTGTCCTAAAAATCAATTATATCTCAATATGGTGTGTTTCTATCTTGTGAGTAAGTCTCGTACTAGGGCTTAATTTTTAGAACCGACTAAATAAAAAAATGTCTTACATCTCTGCCCAAAATCGAACCAGGTGTTGTATGTGTTTGTTAAATCGATTCTACCCATTAACAACCACACTCTATTTTTACGTTTCCTTTTACCATTAATTTTGTTTTTTTGGTATTTCTTTTTCTGAGGAAGCAATTGAGGATCATTTGTGGTTGATTTTAGGGTCGATATATATGAACCTTAAATCTAAGTTTTTTTTTTTGTTTCTATTAGTTTTTGCCATGGTATTAATTTAAAACACTTATTATAAGTGGTTAGAAACTATTTGCAGCTAATTTTTGTATAGATCTAGAGTAATATGTAGATGTGGGTTAGGTTCAAAGAAATCTGAATTTGAAAATAAATTTTATTTTATTTTATAATCTTAGAAATATTCTAATGATGCAGAGATACTATATTAATGGGATTGTTAGATTTAAGTGATGTGCTTCGCAATTATGTGCAAATGGTTAGAAATCATGTGCAAATTTTACAATAAAATTTTGCATAGCTTTAGAATTTTTGCAAAATTATGTCATTAAACCCTATTGTTATATTTAAATACTTTGTTATATTATAGACTTAAATGTATTAAATAATTTTCGTGTTCATATGGTGATGATCTTAATACTTTGACCTTCGCATATCAAATGTTCACTATTATAGATGCTTTCTTGTAAAACATAGATAGATGATAGAGCAACAATATACAAGAATGTTGGATAATAAAAAGACACCGGTTGAGAGAGATGTCTTAAAAAATATTTGACAAAATATTTTGCAGGTGGGGGGGGGGTGGGGAGAGAGTTGGCCTAGAGAGGTTTTCCCTCTCTCTCTCTCTCTCTCTCTCTCTCTCTCTCTCTCTCCTCGGGGTATGAGGCATGTTGGTCTCACCAGTAGGCGGAGATGGCAGTCCCAGGCATGTATACACCTCACTCATTATGAGGGGTGTCAGTGCATGGGGTTGTCGCCATGACTACTTGCAGTGCATGGGGTGGGCGTCCACAAGATGTTGACTGGAGGAGCTCAATTGGTCTTTGGGCTTTCTTAAAAGGTGGGTTTTTGTTTTTTTTCCCCTCCGGCAACAAGGCCTCCTCTCGGGAAGTGATGGAATGGTTGGCCTAGCATGGGTCTTCATGGCCCCCTGTCTTGATATATGCGAGCACTTTAGAGGAGGAAGAAGGGAACAGGGCTAGGTAACTGGAAAATTGAGAGAGAGGAGGTTATTGTAGCACTATAGCTACGTAGCTACGTGCAACGATAGATGTGAAAACAAAGAGACAAGTGGATGAGAGAGGAGATGCAAGGGAGAGAGAGAGAGAGAGAGAGAGAGAGAGAGAGAGAGAGAGAGAGAGAGAGTAGGGGAGGGGGGACCGCTGAGAGGTTGGAGCTTGTCCTATCTATCCATACGTCGTGTCCTCGACATCAATATAGAGCAACTTCGCTAAGAGACTTGTACATCAGGAGTTGGAGGGGTTGGAGATGGTGAGCCACTAGAACGTCATGGGCCTGCGAGCGTACGTTCGGGTGATGATGAGCAGGAGTGCACGGGGAGATGGAGGTGCAGGAAGAGATAGAGAGAGAGAGAGAGAGAGAGAGGAGAGAGAGAGAGAGAGAGGAGAGAGAGAGAGAGAGAGATGACCAGTGGAGAAGGAGAGGAGATGTAGGGGGAGAAGAGGTGCACGAAGATAGCGAGATAGTGGTGTAGGGGGAGATAGAGAGAGAGTACGAGAGAGGGCGATAGAGAGAAATAGAGGGAGAGAAAGTTACTTTGAGGACTGTCGAAAATACCGCCACTAGAGTTTCTAGAGTCTGAGAAATGAGTCTCCATTCTCCCCCAATGTGGTGTTTCTCTCTCTTCCTCCAACACCAACAAAATATTTTGGAGGTCAAGCGGTCATTGAGGGAAGGTTTACAATGACAGGAATAAGTTTATGATCATGGAAATATGAACTATCGGGGGAAAAGGAAATGACAGAGTTTAGACAGAGCAAGAGAGATAGAAGTTGGGATAGAGAAATTTTGGCAGGAAAATAGGGTTCCTGTCATGTGGTTGCTTACAGGAACTCTATTTTAATATTATAGTATAGATAATATATATTTGTATATTCATATTCTTCTATTTTTTATTGTGTCATGTATGCCCCCATATTTATCAATGTGTTTTCAATTTCCCCATATTTATCAACCACTTCATAATATCATGAGCCCAAGTGTTATCCATTTTCTCCTATTATGGTTTTAATTTAAGAGTAATTATTTTTCTAACATTTGTAATTGCCTCTGAAAAATTGTTATACATTTCAATAAAATAAACAAACAACTAAGAACTTTAGCAATGCCTATCCAGATGTTAAGAGTTGGTTAGAATGAAAGAAATAAACATATACGATTACTTACCCTGCCCTTTGATCAAATGACTAGATTTGAAAATAGACAAGATTTAGGCATACTTTGATCGGGTTAATTTTCGGTGATCTAAACATGCATAGTCAAGGTTCAACGAATTAATTTACGATGTATACATCATGAAAAAATTTGAAACTAGAGGTGTTCGAAAGCTAACAAGATGTAGTATTTATGAGAATTTCTCATGGTATAAAGTCAAGTATGCACGAGGTTCACAAGCAAACATGAAGGGTCAGAAGCATAGATCTAACAGAGATTCAAAGAATTAATTCTCCCTCATGGGAGATTGAAATAGAGCAAACTAGGGGAGTTTAAAAGCTAATACGATGTAGTATTAATGAGAATTTTCTCACGGCATGGGAACAAGTACATGCAGGGGTATAGAGTAAACATGAGGATTTGGGTTCATGGTAATAGCAGGATTTCAAGCAATTAATTTGCTCAAATGGATGAGCGAAATACAACGAGACGAGAGGGATTTTGAAGAGGTTCATGAAATCTACCTAGGATAATTTTTTCACGAATTTAGCTTGAGAGATTGCCTACCTTTTTCGTGGAGTAAGAAAACCCTAGTTTGAAGTTGAAAAAATGATGAAGAAAACCGAACTCCAGCCCTTCTCCTCCAAGCTTCTCGCCTAAAATCGCCTCCTCTCCGTCCTCCAGGGTTCCAATGCAGTCTAGGGGTTGGTGGGGACAAAAATGGAGTGTTTTGATGGCTATGAGAGTCCAATATACTTCAAACTCTCTCCTCCTCTCCTAAATTTCGAATTTCATAATTATCCCATATTTTTCTACCATTTATCCACCTAATAGGCAGGGAAGAGAGTTTAAATTCATGGCCAAAGGGTTAGGATGAGGTAAGGACTCTTGATTTAGATATTTATGAGTTATTTAGTATTTATCTTAACCTTTTACCATTTATTCATATTTTAAATGTGAAATTCACTTAATTAAATCTCATCCCATCATGGGCTATCCCTATTTGGGCTCAATCTATTGGGTTTGGGTTATTAGAGTAACCCATTAATAATTTAGCTTAATGGGTATTGCTTTAATTCCCTTTTATTCTATGTATTCTCACTTTATTCTAATTAAATCAATTTAATTTATTTATTTAAATAAATTTTCTATTTATTTAGTATTAAAAAATCAAGGTTGCTACATCCTCCCCCTCTTAAAAAGAATTTGGTCCCCAAATTCATATGATCGTAAGAGGCAGAATGGCTCTTTATTTTAGATAAACATGACTTATTTAATATTTATCTTAGCCTTTTACTATTTACTAATTAATTAAATATGAATTTCCATTAATTGCTTCTCACCCATGACTAGACAGGATAAGGAATCTACTGGCTTTCTACTAAGTGCATCAGCTACTGTATTACCTTTGCCTGGGTGATATTGAATATTGAAATCAAAATCTTTCAAGTTCCCCAACCATCTTCGTTGTCGCATATTGAGCTCCTTATGAGAAAATAAGTACTTCAAACTCTTGTGGTCGGAGTAGACAATAAATTGCACCCATATAGATAATACCTCCAGATCTTGAGTGCAAATACTACTGCAGCCAATTCTAAGTCATGGACTGCCTAAACCAATTCCATATGCATCGGTGTAGACTGAGAATCCTGCGCCTTCGACTGGTAATGCGAGGACAGGTGCCGATGTCAGTAATTGCTTGAGTGTCTGAAAGCTCTTCTCTCATTCCTTGCTCCAGACATAAGGATTCTCCTTCCACGTAAGACGCGTAAGAGGAACGGCTATCTTGGAGAAGTCTTTTATGAACCGTCTGTAATAACCAGCCAGTCCAAGAAAACTTCGTATCTCTGTGACATTGGTCGGCCTTTCCCAATTCAACACAGCCTCTACCTTGGAAGGATCGACAGCGATACCATCCTTGGAAATAACGTGGCCTTGGAATGACACCTCCTCGAGCCAGAATTCACACTTGCTCAATTTGGCGTAGTGCTTGCTGTCCTGCAGAATCTGCAGAGCTTTCCTCAGATGCTCCTCATGCTCTTCCTTGGTCTTAGAATATATGAGAATATCATCAATAAAAACCACGATGAACTTGTCGAGGTAAGGCTGATAAATGATGTTCATTAGTTGCATGAAAGCTGCAGGAGCATTGGTTATTTCAAAAGGCATGACTACAAATTCATAATGACTGTACCTGCTCCTGAAAGCCGTCTTGTAAATGTCTGCATCTTTAATCCTCATCTGATGATATCCCGATCTAAGGTCAATCTTAGAAAAATACTTCGCTCCTGATATCTGATCAAATAATTCATCGACACGTGGCAGAGGGTACTTGTTCTTGATAGTGAGATTGTTCAACTGCCTGTAATCGATGCATAACCTCTTGGATCCGTCATTCTTCTTGACAAACAACAATGTTGCTCCCCAAGGAGAAGTACTTGGTCTAATAAAACCCTTTTCTAGAAGTTCCATCAGTTGCTCTTTCAATTCTTTTAATTCAGTGGGGGACATCCTGTAAGGTTGCCGTGAAACCGGTGCAGCTCTAGGTACGAGATCAATTGAGAAATTCACATCTCTCTCAGGTGGAATGCCTGGTAGCTCATCGGGAAACACATCGGGATACTCTTGTACTATATGAATGTCCGATATCTTAGTTGCTTTCTTCTCAACTACCATTGCGACAAGAAATGCCACACTCCCTTTTCTTATCATGTTCTGTGCCTTAATAGCAGAGACAAGAGACAAGTGTCTCTTGTGTCTACGTCCTGTGAAGGTCAGCTTAGGGAATTCACTAAAAGTAATCTTCCCTCTTCTACAATCAACACAAGCCCCATAAGTAGATAGCCAATCAGCTCCCAGAATAACATCGTAACCCTCCATGGGCATATAGATTAGGTCAGCTCTAAGGTTAAGTTCACCAATCTTAACATTAGCTAAAGGAAAATATTTATTCAATTGAGCCTTTTTCCCAAGTGGTGTTATGACAGATAGTTCAATTCCATAGATGCAGGTTTTTCCTTTAAGGTGTCAGCGAATGCTTGTGATATAAAAGAATGTGTTGCGCCAGTGTCAAACAAAACAAAAGCTGACTGAGAGAAAACTAGTAAAGTACCTTCTACAACTCCACCTTTCTCGGTGGTCTCAAACTCTTGCAAGGCCTCCAGTCTGCCTGGTTTCTTTTGTCCCATCGGATGCTTCTCCTTCTCTTGCTCCTTCAGCACAAGGCACTCGGAAATGCAATGATTGCGATTTCCGCAGCGTAGGCAAGCGCCTGCTTTCCTCCAGCATTCGGCAGCAGTGTGACCAGGCTTGTCACAGTGCTCGCAGTTGGTCTTGTTGGTGTTTGGGGGTGTAGGTATCTTGGGCTTTCTTTCTTGGTTCGACCCTCCAGTGATGTTGAACGGCCGCTTTTTGCCATTTGTGGGCTTGCTTGAGGAACCCGTTGCTGGTTCCTTCTTGACCAATCTACCCTTGATGCGATCAGTGAGATCGATCGCATCTTCCAGCAATTGAGCCTTCTTAACCATTTCAGCATATGTCTGAATGTCCATGGGTGCAAGTTGAGTAATATAAGAAGGCTTAAGCCCATTGAGGAAACGCCTTGCCTTCATCTTTTCGGTGCTGACCAGGTGATTGGCATATCTGGCCAATCGACAAAACTGTGCTTCATATTCCGCGACTGTAAGGTGCCTCTGCTTTAATGCGGCGAACTCAGCGGCTTTCCTCTCTTGGACTCTTTTTGAAAAATATTTGGAGTTGAAATGTTCCTTGAACTCCTCCCATGTGAATTGTGCGTCGGCTCTTGTTGCCTCAACGGACTCCCACCGCGTGCGAGCATCCCTCTCGAGCTGGAATGTTGCAAGTAAAAGTTTGTCACCATCCGCGCATTGCATGACGCGGAAAATGCACTCTATCTCCTTGAGCCAATTCTCGGCCTCGTTAGGATCAGTGGTCCCACTGAAACGAGGCGGATTTAAGTTGCGGAAGTTCCTGTGTAGTTCACCAGCTCCTCAGTTATTGTTGTTATTAGCCCCAGCAGCGTGGAGCAATACCTGAGTAGGCTGTTGGATTGTGTGTTGCATGTCACGGAGGTGAGCATGCTCCGCTGCCATTGCTAGTGTTTAAGTTCCTTCAAAAGAGAATTTTAAATGTAAGTCATTGAGTTTGCAATAAGTTTGTGCGTGTGTGCGTTTATTTTATCTCATTACCCTTGGTTCTACCCATTTCACATAGGTACGGAATTAGACTCTAAGTCAAGGCAGGTCAAACCTAGATCATCCTATACTTAAGAATAACCTAGGCTCTGATAACACAAAACTATAATGCCCCGACGCGGAATATCGGAGCGGGATTATAGTTGTTAAATAGTACAGAGCGAGAAATAAATAACAAACCATTACACAAATGGAACAATACTAAATGAACTCCACTTTCATTAATAATCCACCAGTCATCATTACATTCACTAATAACTCATCAAACTTCAAGAACTAACTATTACATCAACGTATCAGAGCCAAAACTAGGGCCCAGAGTACTTTATTCAAAATCAAACTATTACATAATGACTAACTGGCTCACTAACTCATAACTATACTAACTGACTACTACTAGGCAGCACTGGTTGCTGAAATGGTCACTCCTAGTCATCATCCTCATTTCCGTCCTCGTGAGTGTGGTCTCCATCCGACTCACCTGAACACATTTAACAAAGACGTAGGATGAGCGAATAACGCCCAGTAGGACTTAATATCTCATAAAAACAAACATGCTTAAAGTAATTAATGTCTTTAGGAGGCAGGATGCGAGAACAAGTTGTCATGTATAGTCAAGAGAATGATGTAGCAAGATATCATGAAATATTATCACATTCAAGAGAGTCTAACATCACAAGAATTTGGCCATATCACGAGATAGCAAGTAAACTAGTCACGATAGCAAGTATGGGTCGGTATTCTTTCCACCCCGAGTTCAAGTAACAAACAATTGATTGATTGTCGAAGATTAAATCTTGCGTGTCATGCATAGGTGTATGCCATCACTCAGATCATTAGACCCTCGCGAGTTATAGCCTTTCAGGTGCTCCTCCCAAGGACCAGAACGAGCCCTTATAATGTTGCCTAGCATAGTCATGTTTGTTATCTTAGACAATCAATTGATGGCCAAGTAGAGTATCAAGAACAGATGAGAGTAGTAGATGAATAGACGAGAGAGTAGAGAGGACGTGAACAGATAAGAGGATATAGAGAGTAGACGAGATAGGGACATTATCGTAAAACAACGATAAACACATGATAGTAACGGTTGCACGGCATCAGGTCGGGTACCGGCAGTCTAGTAGAAGTCACAACCGCCCCCTTAGCCGTGCTGTGTACACGGGTCAGGTGGTCCAGTGTGAACCCAAGACGAGAAAGAACACTAAGGCCATGGATCGTACTGATCCCTAATGTGTAACGGGTTTAGGGTACAACTAGCTCGCTGACTAAGGACGTGCGCCAAAGCCAAGGAGACTTACGGAGGTCTTGACAAGGAATCCCTGGCCCAGTCGAGAGTATTCCCAATGGAGAGGTGGTCCAAGTCAAGAGAAGTGTGTAGAAAACGGGTCCGTCGTGCCTCGAGTGCTCGAAGGCCGAGGGGATCGATAACGGTATCCGAAACACGTGATTAAAATGAAGACAAGTCCATTAAAGCAATTAAGGGATATTAAGTGAATAGTTAACTTAATTACCAGATATATTATTGAGCAATTTAACAAGTTTTCGTGGCAATCATTCATGTATAGTGTGTGCTTATGTATGAGCATCATAAGAGTAAGATTGATCGTGCACACATCTTTTATTTGATTAAAACATGAGAATAATGTTCAACATTTATTAGTAGGTCGTTACTGTTCTTACAGTGCATGATTAGGGTTTAACAGGGGTTAAATGGGGCAATTAACATGGGTATATAAGCAAATCAGGGTTTGGGTCATTCTGTTGAGGTAGCGACGTAGGGTTAGGTCGCATTCAGGTCGCGACATAGCATCGGGTCGCGATCAGGTCAAGTCGCAATAGGGTTTCTTGTTGCATTCATGTCGCGGCGCGGAGTCCGGTCGCGCTCTGCTGAACCGGGCACTGGAGTGAACCAGGGGCAGGTCGCGACCAGTCGACCTGTCGCGATCAAATCGCGATGGGTCCTGGTGTCGCGACCCTCTCTGATGTCACGGCGGATCAGGCCGTCGCGATCTCAGGGAGTGGCCCGAGCCCAGAAAAGAGGGACTTGCCCTTTTTCCAGGTAGGTCTGCCTGACACATAGTTATTCAAAATTCGATAATAAATCATATAGAGGTCCAAAAAGCATGAAATCAGTTCTAAACGAAAGTAGCTCTTTTATCTACCAACATGTACGGTTAATTTGAAAATAGACAAGATTTAGGCATGCTTTGATCGGGTTACGTTTCGGTGATCTAAATATAGCTCATTTATCTACCAACATGTACGGTTAATTTGAAAATAGACAAGATTTAGGCATGCTTTGATCGGGTTACGTTTCGGTGATCTAAATATGCACAATCAAGGTTCAACGAATTAATTAATGATGGATACATCATGAAAAATTTTGAAACTAGAGGCGTTCAAAAGCTAACGAGATGTAGTATTTATGAGAATTTTCTCATGGTATAAAGTCAAGTATGCACGAGGTTCACAAGCAAACATGAAGGGTCAGATGCATGGATCTAACAAGGATTCAAAGAATTAATTCTCCTTCATGGGAGATCGAAATAGAGCAAAACTAGGGGCGTTTAAAAGCTAATACGATGCATATTGATGAGATTTTTTCTCATGGCATGGGAACAAGTACATGCAGGGGTATAGAGTAAACATGAGGATTCGGGTTCATGGTAACAACAAGACTTCAAGCAATTAATTCGCTCAAATGGATGAATAAAATACAACGAGATGGGAGGACTTTTGAAGAGGTTCATGAAATCTACCTAGGATAATTTTTTCACGAATTTAGCTTGAGAGATTGCCTATCTTTTTCGTGGAGTAAGAAACCCTAGTTTGAAGATGAAAAAATGATGAAGAAAACCAAACTCCAGCCCTTCTCCTCCAAGCTTCTCGCTCAAAATCGCCTCCTCTCCGTCCTCCAGGGTTCCAATGCGGTCTAGGGCTTGGTGGGGATGAAAATGGAGTGTTTTGATGGCTATGAGAGTCCAATATACTTCAAACTCTCTCCTCCTCTCCTAAATTTCGAATTTCATAATTATCCCATATTTTTCTACCATTTATCCACCTAATGGGTAGGGAAGAGAGTTTAAATTCGTGGCCAAATGGTTAGAATGAGGTAAGGACTCTTAATTTGGATATTTGAGTTATTTAGTATTTATCTTAACCTTTTACCATTTATTCATATTTTAAATGTGAAATTCACTTAATTAAATCTCATCCCATCATGGGCTATCCCTATTTGGGCTCAATCTATTGGGTTTGAGTTATTAGAGTAACACATTAATAATTTAGCTTAATGGGTATTACTTTAATTCCCTTTTATTCCATGTATTCTCTCTTTATTCTAATTAAATCAATTTAATTTATTTATTTAAATAAAATTTTTATTTATATAATATTTAAAAATCAAGGTTGCTACAGGGCCGCCCTTAGTTTTTCATTGCACAATTGCTAAAGGGTACAAAGTCAGGGAAAACCATACCCCGATATTTAGAAACTGATCAAAAAAGAAAAACAAAGCCTCCCACCCAGTTACATATAGTTCGAACATAAGGTAAACCAGATCTGTCCGATCTCGCGATGCCTTTAGCTTTGTAGGGTAGATCTCTCTCATTGAAATAAAATGATCATTTCATAATACGTCCAAAGTTAGCCATGAAATCTGCAAGAGCATTCACTTCTCTATAAACATGAGAAATCAATAGAGAATATAAAGAAACCAATTGGGAAAGCTCGTCCCAAAATTCCCATAAGCACTAAGGGGGCTTTCTAATGGTCTGTCGGAGAAGTTGAACCAATAGCATAGAATCAATTTGAATTTCAGAGATATGAAATGAGAAGCTCTTAGCCACCCTTAATCCATCAAGAAGAGCCATGCATTCTGCCACGAAGGAGGAAGATGCATTATAAGAGTTTGCACTCTCTCTCTCTCTCTCTCTCTCTCTCTCTCTCTCTCTCTCTCTCTCTCTCTCTCTCTCTCTCTCTCTCTCTCTCTCTCTCTCTCTCTGATTTGGGAAAAATTAGAAAATGACTCATCTATTGTTGAGAGAGAGAGAGAAACAAATTAAGGTATTAATCACTTGTTTACACTAGTTTAACTCAATAGAGTTGTGATTACTCTGCGGTGTTGTATTGTGTTCGTTCTTGATCAGGGTGTATATTTTGTCGTTGCGAAAATTCGTAGAATCAAAAAAAATATTACAAGAGTCTTCTTTATTGTTTTCTCGTTCCAAATATTTTCGGAATCTGATAATGATATCCCGTGTGAAAAGTCTAACACAAAGATGAGAGAGAGAATCTTGCGCAGATTTTTCACCAAGAGAGAGAACCATTTTTCTTTCATGCGCATGGAAGAGGAAGAAGAGTCTTGGGACTCAAGACAGGCAACCGCTCGTGCTCCATCCCAAAGGTTGGCAACCTTTGGATACCCGCCGTGGGCATCCCATCGGTTAACATATTGGAACCGTCCAGCTGTGTGGCTTTGGAGGGTCTTCCTTCCGGGCGTCCAGCCTGCACAGGAGAAGACTTGCAAGCGGGGTGAATCCCAATGACATCATCAGCCACAGTCGTCATGGACTCCACAGCTCCCACAGTAGCACTGTTCATTGCTTGGTAGTCATATGCTGCCTTCTTCAGACCGCCAGGGTCCAGCTGCCGGTAATGTCTCACCCATGCGACTATCCTTTTGCTGAGGGGGCTTCCGGAGGACATGGTTCTCAACTCATCCCAATTCTCACGGATATATTTGCCAATAAAAACCAGTAGACGCACTGCAGAAACAATGCCACTGATGACGAAGAGACCAGTGAAGCTATCCAAGGTGAGGGTGTTTGAGGTGATGGCTGCGCTTGTGCTCGAACATGTGGTCTGGTCTCCAAACCATTTCCTCTCAACTGGTATCAGCTTGTTCATCTGTGGCATTCAGGACGGCCCTTGATACGTCAGCCACCAGAGTTGAGCCCCTTGAAAACACCTGGAAGTGTATTAAAGAAGCCAGGAGCACAAAAAGAGAAGCCACGAGTTTTACCAATATGTCAATCACTCGAGGAATGGCAAACTATGATAAATTGCTCACATCTATCGACAGGGTATATTGGATGGAGTTTCCACCTTGGAAGCCACTTTTAGCTCTGTTTTCTCAACAGTATGCAGAAGTAAACCCAACTAGTGTTGACAGCTACATGTAGGCTTGTTTGTTTCATCATAAAATCATGTAAAACGCTACATGTGTTTTATTTTGGAGTGTTTTCTTAGTTGTTTGCTTGTCTGTACAACAATGTAAAAGAGATCATGTCGACCCATGTAGCACTAAAACTTCCTTGTTTTAGTTTACGGACTAATACCCACTTATAACCAAACCTTTCGACAAACAATTCCAAATTATAACAGCCCAACAAAGTTTCTTCTTCTTAGGGTCATCCAAACGAAATCCTCTCAGATTTTAAAATCAGAAAAATACAGTGTCTTTAAAATCATTGATTCTAAAGCCAGAGCATTACATCATCTTGCAGAATAAAACTAACACCTAATTGAAGATCACATCTTCACCCAGTGCAGAAAGCTCCCATCTGGAGCTTCCATTGGGATATAAACGAGGACATAAATGATTTTCATGGTTTACAGTACCTAGTTAGGCAGATGCTCACCAAGCAAGCTGTTAAGAGTTCTATGCATATACGCCATGGGTGAGAAAGAAAATCCAAACATTGCATGTGGTATGTGACACTACGTCCTTAGAAATTCAGGAAGGAGAGAGGGAAACATACAAATTCAAATCCCTTAGTATCCAGTATAGGTCCAAAGATGCTGTACTCAGTGCAACGCTGTGCGAGGACGACCCAGATGTCTAGCATCTCATCAAATACTGCTGCAACCCCACCATTGTGGCTTCCTCTTAAGAGAGCGTGTTCACATTCCTCGATCTGTCAAAGTTGAGCTGCCTCAGGAGTAGTTCTACAAAGGATCCGAGTTCATAACCCACGTAGTCCCCATTTCTTTGGAGATCTGCCACGCTGGTGGCCTGAAGTTGTTCAACTGTAAGCATTGATGATGAGCTTGCTGTGTAACTTGATGAGCCACGAAGACCCAAACGATCACCACAAAGCGAGATAAATTACTCTGGAGCCCCTCTGAAAAAAGGTTCAAAAGTTCAGGCAAAACGGAAGCAATCAATATTGAAGTCAATCCGTTCTCTTAAAATTAATAAGGAAAACACAAGAAAGATGTTACTCTTAACTGTGAGCAAAGACCAGTGTGGAGAAAGTGAAGTAGAAGATGATGCCAAATTGTTTGCTTGGTGGACCTCTGAACTCCGGGTTGATCCGCTGTTCAATAGCCCACACCACAAAGCCCGTGAAGCAGAAGAAAGCCAAACTCGCCATCCACAGATCCAATCTTAGTGGCTTCAGGAACACCCAACCATTTGAGTTCCTATCCCTTTTAGTTCGGACAACCATCCACACCCCTGTTTCTGTGTACGGTAATGTGAAATCCACGTAAAAGGATCGATTCGCCATGATGGTTGTATCCCCTACCACAGCAACGTATTTCTGTTTTCATGGTCGGTGCAGTTAATAGCACACAGAGTAGCCAGTTAGCAGAGGGAAGAATAAAAATAAAATTACCTGCTGAATCTTATGGTTTAGCCACTACAAGAAAAAACACATATAAGTTGCTGACGAATGATGCACAGTTGTTGACATATATATTTGTCAATAGTTACATAATCGTTGTCAAAATTATTGATAAATTAATCATCAACTTATGTTTGTCAACAGCCATTCATAAGTGTAGACATATAAATTATATGTCAACGACTAATATTCGTTGACATATATGAGATATGCCAACGGATTAAGCCACTGACATATAAAACATATGTCAACGGATTATTTTTGTTGGCATATCCTACGTGTGTGGTTTCTCCGGACGCTGAACAAAGTTCTTTTTGATATATATATATATATATATATATATATATATATATATATATATATATATATATATATATTATCCACCCCTCCAGCGCCCTCGGCACTGTCCTCGACCGCGACACCCTTGGCAGTGGGGGCATACCAGAGCAGGAAGCAGAGAGCCGGGTCGATCGAACTTCCTAGCCTTCCAAGTCGCACATGTACAAATGTGGAGATATGTCAACCATCTTTTCCAACCGTTGACATATGATTAACATTTGTCCACGGTTAGTCGTAACCGTTGACAAATGTTAAGTATATGTCAATGGTCACAAGTAACTGTTGACATAAGATTCATATGATAGCGTCTACATTTAGCCGCTAACATATAATCATTCACAAATCATATTTTCCTTGTAGTGAGCATTAGCCAAGCTAATGTTTTTATCACCATGAAACGACATTGATTCTTTGGTTTTAAAATCAAAGTCTCTTGATTTTAAAACCGATGTATGTCTCTTATTTCAAGGCCAGAGTATTTTGTTTGTGTTAGCCCCGTGCATGAATTTTGACGATGGCAAAAAGACTCTTAACAACCATGTGTTTACATTTGAATAAATGTAAATAAGTTGAGCCTAAACAATACTCATACACATCCACACCACAGGTCACCAATTTTTCATATGATGATTGCTAACTCATATTTGAAGTGTTCAAATCAAATGTAATGATTTGTGAGCAGGTGCAAAATAGATGCAAAGCAAAATAAGGCACTCAACCGTCTTTCCTAGGGTGGTGCTCTTCCACAATCTGTCCAAGAGGTAGACCGCTTTTCCCAGACCATAAGTATTTTGTGAAGGGTGCAAGAGGTCAACCGCCTCGTGGCCACGGTCGACTGCTTTCAATAGTTTTCCAATTTTTGCTCCCACGTGCGGCGCCTTTTGATGAGAGTTTCTTATCTAATGTCCTCCCAAATATAAACCTTCACTTTTTCATGAATTTGAGATCGAGAGGGGTGGTTGTTCCTGTAGCAACCTTGATTTTTCAAATCAAGAAAAATAAAATTTTATTTAAATAAATGAGATAAATTGATTTAATTGAATAAAGGGAGAATAAATAGAAATTAAATGGAATAAAAGGAATTGAATGAATAACCCATTAAGCTAAATTAGTAGTGGGTTAAACAAATGGTCCAAACCAAATAGATTGGGCCCAATGGGATGAAGCCCAACTTGAGAGGAGAAGTAATTAGGTGAAATTCGTACCTAATTAATTATAAATAGAAAAGGGTCAAATTAACTATTAAAACAAGACATATATATCCTAAAAAGAGTCCTACACTTATCCTAAACCTTTACCCACGAAATTGAAACCCTTTCCAACTCTATTAGGTGGATAAATAAGAGAAAGTGGAAGATAAAGAAGGAAATTCGGAATTAATAGAAAGGATGAGTTTTAGAATGGGTAAAACTCTACTAGCAACCCAATACACCACCCAAGTTCGTCCCTATCACACATAGTTCGTGGCTGGAGTCCTAGGAGACGAAGAGGAGAAGTTCTGGACGAAGAGCAAGGAGGAGGAGGCTTGAACAAGCTTGGATATTCTCTTCTTTTTTCGTCATCAAACTAGGGTTTTCTTACTCCATGAAAAAGGTAGGCAATCTCTCAAGAAAAAATGGTGTAAAAATTATCCTAGGTAGCCTTCATGTACCTCTTCAAAAGCCCTATAGTTTCGTTGTATTCCGCTCATCCATTTGGGCGAATTTAATTCATGAATCCCTGCTGTTATCATTAACTAAAATCTTATGTTTTCTCTAATTCCCCACATGTACTTGCTCTCATGTCATGATTAAATTCTCGTGTATACTGCATCTTATTATCTTTCAAACGCCCCTGGTCTTGCTCGATTTCGATCTCCCATAAGGGACAATTAAATCTTTGAATACCTATCTGTTGCATGTACCTGACTCTTCAAGTTTACCTTTAAACTTCGTGCATACTTGATGTCCTGCTATGAGATAATTCTCTAAAATACTACATCATGTTAGCTTTTGAACGCCCCTAGTTTCGTAATTTTTCATCATGTATACATCTCTAATTAATTCGTTGAACTCTGACTGCGCCTGTTTAGGTCACCGAAAAGTAACCCAATCAATGCATATCTAAACCTTGTCTATTTTCCAATTAATCGTGCATGATGATAGATATACATGTCTACTTTCGTTTAAAACTGGTTTTGTGCTTTTTGGATCACTATACTATTTTATATGTAATTTAGAACGTTCCTGTATCACAGAGGACTCGCCCTGGGAAAAAGAGAAAAAGGGCAAACCCACATGTTATCGCGACGGCGCGATCCGCCGCGATATCAGTGGGGTCGCGTCGGCCGATGGCGTCGCGTCAAGAACGCGACGGCATAAGCCGCCGCGATTCACTCCGGACCAGGCCAGACCGGCCAGGCCCCGTGTCGCGCCCGACCGCCCCGTCGCAACTTGAAACACAACGGGTATGTCTGCCGCGTTTTTATGAATCCAACCAGAATAGAAAATTATGCATATACCCTGTTATTTAAGCTATATACCCCTTAATTAGCCATGATTAACCCATGTTATAGTTAATTCGACTTGGTAAATTAATAAATGACATTAATGATATAAATTTAATTATTTAAAATGACACTGTACGACTTGTCATATCCTCAAGATTTCTTTACAGTTACACACACACAACATTATTAAATGTCATTTGACCCTGATAAATTATGCAATAATGTATTCGGTAAATTAGCAAAATAAATGACTAAATTACCCTATTTTTATTAAATACAATTGTTTTTATTTTAAACGAGCATTTTAAATACCGTTATCGTTTTCCCTCGGCTTCGAGCACTCGAGGCACGACGGACCCGTTTTCTACACATTTTTCCCTTGACTTGGACCACCTCTCCACCGGAAATACTCTCGATTTGACCAGGGACTCCTTGTCAAGACCTCCGTAAGTCTTCTTGGCTTTGGCGCATGTCCTTAGTCAACGAGCTGGTTGTACCCTAAAACCTGTTACACCTTAGGGATCAGTACGATCCATGGCCTTAGTGTTCTCTCCTTATCTTGCGATCACGCCGGACCATTTAGCATGTGTTCATAGCACAGCTAGTGGAGGATGTGACTTCTACCAGACTGTCGGTACTCGACATAGTGCTGTGCAACCGTTACTATCGTGTGTTTATCATTGTTTTATGAAATTGTCCATATCTCATCTAATGTCCATATCCTCTTATCTGTTCACATTCTCTCTACACTCTCATCTATCTTGTCTAGTACTCTCTTATCTCTTCTTGGTACTCTATTGGCCATTCGTGTGATTGGCTAAGATAAAAGAAATGACTAATGCCAGCGCAATAGGGCCCGATCAAGTCCTGGGAGGAGCGCCCCGAAAAGTGCCAGTGCCCATGGGAGTTAAAATGATCAAGGATGTGTTACGGCATGCATCCAACGCCAGTTTACTATTTAGATTAATCTATGACAATCAAAGTGCTATCTCTACAAGTACAAGTGTGATCGTTACTAGAGCACCGTTGTGCAATTTACATGTTATATCGTTACATGGCCATTCTATTATCGTTCTCGTTGTACTATTTTCCCTGTGCTAGTTGCAATTGTTCTCTCGTTATCGTGACATGCTCTACATGACTTTACTCTCTAGTTAACCTGCCTTAAGACATTAACTATTTAAAGCATGCTTGTGTTCATGAGATATTAAGTCCTACTGGGCGTTATTCGCTCATCCTGCGTATTTATTTAATGTGTTTCAGGTGAGTCAGATCATGACCACACTCACGAGGATGGGACTGATGAGGAGACTCAGGAGTGACCATTCTGCAACCAGTGTTGTCTAGCAGTAGTCTGTTAGTATAGTTAGGAGTTAGTGAGTCAGATAGTCATTATGTAATAGTTTGATTTCAATAAAGTACTCTGGGCCCTAGTTTTGGCTCTGATACGTTGATGTATTAGTTAGTTTGTGAAGATGATGAGTTATTAGTGAATGTAATGGAGATTGTTGGATTATTAATGAAATTGGAGTTTATTTGGTGTTATCCAATTGTGCAATGGGTTGTTATTTATTGCTCGCTCTGTACTATTTAATAACTGTAATTCCGCTCCGATATTCCGCGTTGGGGCGTTATAGTTTTGTGGTATCAGAGCCTAGGTTATTCTTGAGTATAGGATGATCTAGGTTTGGCCTGCCTTGACTTAGAGTCTAAATTCCATACCTATGTGAGATGGGTAGAACCGTGGGTAATAAGATAAAATGGATACACACACGCACAAATTTAGTGCAAACTCAACGACTTACATTTTAAATTCTCTTTTGAAGGAACTTAAGCAATGGCAGCGGAGCGTGCTCAACTCCGTGACATGCAACACACGATTCAGCAACTCACTCAAGCTTTACTTCAGGCTGCTGGATCCAACAATAATAATAACAACAACCGAGCAGCTGGTGATTTACATAGAAATTTCCGCAACCTGAATCCGCCTCGATCCAGTTGTACCACAGACCCTGATGAGGCCGAGAACTGGCTCAAGGAGATTGAGCGTATCTTTCGCGTCATGCAATGCGCGGGTGGGGACAAGATACTGCTAGCTACGTTCCAGTTAGAACGGGACGCCCGTGCGTGGTGGGAGTCCGTCGAGGCTACCCGAGCAGATGCACAATTCACATGGGAGGAGTTTAAGGAGCACTTTAACTCCAAATATTTCTCTGAAAGGGTCCAAGAAAGGAAGGCCTCTGAATTCGCTGCACTCAAGCAGAGGAACCTGACAGTTGCTGAATACGAAGCACAGTTCTCCCGATTGGCTCGATATGCCAATCATCTGGTCAGTACAGAATGAATGAAGGCAAAGAGATTCCTTAATGGGCTCAGGCCTGCATACATTACACAGTTGGCACCCATGGACATTCAAACTTATCCGGAAATGGTCAGAAGAGCACAGTTACTGGAGGATGCGACCGAGTTCACTGATCGCATCAAGGGCAGAATGTTCAAGAAAGAGCAAACTTCCGGAGCACCGAACAAGCCTACTAACAGCAAGAAAAGGCTGTTAAGTATCACTGATGGGCCAAGCCAAGAGCGAAAGCCCAAAGTCCCTACTCCTATTACCCCAAACAACAAGCCCAGATGCAAACACTGTGACAAGCTTGGTCACATGACAGAAGAATGCTGGAGGAAGGCAGGTGCATGCCTTCGCTGTGGGAGCCGAGAGCATCGGTTCCCTGAATGCCCGTTACTGAGGGAGAACGAGAAGCGTCCTGCGGGACAAAAGAAGCTAGGTAGACTCCAGGCCCTGCAAGAAGTGGACACCACCGAGGAAGGTGGAGTTGTGGAAGGTACACTACCAGTCTTTTCTCATTCAGCATTTGTTTTGTTTGATACTGGCGCAACGCATTCCTTCATATCACAAGCATTTGCTGATACCCTAAATGAAAAACCCACATCCATGGAGTTTGAATTACCTGTCACAACACGCTTGGGAGAAAAGGCTCAATTGAATAAATATTTTCCATTGGCTAATGTTAAGATTGGTGAACTCAATCTAAGAGCTGACTTGATCTGTATGCCCATGGAGGGCTACGATGTCATTCTGGGAGCCGATTGGCTATCCACATATGGGGCTATCGTGGATTATAGAAGAGGAAATTTTCTTTTAGTGAATTCTATAAGCTGACCTTCACAGGACGTTGGCACAAGAGACACTTGTCCCTCGTCTCTGCCATAAAGGCACAAAACATGATAAGAAAGGGTTGTGGCATTTCTTGCCGCAATTGTAGTTGAGAAGAAAGCAACCAAGATATCAGACATTCATATAGTGCAAGAATATCCAGACGTGTTTCCCGATGAGCTGCCAGGCATTCCACCCGATAGAGATGTAAATTTCTCAATTGATCTCGTACCTAGAGCTGCACCGGTTTCACGCCAACCCTACAGGATGTCCCCTGTTGAATTGAAAGAGTTGAAAGAGCAACTGATGGAACTTCTAGAAAAGGGTTTTATTAGGCCAAGTACTTCTCCTTGGGAAGCACCGGTGTTGTTCGTCAAGAAGAAGGACGGATCCATGAGATTATGCATCGATTACAGGCAGTTGAACAATCTCACTATCAAGAACAAGTATCCTCTGCCACGTGTCGATGAATTATTTGATCAGATATCAGGAGCAGAGTATTTTTCTAAGATTGACCTTAGATCGGGATATCATCAAATGATGATTAAAGATGCAGATATCTATAAGACAGCTTTCAGGAGCAGGTACGATCATTACGAATTTGTAGTCATGCCTTTTGGACTAACCAATGCTCCTGCAGCTTTTATGCAATTAATGAACAACATCTACCGGCCATACCTCGACAAGTTCATCGTGGTATTCATTGATGATTTTCTCATATACTCCAAGACTAAAGAAGAGCACGAGGAGCATATGAGGATCACTCTGCAAATCTTGCGGGACAACCAACTCTACGCCAAATTGAGCAAGTGTGAATTCTGGCTCGAGGAGGTGTCGTTCCTAGGCCATGTCATTTCCAAGGATGGTATCACTGTCGACCCTTCCAAGGTAGAAGCTGTGCTCAACTGGGAAAGGCCGACCAATGTCACAGAGATAAGAAGTTTTCTTGGACTGGCTGGATACTACAGACGGTTCATAAAAGACTTTTCCAAGATAGTTGTACCTCTTACGCGTCTTACGCGGAAAGAGAACCCATATGTCTGGAGCAAAGAATGTGAGAAGAGCTTTCAGACACTTAAGCAATTGCTGACATCTGCACCTGTCCTCGCATTACCAGTCGGAGGAGCAGGATTCTCAGTCTACATTGATGCATCTGGAATCGGTTTAGGCTGTGTGTTAATGCAGAATGAGAAAGTGATAGCCTATTCATCAAGGCAATTGAAACAACATGAGGTTAACTACCCTGTCCATGACTTAGAACTGGCTGCCATGGTATTTGCACTCAAAATCTAGACACATTACCTATATGGAGAGCAATTCATTGTCTACTCCGACCACAAGAGTTTGAAGTATTTATTCTCTCAGAAGGAGCTCAATATGCGACAACGAAGATGGCTGGAGTACTTGAAGGATTTTGATTTCAACATTCAATATCACCCAGGCAAAGGTAACACAGTAGCTGATGCACTCAGTAGAAAGCCAGTAGCTTCGTTATCCTGTCTAGTCAAGGGCGAGATGCAATTGTTAGAGCAATTCTATAGTCTAGATCTGAATATTGAAAAGAGAAGTGATAAGATGTTAGTGGCTAACCTTAAAGCTCAACCCGACATATTTGTCGAAATCAGAGAGCAACAGGCTAATGATCCGTTTCTAATCAGAGTAAGGGAGACCATGGCTGACAAGCCAGACTTCTCCATCGCTGAAGATGGAAGAATATTATTCCAAGCTAGGACATGTGTGCCTGACAATGAAGAGCTGAAAAGGAAACTAGTGGATGAAGCCCACAAGACCAAGTACACAATACATCCAGGTGCAACCAAGATGTACCAAGACATGAAAAGGTCATTTTGGTGGCCAAACATGAAGCGTGAGGTGGCTGAGCATGTCGCGCACTGCCTCACTTGTCAACAGGTGAAAGTCGAGCACCGTCATCCTGCGGGTGTACTTTGTCACGTCCTAATAAAAGGCTATTTATTGGGAAATGACAGAAAACAGGCACAAAGTAATAACATTTATGTTTATTCATTATAACGCAGTCTGCGGAAGTCTTATTACATAAAGCTCCTCATTACACACTAAGTGAGGAGTAAGGATGAGTAGCTACTACTCATAACACTTTATAAGTACGCAACTAAAGCAGTAAATGGTTGGTTGACTCGTCATCGGTGTCCACTCTGCACACAGCCCATTTACACTTCTCCCTCATCTTGATTACCTGAAAAGGGAAGGATGGGTGAGCTAACTAGCCCAGTAGAATTCAAATCCTTAAATCAAAGGATCAGGAACACATGATAATTTAGGTAAGAACATGAATGGTATCAAGAACAGGGTCAGATAACCAAGATAACATATCAGTGAATGTATAACAGTAGTATGAAAACATAGGCATACTCAGAAATTCATATAAAGGCTCATGTTCGGAATCATATAAATATTCACACAGGACAGGTAGTAGGATGATCATAACCAGGAGATAGTGATGCAATGTCAAACATCTTGGTGTCCTTATCTCTCTAAGACAAGGATCGAACGGACATCAAAGAAGCAATACCAGATCTCAGAATAGTAGCTTGATACAGTGATAGTAAAACTCAGGTCATGCTCAAGTATATAGCTCACGAATTGGTTCATATATCAGTTCACACAATACAGGAAGTATGATGACCATAATCAGGAAATAGTGATGCAATGCCAAACATCCCAGTATCCTTATCACTCTCGTACGGCCCGTAATGAATTCGGGTGCTCCTCCCAGGACTGGACCAGCCCTATTTGCACAGGCATATCAGTTAGGTGGGGTCCAAGGACCCAATAAATGTCATCATCATAAGTTTATCATATCTCACAAGGTGTTCAAGCCTTTGAACTCTCAAGTCATCAAGTAATATAAACTTAGTTGTCGAATACAGGAGAATGGACTCAACGGAGTACCATTTGGAGTTGACGGTTTCAAGGATAATTCAATAATGAGTAAGGTATCCAAAGTGGGTAATCTTTATGGTAGAATGACAGAAAATATCAAAGTAAATAAGAGGGTAATTTGGTAGGCTATTAGGATGAACTTTGAACAAGGATTTACACATGTAAGAGTGCTGAAATCCAAGGCAGGACAGTAGCTGTCGACAGGAAGGAAGGATCTGTCGACAAATGGCACAGACAGAGCTCAGGTTTGCTGGCTCTGTGGGTATCTGTCGACAGATGCAAGGGATCTGTCGACAGATCCACACAGTCCAGAAACCTGGAGTTCTGGAAACATGCGCCTGTCGACAGCTCTTGGGCTGGCTGTCGACAGGAAGCAGCAGAACTTCCGTAAGTATGTTTAAATCCATTCTAAGCACCCTAATTATAGATCTTATAATTCAAGGCATGATTGATATCAAATGGAAGAGTCTAAATAGAGTTTTCACAGTGGTTTATAAACTAAACAGTCGAGATGCAACAAGAGATTGATAATTCGAACTTGGTCGGCTATAAACTATGTAGTGTAGTATTGGAAGCATGAACTTGATAGCAATGGTTCATTGGAAAATTCCTATAAGATGGACACTAAAACTCAAGGTATTTCATGAATCCAAGTCAATGTTCGAATTATCAACCATCTAAACCGAAATCCTCACACTGTTCTAAGGATATGTTTACTTCTACCAGAACTCTATATCATGAACTTGAATCAAAGGTGGAAGAAGAAGAAGAGATGATCTGGAGGTAAAATAAGTATCTCTTCCTTCCTAACGTAAGAATATTCATCAAAACTAGACGAAAACTAGTAAGATTACAGTTATATCAACTTGGCTACTCAACACGAGTTATTTATCATGTGTAGAGAACAGGATTAAGGAAAAGGAGATGAATCCTACCTTATTGAAGAATAAGCCTTCACGTTTTCCTAACTAAAGAACCTATCCCAGGAATAGAAATGCTTCTCCCCAAAGGTAATGGAGTTCCAGTAATGTTTACACCGAGGTGAGAGCAGCTACAGTAGTAAAACAAGAGTAGAAGTATATTGCAAGTGCGATGGAGCTTGCAACTTCCAGTAGCTCCTCCTACAGCAGACCCAGTAGCTTCTCCCACACTCTTCTAGAAACAAGGAGCAGTGGAAGATAAGAACAAGGGTGCAAGAACAAGAGAAAATAGCAGAAGCTTGCGTTAGAAAGGTTTGCAAGCTGTTTACGGTACAGGTTTTATAACCCCAGCTTTTTCATGCACAAAGACACGTCAACCATGAGGTGTCATGGTAGAAACCCTTTGGTTTTTACCTTAACACGTTGCACATGCAAGGATTCCCAAGCTCCCACGTAGTTAACCTTTATGATTACCCCAACCTTAGGTGTGCTGGCCTCTCCAAGACTCTACACGTAAGTACCCAGAAAATCCCATAAATTGGCCACCGTAATTGGCCCTTAAATCAGCTGGCCCAAAGATCCCTATGAAAACCTATCCAAATGGTGTCCATTTGCATTGAAATTTTAACCATAGACTAATATAATAATTTACTAATTGTGGTGATTTTTAATTAATTTTTGGAATTTAGTTTACAGTAGGTGAAAAATCACCCGGAAAATGGTCGCGTCGACTTAATCTCAAAATCCGTACGTCGAAAAATTCAGATAATTACATATTTAATTTCTCCACATTTTTCTGAAAATTATGATATTCTCGGATTTTTATTTCGTTGTCGTTTTCCGGTATCGCCCTGTGGAGGCACGCACTTCGAGGTATGATACTGGAATAACGTTCATTACCACTATTTAAGTCTATCATTTAATTATCACAATTTAATAACAACCCTAAAGTATTTTAACCAAATTATTTCTATTTTCTTAATATTTTAAATTTACAGGGCATTACAACTCTCCCCCACTAAAAGAAATTTGGTCCTCCAAATTTTAATAAAACGAGAGTATGTTTACTCACCTGGAAATAATTCTGGGCACTGGTTCTTGATGGTATTTTCTAATCCCAGGTTGCTTCTTCTTGTCCTCGTTTATTCCATTGAATCTTTAACAATGGAACTTCCTTGCTCCATAGTGCTTTATTTTTCGATCCAGAATTTGCACGTCTTTCTACATATACCAAATTTTCTTGTATCTCCAAATCTTGATATTCAATGTTGTGATCGATGGGCTTCTCCTAAGATCCACTTCTTAATCTCGGAATTATCCGGTACACATAATTTGTTCCGAAACTGAAGATTTCCATGAATGTCTTCATTAAATTCAAGTCTAAAAGCCAACTTTTCTCTAATTTCTCTCAACACAAGATCATTGTTCTATTGCTCTCCAATTTGTTTCAACATATCTGACTGAATTGTTAAGTTATCAACTACAATTCTTTCTTCTTGTAATTCAATCTTTAAACGTAATGCGGAAAATTCCTCCAATAATTTCCATTCCCTTACTTACAATTGGATTACCTTGACTATAGGATTTCTGCTAAGTGCATCCGCTATATATATATATATATTTTTTTTTCCTGGATGGTATTCAATTTTGAAATTATAATCCCACTTGTCTAGGCATATCAAATCACCGGGTAAATTTTGTCCTTTAACTGAAATCCGACTAGCAAGGTAATATTTCTTAAGTTTCTTATCCCTACTCAAAGGAATTGTTACCTCAAGTTGTGTAGACAATAGTTCTGATTTTACTTCTAAAGATTTAGCAAACTCATAACTAATAAAAGAATGCGTAGCTCCTGAATCAAACAACACATACACAGGCTTTGAGTTTACTAGCAATGCACCTTTTATCAGTCTGCCTTCCTGCGGAGATTCAGGTTCCACATCCTGAATGGCATTTAGTCTTCCTTGCTTTCCTCGGGAATTCTGATTCTTTGGTGCATTCTTGGGCATCGGACAATCCGAAATTCGATGTTGAGTACTACCGCAACGGAGACAAGCACCCAACCTACGCCAACAGTCCTCAGCCTTATGCCCACTAAGATGGCAATGCTGGCATACCCCCTTCTTTCCATTAGAAGTTTTTCCTGCCTTCTTATTTATTTGCTGAACTTTCGGGGTATTTCCCAACTCAAACTTTCTCTTATGATCAGAAGATCCTTCTCCAAATTTCCCTCTAATCTTTTCCACAGTGTCATTTGCAGCCTCTAATGCTAAAGCTCTCTTAACCATTTCTGAGTAGGTAGTGATCAGATGAGGGGTTAACTGCATAATAAATTGGGGACGTAGCCCATTCATAAACCTCTTGGCTTTTAATTTCTCCGTAGCTATAAGATGCGGAGCATACTTTGACAATCGAGCAAATTGTGCCTCATATTCCGATATCGACATCCTTAGTTGTTTTAAATTGGCAAACTCATTCGCCTTCCTTTCTTGAATTACTTCGGAAAAGTATTGGTCATTAAATAATTCTACGAATTCCTCCCAACTAACTTGTGTTAAATCCTCCAAGGTTGCCTCTACAGTTTCCCACCACGCTCGAGCATCCCGATCTAACTGAAATGTTGTCAAACAAACTTTTTCTTCTTCTGTACATTTCATTATCTTAAAAATTCGCTCAATATCCTTCAACCAGTTCTCAGCTTCATCCGGATCCGTACTTCCTGCAAATCTCGGAGGGTCCAGGCTTCGAAAATCCTTAAATAAACTTGTTCCAGTATGACTATTGTTCTTGGCTACTGTTTTCATTACTCGAGTCAAGTCATGCATTGAATTTTCCATCTTCTTCCAGTTAATGTCACTTCCATCCATAGATAACTTGGAAGAGTATCTGAGATATTCAATAAGGCATACATCAATTTCTATAATCAAACCATGTAAATTTCATCATGCACAGGCTTTAGATTCACAACACCCTAGTTCCATTAACCAGTCAGAAGATATATAACATTTTACATCACTACTTGTCCATAAGCTTCGTGAGATTTAAAACAATCTTGAAATTTTGATTCATCAATTATGTGAGTGTTAAACACATTTCAATTATTAAAGAGTCTTACTTGGTTTAGTAAGGAATGGATGTAGATAATGATTAATTGATTCATCTCAATGGTATCATAATTTAGAATCCAAGAATATGGTAAAGTCAACGGAAGAATATATCACGAGGATGGTCATGAAATCTATATGATCGGTTAAACCATTCATTTACTAATTCTTATTTAGAATCGGAGATAATAACATATCAATTCAAAAGTCATATTGATGTAAATTAAGGAATGAGCAGGTTTGACTTTTCCTTCAGTAGGAGAGGGCTCCCTGGAGAAGTCATATGGGTGTTAACCATTTTTCACCGGACCTTAGATTTTTAACATTCTAGTAGGTTTATTCGAATTATGAAATTTTTAGGTAGGCCAAATTGTGAGAAATTAGAAAGACGCTATTTTGATGGAATCGCAAAAATCGCGTTTTTCTTCTTCGGTGGGAGAGTTGACTTTTTATTGGTAAGAGTTATGATTTTTCTGATATTTTTATTGGATTCAAATGGGGGGTACTTCCTTATTTACATGTAATATCTTAAGTAATACTTAAATGATATGGAATGTAAATAAGGTATGACTTTCAGTTCTACAGAGTGCCTGATGACTCTTCTAACTGACTGAAGAAGGACCAGTTCATCACAGACTGGTGTCTGTCGACAGCTTGGAAGTGGCTGTCGACAGATAGCAACAGACAGAACGAGGTTTTTCTGGTTCTGAGGGTATCTGTCGACAGACCAGAGTCGGCTGTCGACAGGTGAAGGACATCTGTCGACAGATCAAGGCTATCTGTCGACAGTTACTGACAGTCTTGTATTTCTGGGTTCTGGAAGCATGGTCCCTGTCGACAGGTGATTTTTGGCTGTCGACAGGTGAGATCTAAATTTCCAGAAATGTGATAAAACTTCCACATAAAATTCTACTAAGTGTTCCTATGAATCCTTACATGATTGGTAACATCAAAAGGGTCTTGTTTTCAGTTCTAACACCATATTTCATGAGGGAGACAAGTAGGACAATAGGGACATATTCTGGCATGGGATCTAAAAGCAAGATGATAACTAGAAGTGCAACACTTCCTAACAACCTTTGCTTGCTTCTAATGGGATAGTTTCATAGTATGCTTGAGTCATAGCACAACTCTAGTTAAAACATGATTTCAAGGAATGGAACAACACATCTATGGTTGTTTCAAGTGTGTATAAATGGTGAACACTTTAATTATGAGGTTCTTGTGTAGGAATAAGAAGCAAGAATAGAAGAAGGAGATCAAAGGAAGGTGAGTTCTAAGGAACATGAAACAATTATTACATATGAGTTGTACAAATGGAGAATCCACAATCATGAAATTATGAAAGTGAAGATGAATCGTAGGAAAGAACATATCTCTATATATTCCATTCATACTCTATACAATCTATATCTGACCTTTACCAATCTAGCTTAACCTCAAGCTTTCTACCCGTACTCACAGGTTATCCCTAGGTTTATCGAACTAATGCTCTGATACCATTCTGTCACATCCCGTCATTTAATATAACTATAAACTCCGGAACGTGAACGCAAGAGGAATCAAGAGTGAACTTTGAACTAATTGAGCAGCAAATTGCTCAGAAGCTCTATTAAATAAAAATTTGACAATTGTCATTCTATGAATATTACAACATTTCCAGTTTACAATCTCAAAAGTAAAATGCCATCAAGGATGGTCTCTCCACACACATATCCCGAAGTTCCCTCCTTCAAGAACTGTAGATACCTGAAAAATAGGATTTGGTGAGCTAACTAGCCCAGTAGGATTCAAATTCTCAAATCAAAGTATTAAACTGTATGATGATCAAGGAAAAGGCTTAAGTGATATCATAGATGGACCAACATGCATCTGAACATGACAGTGAATGTGGAACAATAGAATTGATACACAGAGTATACTCAGGAATTCACATTGAAACTCAAGTTCTAGTTCATGTGAACACAATAAAAGACTTGACTGATATCAAAGATGAACAACACGTATCTCATCATCTGGCTCATATATATATTCTCACAGGATAGGTATCATGATGACTATAATCAAACAGGTATTGATGCAATGCCAGACATCCCGGTGTCCTCATTGCCCCAAGACAAGGATAGAACAGGCATCAAAGAAGCAATACCAGATCTCAGAATAGTAGCTTGATACAGTGATAGTAAAACTCAGGTCATGCTCAAGTATATAGCTCACGAATTGGTTCATATATCAGTTCACACAATACAGGAAGTATGATGACCATAATCAGGAAATAGTGATGCAATGCCAAACATCCCAGTATCCTTATCACTCCCGTACGGCCCGTAATGAATTCGGGTGCTCCTCCCAGGACTGGACCAGCCCTATTTGCACAGGCATATCAGTTAGGTGGGGTCCAAGGACCCAATAAATGTCATCATCATAAGTTTATCATATCTCACAAGGTGTTCAAGCCTTTGAACTCTCAAGTCATCAAGTAATATAAACTTAGTTGTCGAATACAGGAGAATGGACTCAACGGAGTACCATTTGGAGTTGACGGTTTCAAGGATAATTCAATAATGAGTAAGGTATCCAAAGTGGGTAATCTTTATGGTAGAATGACAGAAAATATCAAAGTAAATAAGAGGGTAATTTGGTAGGCTATTAGGATGAACTTTGAACAAGGATTTACACATGTAAGAGTGCTGAAATCCAAGGCAGGACAGTAGCTGTCGACAGGAAGGAAGGATCTGTCGACAAATGGCACAGACAGAGCTCAGGTTTGCTGGCTCTGTGGGTATCTGTCGACAGATGCAAGGGATCTGTCGACAGATCCACACAGTCCAGAAACCTGGAGTTCTGGAAACATGCGCCTGTCGACAGCTCTTGGGCTGGCTGTCGACAGGAAGCAGCAGAACTTCCGTAAGTATGTTTAAATCCATTCTAAGCACCCTAATTATAGATCTTATAATTCAAGGCATGATTGATATCAAATGGAAGAGTCTAAATAGAGTTTTCACAGTGGTTTATAAACTAAACAGTCGAGATGCAACAAGAGATTGATAATTCGAACTTGGTCGGCTATAAACTAATGTAGTGTAGTATTGGAAGCATGAACTTGATAGCAATGGTTCATTGGAAAATTCCTATAAGATGGACACTAAAACTCAAGGTATTTCATGAATCCAAGTCAATGTTCGAATTATCAACCATCTAAACCGAAATCCTCACACTGTTCTAAGGATATGTTTACTTCTACCAGAACTCTATATCATGAACTTGAATCAAAGGTGGAAGAAGAAGAAGAGATGATCTGGAGGTAAAATAAGTATCTCTTCCTTCCTAACGTAAGAATATTCATCAAAACTAGACGAAAACTAGTAAGATTACAGTTATATCAACTTGGCTACTCAACACGAGTTATTTATCATGTGTAGAGAACAGGATTAAGGAAAAGGAGATGAATCCTACCTTATTGAAGAATAAGCCTTCACGTTTTCCTAACTAAAGAACCTATCCCAGGAATAGAAATGCTTCTCCCCAAAGGTAATGGAGTTCCAGTAATGTTTACACCGAGGTGAGAGCAGCTACAGTAGTAAAACAAGAGTAGAAGTATATTGCAAGTGCGATGGAGCTTGCAACTTCCAGTAGCTCCTCCTACAGCAGACCCAGTAGCTTCTCCCACACTCTTCTAGAAACAAGGAGCAGTGGAAGATAAGAACAAGGGTGCAAGAACAAGAGAAAATAGCAGAAGCTTGCGTTAGAAAGGTTTGCAAGCTGTTTACGGTACAGGTTTTATAACCCCAAGCTTTTTCATGCACAAAGACACGTCAACCATGAGGTGTCATGGTAGAAACCCTTTGGTTTTTACCTTAACACGTTGCACATGCAAGGATTCCCAAGCTCCCACGTAGTTAACCTTTATGATTACCCCAACCTTAGGTGTGCTGGCCTCTCCAAGACTCTACACGTAAGTACCCAGAAAATCCCATAAATTGGCCACCGTAATTGGCCCTTAAATCAGCTGGCCCAAAGATCCCTATGAAAACCTATCCAAATGGTGTCCATTTGCATTGAAATTTTAACCATAGACTAATATAATAATTTTACTAATTGTGGTGATTTTTAATTAATTTTTGGAATTTAGTTTACAGTAGGTGAAAAATCACCCGGAAAATGGTCGCGTCGACTTAATCTCAAAATCCGTACGTCGAAAAATTCAGATAATTACATATTTAATTCTCCACATTTTTCTGAAAATTATGATATTCTCGGATTTTTATTTCGTTGTCGTTTTCCGGTATCGCCCTGTGGAGGCACGCACTTCGAGGTATGATACTGGAATAACGTTCATTACCACTATTTAAGTCTATCATTTAATTATCACAATTTAATAACAACCCTAAAGTATTTTAACCAAATTATTTCTATTTTCTAATATTTTAAATTTACAGGGCATTACATACTTAGGCCCCTGGACATACCTGAATGGAAGTGGGAAAGCATCGGCATGGATTTCATCATGGGTTTACCCCGAACTCGTGGTGGACTTGATATTATCTGGGTTATTAAGGACCGTTTAACCAAGTCTGCACACTTCCTTGCCATTAAGAGCACTTGGAGTGTGGATGTGTTAGCAGCATTGTATGTAAAGGAGATAGTAAGATTACATGGAGTCCCCTTGTCCATTGTCTCAGATCGTGACCCCAGATTCACATCTAGATTCTGGAAGGGACTTCAGACAGTGTTGGGCACAAAACTCAACTTTAGCACAGCTTTCCACCCACAGACGGATGGACAGACTGAAAGAACAAATCAAATAGTGGAAGACATGCTACGAGTTTGTGCTATAGACTTTGAGGGGTATTGGAATGAACAATTGTCACTAATAGAATTTGCCTACAACAATAGCTATCAGGCCAGCATTAAGATGACACCATTTGAAGCACTGTATGGCAGAAGCTGCAGATCGCCAGTCTGTTGGAATGAAGTAGGTGAGCAACAATGGCTGGGACCAGACATGGTGCAGAATACCAGTAGAGATATCCAGATTATCAGAGACAGAATTAAGATAGCTCTGTCCAGGCAAAAGAGCTATGCTGATAAAAGAAGAAGGGACTTTGAATTTCAAGCTGCAGATCATGTGATGCTAAAAGTATCCCCAACCCGAGGATTTCAGAGGTTTGGGATGAAAGGCAAGCTGAGACCAAGATTCATAGGTCCATTTGAAGTATTAGATAGAGTGGGCGAGGTAGCGTATCGACTAGCACTGCCACCCCAGTTTTCAACAGTACACAGTGTGTTCCATGTGTCAATGCTGAGAAAGTACGTGTACGATCCAACGCACATAATCAGCTATGATGACATTACTCAGAACAAGGATATGACCTTTGAAGAAAGGCCAGTGAAGATCTTAGACAAGAAGATGCAACAGCTTCGGAATCGATCCATACCCGTGGTCAAGATTCTGTGGAGGAATCACGAAGTTGAAGAGGCAACTTGGGAGCCCGAAGCAACCATGCGACGAAATTATCCGGATTTATTCAGTAAGACTCTTACGATTATATGAATTTGGGGACCAAATTCTTTTTAAGAGGGGGAGGATGTAGCAACCTTGATTTTTCAAATCAAGAAAAATAAAAATTTTATTTAAATAAATGAGATAAATTGATTTAATTGAATAAAGGGAGAATAAATGGAAATTAAATGAAATAAAAGGAATTGAATGAATAACCCATTAAGCTAAATTAGTAGTGGGTTAAACAAATGGTCTAAACCAAATAGATTGGGCCCAATGAGATGAAGCCCAACTTGAGAGAAGAAGTAATTAGGTGACTTTCGTACCTAATTAATTAATAAATGGAAAAGGGTCAAATTAACTATTAAAACAATTCATATCTATCCTAAAAAGAGTCCTACACTTACCCTAAACCTTTACCCACGAAATTGGAACCCTTCCCAACTCTATTAGGTGGATAAATAAGAGAAAGTGGGAGATGAAGAAGGAAATTCGGAATTAATAAAAAGGAGGAGTTTTAGAAGGGGTAAAACTCTACTAGCAACCCAATACACCACCCAAGTTCGTCCCTACCACCCATAGTTCGTGGCTGGAGTCCTAGGAGACGAAGAAGAGAAGTTCTGGACGAAGAGCAAGGAGGAGGAGGCTTGAACAAGCTTGGATATTCTCTTCTTTTTTCGTCATCAAACTAGGGTTTTCTTACTTCACAAAAAAGGTAGGCAATCTCTCAAGCAAAAATAGTGTAAAAATTATCCTAGGTAGCCTTCATGTACCTCTTCAAAAGCCCTATGGTTTCGTTGTATTCCGCTCATCATTTGGGCGTATTTAATTCATGAACCCCTGATGTTATCATGAACCGAAATCTTATGTTTTCTCTAATTCCCCACATGTACTTGCTCTCATGTCATGATAAAATTCTCGTGTATACTTCATCTTATTATATTTCAAACGCCCCTAGCCATGCTCGATTTTAATCTCTCATGAGGGAGAATTAAATCTTTGAATACCTATCTGTTGCCTGTACCCAACTCTTCAAGTATACCTTTAAACTTCGTGCATACTTGATGTCCTGCTATGAGCAAATTCTCTAAAATACTACATCATGTTAACTTTTGAATGCCCCTAGTTTCATAATTTTTCATCATGCATACATCTCTAATTAATTCGTTGAACTCTGATTGCGCCTGTTTAGGTCACCGAAAAGTAACCCGATCAATGCATATCTAAACCTTGTCTATTTTCAAATTAATCGTGCATGTTGATAGATATACATATCTACTTTCGTTTAACATACTATTTTATATGAAATTTAGAACGTCCTTGTATCATAGAGGACTCGCCCTGGGAAAAAGGGAAAAAGGGCAAACCCACCTGTTATCACAACGGCGCGATCCACCGCGATATCAGTGGGGTCGCGTCGGCCGATGGCGTCGCGTCAAGAAAGCGACGGCATAAGCTGTCGCGATTCACCCCAGACCGGGCCAGACCGGCCAGGCCCCGTGTCGCGCCCGACCGCCCCATCGCGACTTGAAACGCGACGGGTATGTCTGCCGCGTTTTCATGAATCCAACCAGAATAGAAAATTATGCATATACCATGTTGTTTAAGCTATATACCCCTTAATTAGCCATGATTAACCCCTATTATAGTTAATTCGACTTGGTAAATTAATAAATGACATTAATGATATAAATTTAATTATTTAAAATGACACTGCACGACTTGTCATATCCTCAAGATTTCTTTACACTTACACACACACAATATTATTAAATGCCATTTGACCCTGATAAATTATGCAATAATGTATTCGGTAAATTAGTGAAATAAATGACTAAATTACCCTATTTTTATTAAATACAATTGTTTTCATTTTATACGAGCATTTTAAATACCGTTATCGTTTTCCCTCGGCTTCGAGCACTCGAGGCACGACGGACCCATTTTCTACACACTTTTCCCTTGACTTGAACCACCTCTCCACCGGGAATACTCTCGACTCGACCAGGGACTCCTTGTTAAGACCTCCATAAGTCTTCTTGGCTTTGGCGCACGTCCTTAGTCAACGAGCTGGTTGTACCCTAAAACCTGTTACACCTTAGGGATCAGTACGATCCATGGCCTTAGTGTTCTCTCCTTATCTTGCGATCACGCCGGACCATCTAGGCTGTGTTCATAGCACAGCTAGTGGGCGGATGTGACTTCTACCAGACTGTCGGTACTCGATCTAGTGCCGTGCAACCGTTACTATCGTGTGTTTATCGTTGTTTTACGAAATTGTCCCTATCTCATCGAATGTCCATATCCTCTTATCTGTTCACATTCTCTCTACACTCTCATCTATCTCGTCTAGTACTCTCTTATCTCTTCTTGGTACTCTATTGGCCATTCGTGTGATTGTCTAAGATAAAAGAAATGACTAATGCCAACGCAATAGGGCCCGATCAGCTCCTGGGAGGAGCGCCCCGAAAAGTGCCAGTGCCCATGGGAGTTAAAATGATCAAGGATGTGTTACGGCATGCATCCAGCGCCAGTTTACTATTTAGATTAATCTATGACAATCAAAGTGCTATCTCTACAAGTGCAAGCGTGATCGTTACTAGAGCACCGTTGTGCAATTTACATGTTATATCGTTACATGGCCATTCTATTATCGTTCTCGTTGTACTATTTTCCCTGTGCCAGTTGCAATTGTTCTCTCGTTATCGTGACATGCTCTACATGACTTTACTCTCTAGTTAACCTGCCTTAAGACATTAACTATTTAAAGCATGCTTGTGTTCATGAGATATTAAGTCCTACTGGACATTATTCGCTGATCCTGCGTATTTATTTAATGTGTTTCAGGTGAGTCGGATCATGACCACACTCACGAGGATGGGACTGATGAGGAGACTCAGGAGTGACCATTCTGCAACCAGTGCTGTCTAGCAGTAGTCTGTTAGTATAGTTAGGAGTTAGTGAGTCAGATAGTCATTATGTAATAGTTTGATTTCAATAAAGTACTCTGGGCCCTAGTTTTGGCTCTGATACGTTGATGTATTAGTTAGTTTGTGAAGATGATGAGTTATTAGTGAATGTAATGGAGATTGTTGGATTATTAATGAAATTGGAGTTTATTAGGTGTTATCCAATTGTGCAATGGGTTATTATTTATTTCTCGCACTGTACTATTTAATAACTGTAATCTCGCTCCGATATTCCGCGTCGGGGCGTTACAGTTCCTGTCCTTGGTGGAGGCTCTATCTTTCTTCTTTCCCCTTTCATCCTAACCACCTTGAGTATAGAGATTCATCTTGTTTTTGTGCTCTTCTTATGTTGATCTTGTAGATTTGAAGAATAAAAAAGCTGAGGTAGAGATGGAACGTGAAGAACTTTATAGATCTGAGGAAAGACCACAAGATTCATGGAGTTTTTGAAAGTTTAAAGGGTCACCTACTGAGGCGGAGCACTGGAATTTGAAGATCTTTTGAAGATATGAAGCTTGAAGCTAAGAAAATAGGGAACGGATGGAAATTGAGGGTACCATGTCCTGTGAGACCAACTAAGCAGAGGGATTTTTTCTGATCAAGAAACTACCTAAAGCATGCATAGTGTTGCTTACCGATTATCTCGTTTGCACGAAAGATCTTACATTGAGCCCACCCTTAGGTGCTGAAGTCACATCCTTCTACAGATGAAGTGGACCGCAGGCTGAGACTCTATAACGGCCCCGACGCCCGGACCCCCGCCTCCCACCGAGAATCCGACCATTGGCATCGCCGTCCACGGGCCCGAAGACCTGGATGGGCTAACAGACCAGTCTAACAAGATATGTAACGGGAGTAAGTAACGACAAACACGCACTAAAAGTACCAACAAGAGAAGGAAAAGCGTCCAACACAGAGTACAAGTCTAGTACAGTCCCAAAGTAGCAAAGTACAAGTGCAGAATAAAACGGGATAACAGATCCCTTAGGGGCATACCCTGAGGGTGACGTAACAAGTAAGAGGGAACACTGCTCACGGAAGACGCCGTCTACTACGGCCCCGTCTCCTCTGCCCGTCGCGGAGGGTACTGCTGTGAAGTCTCACATGTAAAGGAGGGAATGAGGTTCACGAAGAAGCCCAGTAGGGACTACGAATATCCCACTGGTTCTAACAGCAGAATAGATATAGATGTGCATAATTTAAATAAAATGAGTAAAACTATTCTACTAGCAGAGTAAGTGCGGTAGCGTAAAATAACTACACGGTGATCGGTCTAAGCTAAACGTCGGGACCGAAAACCCGTGTAAACCACGACACTAGGAAGAACCCAAGGCTGCCAACACAGACAGTACACAACTGCCTGGACAGAGACACTAGCCACAAACAACTACACTAGTCAACCGGTCAGGTGCGCCACGTGCCTTACCCTCAACCGCTAGTTCATGTCTAGCACCTCCTGTCAGAGTTAGACAAGGAACTAAAGTAACCACAACTGCCGTAGTCTGACCAGACTACGGTCCCACGCCTAGCCCCTCTAAATGGTATTGAAACCACGTAGAGTGAGGCAATGAGAAGGACTAGCTGATCAGTGTCGAAAGAAACGCCTCAACCACCTCGACGTCCCAAACTCAGCTAAGAGAGCTCTGCAAATGACTCTACGCCGTTGTCCCCACCGTTTTTACCTCTGCTACCAGAGTCCGCAGACTGGAGCTCGCCCACCGCCTAGAGAACTCCCTCAAACAGGTGTGCGGGAACCGGGGGTCCAGGTAATGGTAACAACCTCTCAACGGACAAGCCAACAAGTGCCTAGCACCAAACGAAAGACTAGAGTAGGATTGTGCTAGGAAATAAAACAGGTGCCAAGAAAATAGAGTCGCAGCAGAAAGAAAACTCCGAATAGGTTGCCAAGCCACTCTCTATCTGAGAAGGTGACACAAGGTCTGTCGCCACCTGAAGGCGATACATTGCCTGTCGTGACCTGGATAAGAAGATGACAGGGAACCTATCGCAAATTGAGTCGTGACAAGGGTATTGTCGCAACCACAGATAGAAATCTAGGTGACCACCTGAGACCTTCCACAACTCACAGGATCAGAATTGCGACACCAAACGTGTCGTGACCACAGACATACACACCCGAGAGCACCTTCTTCAAGCCATACATCCCAATTCCAAAAAACACCAAGAGAGGGGAGCATGTAGGAAAGTGTAAATAAACATGTAAATAGAACTCAAACCACCCTCATACACACCCATGCATGCCAAGGAAATGCATCTACACTCAATTACCTCACATGCAATCATGGCAACTCTCATCACCCAAACCCCCATTCAAGCACAAGGAGAGCATCAAATACACATGCACAACCTAGCATGGTCCTAATGGCTTAGAGAAGAGGTTTGGAGGCCCTAGCATGGTAGAACTAAGGGAAAGTTAAGGTGTCCCAACCTCAAAATGAAGAGCCAA
Source organism: Colocasia esculenta (assembly GCA_014218235.1). Lineage (NCBI taxonomy): Eukaryota > Viridiplantae > Streptophyta > Magnoliopsida > Alismatales > Araceae > Colocasia > Colocasia esculenta. Next base: position 25,760,697 of record CM024755.1, on the reverse strand, counting down.
CCTGGGGTCTTCTCGTGTGCATGGCCACCTCCTCCTCACTCCAAGCTCTACGAAGACTCCATCCACGAGCCATGAACATCCTCCTACACATCGGAGAAGAGGATCACCACTTCAAGGAGCAAGCCATGCCGAGGAAGAATGCCAAACCGAGAAGGAGAAACCACAACATCATCACAAGGCCTTCACACCTCACACTCTCCCTCAAGGTCTCACCACTGTGGAAACAGACGCAGAGGAGTCGAAGGAGAGGAAGAACAACCGAAAATGGGGGAGGAGGATACTGTTCTGAGGCCTCTGCACTTAAAAGCCTCGGAGTTGAGCTGTCGCGTTCACTTACTGAACGCGACGGCCAACCTGTCGTGTTCCCAAGGTCCTGGTCAGTCCTCACTAACGGAACCGCCACGTGTCATCCTTGTAGACCTGACACCATGAATGCGACACCTGACATGTCACCTTTATGTTGTCAGTGGTTGACACTTGTCCCATCTGTCCGATAGCAAGACGACAAAAAAATGCATGTTGTGGTCAGAGGCTGATCGCGACAACATGCCTATCGCGTTCATAACAAGAATGCGATAGCCACCTTGTCGCCTTCAGAAGGCGACGACCCGATACGTCGCGACCTTCATCAGAAGGTGGCTGACCAAGGGAAGGAGGATGTTACAGACTCGATGATGGGGAAGAAGAACATCAGTAGCATCAATACTCTGAGGGGACGAACCAGTGCTTTGACGATGCCCCTTCCACGGTCCGTGGTCATCCCAAGCTGCTGACAAGAGAAAGCTTGTCAGCCAATCGAGAAGGCAATTGTCAAATTTGATTTTTAGCATTTTACTAGTAGCCAATTTATATTTTCTATTAATTTATAACATTTTTTACAAAATAGCTTCTAATAAAACAACTCGATAGTTATAGTGACTATTACATTTAGTAGCAATAATGATTAGCTGTTAATAAACAGCTTTTTCAAATATTGGCTACCACCTATTCTAATCGGATGACCATTGTCTTTCACCAGCATATTTATTAGCTCTATTTTTATTTAGAGTCACGAATGTTGGGGGAGGGGGAAAGTTAAGTTTTGTGGGAAACCTACTCCCGCAGGATTTCATAGGAAATAAACTCCTATCCCCGTATGTGACGAATACCCCACCCTCCGTCACACACCAAGCCTCGTGACCCATTGAAGCCTCGTGTATGCCCAGCCATCGTGACCCACCCAGTCGCCGCTCCTTCCTCTCGCGGACGACTTCTTGCCCTCACGCTTCGCAAGTCTTCTCAGCAGCCGTCGGTGTCCTTCGTGATCGCCTGCTGATGTGAAGATCTCATGTGTCGGCGCGGCCTCCTTGCGCGCACAAGCAACTGCTGCCATCCACCTTGCCCTTCGACGTCCTTGTTGATTGCGAGTGGAAGATCCATCTCAATGTAAGGCCGGTCCTTCTACGTGCATGCTGGAGACACGCCTGTCACCTCCTGAGTGCATGCAATAGAATCGCAACCTGTGCACAGGCCGCAACAAGACTGTCGTTCGAGCCCCCTGGTGATGGGCCCGCACGCTCGACGTTATGACAATCCTCGCCGCAGCAACCCTCTACATTAGCATTGTCATGCAATTTCTTGATCGTCGACTGAAGCTTGTCACTGCTGCACACCTTCCAGGCCCACTTGCACATACCCGGCATCTGCAGCACCGTCGCTTGTCCCCATCCTCGTCGGTGAATCGCCTACAACATGAGACCTCCTACTGGTGGTGGCTCTAAGTATGGAGATAATATATCAAGTTCCAACAACAAATGTGGGGATCGAACTTTTTTCCAAAGTAAGCATGTTGGAAGAGGAGGTTACAACCAATCGACAACATCTACCCGAGTCCAACTAGCGCCGTCGATTCCAACTCCATCGATATTTTACTCTAATTCAAATAATTTATTTTTTATTATCAATAGATGGATAAATTGTCTTGCTTAATTTTATGTAGGTGCAATTAAGTTGGACATGAATCCTTCTTTATTATTTTCAAAAATAAAAAAGTTAACACAATGGAGGTTGGAATTTCAAATTAATTAGCACAAGAATGGCCGTGGAACATTTTGACTCCGTAGTATTATAAAAATAGGAATAAGAATTATATGTAATACATGCATTTTTAGAATCAACTTAACATATATCAGATGTTGTAAGACATATATATGGTTTGGCATTATTGTGTTTTTGGCCTTGAGGAATAACGTAGAAAGACGAAAATTATGTTTAGGTAGAAAGTCATCTTTCAAGAAAAGCAAGGACATCAATTCATGCACCAATCTTATATGCTCTCCGTTTTTCTAGGATTAGAACATGTTGCAAATAATATGCTAATCTTATTAAATTCAAGATAGATGCTTCCTTACCATTATGTCTACCAGTACACTATTATATTGTTTACTATTATATCCAATGAGCATGAGTTTGAAGTTGTTCTCCAACCTAGTGATATTTATGTTTATATTGGACTATAGGAATTATTATCGAGAGCAAATTTGAGAAATGCAACAAGAAATATGCTAGTTGAGAATGAAGATATTCATGTTGAGGAGATATATATTGATATAAATAAATATACTTGCTTTAATTCTATCATTATGTTATTTTTATGGGTAAATTAATTAGAAGTTCCTATCAGATGTTTGACTTATTTTTAGTCCTTAACAGAGGTGTAACTCATTACAGTAAATGTTATTCCCTATTACAGTATACGTTAAGTCCTATTACAGTAAGGACCTCCCTATTACAGTCAGGGACTCCTAATTAATTTACCCTATTTTTATTTAAAGTATTGTGTCACTTTTTATTTTTTTAGGTTTCAATTTATTATTTTAAAAAGATGAGGCAGATTAGAAACCTACATTCATTTGATTATTTTCTCACATTGCATAGTCATTTGTAATCAATAAGTGTTTGATATATAGGAAGTAGAGAAGAACCAATCAGATGGTGCTATAGATAAAAGTTGGATACGTAAATGAAGGTATAATTATTCCCCCATTAAGTTTTGTAACGTTAATATTAAAATACTTTAAACATTTACCACTTTTTTGCACATGGTTGAAATAGGGCAAGTGATGAGTACAAGATGGTAATTAACAAGTTCTTAGACTATGCATTTCAGAGGACAACTATTGGAGAGAAAATATTATGTCCTTGTAACAGTTGGAACAACTGTCTTCTCATGTTCCGTGAAGATGTCTTTAATCATCTTATATGTGAAGGTTTTACTCAAAATTACACTTTGTTGGTACTTCCATGGTGAAAGAATGAACAACTTTATGCAAATCAAGACTCAAAATCAAGGACATGACAAATATAATGAAGATCATGAGGCCATGTATGAAATATTAGAAGATATATGTGCAAATACATCGCAAAATGATGATAGAACTCAACATAATAAAACACAATCCATTCACTTGGAGACATATAAGTTCTTTACTTTTGGTAAAAGATGCTGACAAAGAGTTGTATCCTGGTTATGATACTTACACCAAACTTTCATTCCAGATTGCATTATTTCATGTCAAGTGTCTTAATGGGTGGAGTGATAAGTATTTCGATATGTTGCTTGAAATACTAAGGAAAGTACTCCCAGATGGTAAAACACTGTCAGGTTCTTATTATGAGATGAGAAAAATAATTAGAGATTTGGGACTTGATTACAAGAAGATTCATGCTTTCCTTAATGATTGTCAGTTATATTGGAAAGAGTCTACTAATGATGATTCATGTTGTATATGTAAAGCTTCGAGATGAAAAAATCCTCAGTCTGCACAAGAAAAATATTTTAGATCTAAAAATGGAAAATCTTCTACAAAAGTTCTTCACCATTTTCCTTTGATCCCAAGACTTCAAATATTGTTCATGTCTTCAAAGACAACTTCTTTTCTTATATGGCATAATGAAGATCGAATTAAAGTTGTCTTGCTTCATCATCCTGCAGATTCACCAGTATGGAAAACTTTTGATTATCATTATCCTTCGTTCTCTGGAGATACTTGCAATATTAGACTTGGTTTGGCTAGTGATGGTTTTAATCCATTTAGAACTATGAATACTACGCATAGTACATGGCCCGTGTTATTGATGATCTATAATTTGCCTCCTTGGACGTGTATGAAACAACCTTCTATCATCATGTCATTACTTATTGAAGGCCCTCATAGTCCTGAAAATGATGTTGATATATATTTGCAACCATTGATAGATGAGTTGAAGGAGCTATGGAATATTGGCGTAGATACATATGATTCATCAAAAAATGAAATAGTTTGAATGCATGTTGCATTGATGTGGACCATCAATGACTTTCCTGGTTATGCTGATTTATCAGGATGGAGTATTAAAGCGATGTTAGCGTGTCCTAAATGTCACAAAGACACATGCTCAAGGCAATTGAAGCATGGAAGTAAATAATGTTATTTAGGGCATCGAAAATTTCTCCCACATTATCATAAATTCAGAAAAGAAAAAGCTTTATTTGATGGTAGTGAAGAACATCGAGATGCACCATATCCTTTATCAGGTGATATTGTGTTGGATGAAACAAAGGATATGAATGTTATATTTAGACAAAAGTACACAGTTAAGGATCTTCCCCAACAATTACCATATAGTTGGAGAACAAAAAGTATCTTTTTTGACTTACCATGTTGGAAGGATAATCTTATTTGACATAACTTGGATGTCATGCACATTGAAAAAAATATATGTGATAATATACTTGGGACATTATTGGATCTAGAAGGTAAATATAAAGACAATATTAAGTCTCGATCTGACTTAATGGACATGGGCATAAGGAAGGAACTACACCCGCAGCACCGTAGAACAAGGGTATTCCTTCCTTCTGCATGCTTCAATATGAATGATAAAGAAAAATAGATATTTTGTAGAGTGTTGAAAGAGATTAAAGTTCTATATGGTTATGCTTCAAACATTTCTAAACATGTTAAAGGGAATAAGCTATTGAACTTAAAAAGTCATGATTGTCATGTGTTGATGTAGCAACTGCTTCCACTAGCTTTGCGGAGATCTTTGCCTAAGAAGGTAACAATTATCTTGATTGAACTATGCAACTTTTTCAAGACAATTTGTTCAAAGACACTTCGTATAAGTGATCTACAATTATTGGAATCTCGTATTGCTTTAAATCTTTGCCAAATGGAAAGGATTTTTCCGCCATCATTTTTTACAATTATGGTGCATTTATCAATTCATTTGGCTGAAGAGGCAAGACTAGATGGACCAGTCCAGTATCGTTGGATGTATCCTATTGAAAGGTATGTACATTCAAATTGCTTATTTGATTACTAATAAATAGTGAGCTATATTCATTTAATCAAGTTCTCATCTATAGGCACTTGATGACATTAAAATCATATGTACACAATAATTATAGCTACTCTGGATACTTATGCATAATAAGGCTCCATATCCAGACCCGCCTCCCGCGAACGGACCGAAGTCTCGCAAGGGATAACTCTCACACGTGTCCATTAAGAATATAAAAGACAATCACAAGAGTATAAGATACAAGAAAGTTACATTGTCCCAATACATTATTACATGTCCAAGAGAAAAGTACAACTACCTGAGGCATACCTGGAGGGAGCAAAGGTCACTCAGCAACAACTAAAACTCAATTGTTGGTGGTACAAGTCTGCCACGACGTCGTTGCATGTCAAGTACATTGCTAACACATGAAAAGAACTATAGGGGAGTGAGCCTTAAAAAGTCACAGGCTCAGCAGGGACCTCCCAAAAACAACATCCCGAAACTAAAGAGGAAACCGAGACCTCAACCATAAAGGGTCTCATTGGTAACACCGATAGTAAAACTACAACATGCATGCAATAACATAATTAAACTGCATTTAACCATAAACACTATAGCTAACACAACTCATATAAGGTAAATGAAACAACTAGACTAGTACAGAAACACTAGTCCACCACGACAGCTGAAACTAATAGAACACAACGATAGACTACCCATAGAAGGGTGAAAACACAACAAGTGGAAGGTCACACAATATGACCTCCACAGAACATCGTTCCACCTCAACACCTAAAAAGACTGGTGTCGACACGCCAATTCAGCATCACATTGAGTAAATTTCGTGTTATACCGCGATGCCTCGAAGTGGCTTCTCAATTAACCTCTTGAGCGATTTTTCTATTTTTCTAGATTTTCCTAGGATTTTTAAGAATTTTCCTAAGGGTTTGTTGAGCATCATTAAATCGCGTCCTAAGAAGTGGACGCCTCTTACAAGGTCTTGATTAGCGTCGACATTGGCTGATGCATATCACACTTGTAATTTGGCACATGATCTATTACCAATTCGCATCTTGCCGACCCACTGCTATTAAAAGTCAAATCCTCGAGCTGCGCCCTGTCAGCAGCATTTAAGAGTTGCCACGTCAATAATCATGATGTTTGTTGGAATCACGTCTGTGTCAGACGCCGCATTTCATAAGCCGTCAAATCAAAATCAACTTTCGTCAGAGATTTGATTCACCTAAGAAAACGCGGCGTGCCACCTAGACGCGATTTGTAACGTAGCTGTAAGCTACAATCATCATGTAAATGTCAAGTCAATCGCAAATCAAGAGACCTTCTGAATAGCGGCGTGTCAGGCAGACGCATTTTATGCTTAATAGGAGTCCGCTGTAGACAACACAATTTTGGCTATAAATATAGACCCGAGGGGCAGTCATTTGGCATCCAATCCGACGATGGCGAAGCCCTGCCAAACTCTCCCCTGACCTCCGAGCCTTAATTCTCCAACCCTTCGAGGCAGGATCCTGTCAGACCGGAAGCTCACGTTCCGAAGACGAGGCAGAGTACGCGAGCCATCCTCGTGTCATCTTCCTCGCGGGCTGGAGTTTCCAAGTGTTGGAGCACGGCGGGAGGAGCTCCATCGACGTCCCTCCCACCTCTCCGTCCTTCGTCGCCATCGGGCTGCACTGCTTTTTCCCCTTTTCATCTTCTTCGTTATTTATTTTAGTTGCATGCATTTCATCACACTTCCACACACACACACACCATATTCTCGTCCCACCTATTTTAGGGGTTTAATGCCACCTCCACGAGGTGTGTTAACCTCTATTTGCAAGTCTTTCATACTCCGCTTCATTTGCATTTCCCTACACCTCACAGTCTAATTTCCTTTCACTTGTTTTTCTTGTCGTTTTTCTTCTTGCAAGGTAACTGGAAATTGAATCTTCTTCGTCGGCCGGCCGGCGGAAGAAGGAAGTAAGACCCACCACAACTCCCGCACTTTTTACGGGTGAAAGGTAAGTACGTCATCTTCCCCTCGCCCGTTCCATTCGGTGCCCACGTGCACCTGGCGATCATGATCCACCACCCTCGTGCACACACGCACATTCCCTTCCTTTTAAATCAAATCTTCTCTTAAACCCAATATTTTCCATCGTGGGACCGTGTGATCCTGACGAAGTAAAAAGGGACAAACACCGTCTACAACTTGGCGATCACGGTGGGACGCTGCTTCTTTTAATTTCGGTTACCTTTACTTTGGCACCCACGCATGCCCCTCCTTCGGCACCCACGTGTGCCCCTCCTTCGTACCCCACGCGGTACACCCTCTCCCTTTTCACACCCCACGCGGTGCTATTTGAAGTGGTCCATCGCCTTTACCAATTTGCAGTTGTGTTATTTTTTCTTTTCGGTGCACTTCCTATGTGGAATTTTTTATTTAAAAGAAGGAAATACAAACAAAAAAAAATACCATGCTTTCCCCCTCCCCATTCGCTTACTTTCACTTGAAGAGAGCATCTCCATGCGGTATTTACTTCTTCATATAAATTGTGGAAAGCATGCTTGTTTGATTCACAATTTTTATTTTTGTTCTCGGTTGCATGTTTGATTCACGTCCAGTACAGCATACGCTTTTTGTGTTCTTTTTTTGCGCGGCGGCTAGTCCGGAAGCTATTTGTGACAGAGTCCGAAGGGAGTTGCTTCGGCTCTTACAGCTTTCAGGAGCTATCAGATCCGCGGCCAATAGAACGGACGCGAATTACTGAATCGTGGTCGCTGTATTGGACGCGATTCAGTCTGTCACAGAGCGGTCAGTCTTCTGCCATCTTTGCATTTTACATCCTCTCTTGCATAGCATATTTTGGCCGAGGGACCTCCTTCCTTCATTTTCCTAGGATCCACACACCTTCTCGGTGAGGGCTACCTCCCCATTGGGCATTTCGTCTCATTGGGCTAGAGAATCCTCATCGGGACCTCCGTAAGTCTCCGTACCCTGTGGATTCCCTCACGGTGGACCGAGCCGGTTGTACCACCCCGACGACCCGAGTTAGAACACCCATTTCGTGAGAGGAAGTTGCTTAGAAAAACCTGAAGTTGTCACCTCACCTATGTTAAGCCCATACCCATTTTGGAGAGACACATTATAATTGAAATCCACATTAAGTCATATCGAATATTTTAAGTGGACGTAATCATTCCAAGTGTATGATTTAAAAGCCACTAACTCCTTCTCTCAAATTTGTTTGGGTAGTTGTCTGCTAGTTGCTTGTTAAATTACACCGTGTGTTTCAAATATTGTGCATGAAGCTTCGTTCCAGTCGATCCCTCTCAATGGCCGACTACGAAGATATGGGATATGATAATGTGTATGATGAGGTGTATGACCCTAATCAGCAACCTCCCCAACTCCACAACCGCCCCCACGCTGAGCCATTCAATCCGCAGGTCAATGCGATGGATACTCAAACCCCTCAAATTCCTCAAATCTCCCCGAGGCGTGATCCTTCAAATCCCTCCACCTCGGTGGATCTGTCCCAACTTGTAGATATTCTGCAGAACCTCCAAGCTCCCCAGCTTCAGGAAGTTCAAGCTGCTCTTAAAGGGAAATCCATCCCCAATCCCAGTCCATCTCATCACCCGGACACGGGAATCCATATCGAATCTGCTCGTGACCTGACGGGATGAGCCTCTCCTACCCCCTCGTGGGCCCACTCTATCATTCACTCTCGCCCCCAAAGCCCCGATGGGAGGCACTTTCATGTTCGGCCAAGCCCAGACGTGGCAAGGCTTGTTTATCAACCCCGGGTTCCGACCAACGTTCCCGCGCACGCCGGTGCTCCTCCCCCTCATTATCCCAGGTGAATGCCCCCCATCGCCTTCCTTCTGGGGCACCGCACCAATCATCTACCAACTAGCTCGCCCAAGTCCTCCTGGCGAAGTTGAGCCGGTTGAGCCCTTGCCTTCCTCTTCCGTCGATCCTTGGATGGGCCCGCCCTCGAGTGGTTCTATTCGTTGGAACCCGCAGATGCTGAGAGTTTTGAGGCAGTGCAAAGAAAATTTCTGCAAAGGTACAGAGATAGAGTTGGCCTTGTGCTATCCATCACCGATCTGATGGCGGAAAAAATGAAAGCTGATGAAGATTTCACTCACTATGCTGACCGATGGAGAGCCATGGCTGAGAGATTAAGGGATCCACTGTCTGAGGCAGAGCAAGTGAAAATGATTACAGCGAATGTTGTGCCTCTGTTTAGGCACATCTTGGCTATGAATAAGCTAACCACTATGGAAGATCTGTATGAGAGAGCCCGGTATATTCAGACACAGCTCAAGGACTCTCCCATCATGGCCATGTTCGAGCCAAAAGTTTGGACCTTCAAGAAGAGTGCTGGCGCTCCGACTGGTGGCCCACGACCGAGGGGGTTATTCGTAACGAGCAAGTGAGTGCAATGGGCAACCCCAGTCCTTCAACCTACCACCCCAATACTAACCCTAGACCCCAGCAAACCCAACAGCCAGCCTTTAGGCCCAGCAATCCTTCGATGTTTAGGGCACCACAACAACCCCAACAGCCACAACCACCTCTGGCCCACCATCCCCTACAATACCACCCTCCTCAGTAGCCACAGTACCAGCAACCCCCCGCCAATCAATATTACCATCAACCCCAACAACCATCATATCACCCGCCTCAGCAACCCCAATATCGGCAACCCGCCCCTCCTCAACACCAGCCAGCTACTCCCGCACCTCCTCCCCAATATAACCAGGTTCCTCCTCCAGGCACCTATGAGCCTCAACAACCCCGGTGACCTCCTGGCCCAAGATGAACCCACTATCCCCCATTGCCGGAAACCCTCCCCGATATTTTCAACGCCCTCATGGCCGCCGGCGCACTCACCTTGCCGAGGGAAAGGCTACAATGGCCTCCCGATGTTGACACCTCCTGGTACTGTGAGTTCTACAGGGGACCAGGTCACACCTTGGAGGCATGTTTCCATTTTAAGGACTATATTTACAATTTAAATGACAATGGAGGCATAGACTAGACAGAAATGAGGAAATACATCGCTGAAATGAAGGCAAGAAGGCCACTCCAGCAACAACAACAGCCACAGCAGCAGCAACAGCAACAGCAGCTTCAGCCCCCCCAACAGCAGCCCAACATGGGCATTATTCAGAACCCACTCTCGGAGCACCAGGCTCCGAACCAACAAGTTAATGCCTTCACGGTGTCTCCCCGCTATGGAACATCCAATCGGCCGACGGAAGCAGCCTCGACATCCACCTCCCCTTCCCAATCGCCCTTCATCCTGCCACCCTTCATCCGCACGCCTACCCCTAATAACCCACTACCCTCCTTCCTACGCATCCCTACCCACCGACTTACACCATCTAATCCACCCGCCAACCCGCCATTCATCCACCAAAACCCCACTATGCCAAACCACCCATTCCCTACCACCACTGCCCCACAACCGCCGCCATCCAACCCACCCTTCCTCCGCACGTCGACTGCACCCTTTATTAACCCCAATCACCGAGCCCCCTTTCTCCGTACCACCGCCCCATCCCCAAGTGCGGCAAGCATCCAATTGCCGCACCAAATGTTTACTCCACAACCCTCTACGCCCTCACCGTCTTCTAGTTTGCTGACCGTGGCATCAACATCGTCAGGAGAAAGCTCTGAGGCAACAATGGTGCTCAGGAGTGGGCGCATGTTCAACAGGGTATTCCCCCAGCAGCAAGAACAAATATCAGCACCCCAAGAAGAAGAAGAAGCCCAGCCAGAGGAATCCATCCCGGGGACACAGTACGATCTATTAAAACACTTGGATAAAATTCCGGCCAGAATATCCATTCTGGAATTGATCAAAAGGTCATTGGTTCACCAGGAGGCTCTCATGCAATATTTGCAAAAGGTGATGGTTAATGATGACCTTCCGGTGAATCAGATCAGTGCTTTTTTGACACTTACAAGCTTGCACCTGGCCATTACATTCCATGAAGATGAACTGGCACCGGCCGAGTCTCAGCAGTATGCCCTATGCCTCACAGTCAACATTAACGGGATCAGCGTGACTCAGTGCTTAGTAGACTTTGGAGCGTCTATCAATGTTGTGCCCTCTGGCACATTAGAATTCTGTGGGGTACCAATTCAAGCATCCGACCCTCTGCCATTACTGTCACAGCCTACGACAACACCAGTAGGCACCAAGCATGTATCCGGGCCCGAATAGTTCATCTGTCAATGCTGCTAGGAGAAGCAAGATCATAACGAAGAAAGGCTGGCATATTATGATGCAGATGGGATACTAACCAGGCAAAGGACTAGGGGCACAGCTGCAAGGCAGAACTGAAGCCGTCCAGGATTGCAAGATGAGACCCAGGGCTGGGCTGGGTTACAAGCCGGGTAGGGCCAGGCAAGAGTCTGGGCAGCCGCTCACATGGACACTATATGAACATTTCAAGAGAGGGCCACTGCAACCAGGGAGTGAACAAACTTCCACTATCACTGATGAATCTACCCATCATTCGCCCCTGGCCACATATCAAGTTGCGGACAGTCATAAGTTAGCCAAGCACATCAAGAGGACTAAATCAGAGCCAGAATGGAGCAAGTGGTTTAATATGAGCGACGTCGCGGCATCCCTTAACCAACTCTTTGCACTTGAAGAAACTGAACAGCAGGCTGAAGCAAGCCAAGGCACACAAGCCGAAGAAGCAACCTCAACAACCACAAGTCTCAGGGCGGTCCCTTCCTCTCCAGGCATCGCACCGATTTTTAATTCCATTCCGGGCAACGCGCCCATCTCAATTCCAACTTCGAGCATCGCGCCCATTTTAAGTCCTATTCCGGGCATCGCACCCATTTCGATTCTTGCTCCGGGCATCGCTCTCATTCTCCCACTCTCTCCGGACAACGCGTCTGCATCTTATTCCTCTCCAGGCATCGCGCCTAAGTCTCCCTCCTCTTCCTCGGGTAACGCACCTGCTTCTCATGCTTTTCCTCTAAACAACACACCTGTTTCTTCGGGCAACATGCCCGCTCTCTTCTTTTCTCCAAGCATCGCACCTTCCTTCCTGCAAGCCACTGCGTGACCTCTTTTTCTTCTCCTAAGAATTCCTCGGGCACCGACGCCCTACTTGGTGATTTCCCTACACTTCCCCAAGAAGGCACTCGCCTCCCCTCTCCCTTACTGTGATCATTCTTCTCCCGAACTTGTGCTTTCTTCCCAACTTTCTCGTCTGGCAATCTCGCCTTGCAGCCTCCCCTCTCCCGCACTATGATCCTTCTTCTCTCGAGCTCGTGCATTCTTCCCAGCTTTCCTGTTGGCAATCTCACCTCGCCTCCTTCCCTCTCTCTCACTGTGATTCCTCTTCTTCAGAGCTTGTGCTTTCTTTCCCGCCTAGTAGTCTTGCCTCATCCCCTCCCTCGGTGCGTGTTAAACACTGAGGGGGCCTCAAGCGTGATAGCCGCTCAATGGCTAATCCCGTCATTTTCTTTGAGGAAACTTCTTTCCTCACCCCCGAGTGTGCCCCAGCCGACGGGCCACTCCTCTTCGGTCCTCTGATCGATCTCCCGCCCCCTTCTGTGCAGGGGGCGTTTACTGCTTTCAATAATCCTCCCCCCACACAGGGGAATGTTTCTACTACTTTCAATAATCCTCCCCCCACGTAGGGGAATGTTACTGCTTTTTCTCCTTCATCTTCCCCATCGAGGGATCCTTCCTTTACTGCTTTCCCTAATTCCCCCACATGGGACTCTGCTTTTACTGTTTTTCCTCCTATAAATCCTTCTCCATCCTCCCCCACGCTGGGAAGTCCTTCTACTGCTCTCAGTAATTCCCTCGCACAGGATTCTACTTTTTCTATTCCATCTACTGTAAATTCTCCTCCATCTTCCCCCTCACGGGACTCCTTTACTGCTTTAAAATCCTCTTCCCCCTCGCTGGACTCATTGTTTACTGCTTTTCCTTCACTTCCTGTTGTCAATTCCAGTAGTTGTAGCTCGAGTCTAGGTCAAGGGGTTAGCAAATTAGGGGTAGTGTCAGAGAAAAAGTCCAAGGGTAGGAGGGTTCCACACCGCTTCCTAGCAGATCTAGCCCGTAGATGCAAGGCGTGCTTAGCAGTTCCAGAATTTGTAGAAGAGCCCTTGCAGTTGCTAGATTTAGAATATGAGCAGTCTGTATGCTTCATTGATGATGGGTTCGGAGTCTATGAGATCATGGATGACGACGACCCAATTGAAGAAGGTGATGAAGAATTTGAGGACGAGGCTGACGCATTCACAAGTGGATTGAAGAGATTTGACGAACCGTCAGCTGCCGTAGAGGAAATCACCAAAGAGATTAATTTGGGAACCGAAGAAGATCCTAAGACCGTCCTCATAAGCAGTAATTTGTCACCAGCTGAAGAGGAGGCAGCTATCAAGGTTCTCAGAGAATATAAGGACATGTTTGCATGGAGCTACGAGGATATGCCAGGCTTGGACTCCGCGCTAGTTGAACATCGTCATACCCTTAAGCCGGGGTCCATCGCCATTAAGTAGCGGTTGAGGCATTTCCACCCTCAGATGGCTTTGAAAATGAAATATGAGATCGATAAGCTCCATAAAGCCAGGTTCATTAGAGTTGTGCTTTATCCAAATTGGGTGGCAAACATCATCTCGGTTATGAAGAAGGACGGAAGAGTCAGAATTTGTATCGATTTCCGGGACCTTAACCACGCGTGTCCTAAGGATGATTTCCCATTGCCTCACCTGGACGTGCTCATAGATAATATGACCGGGTTTGAAACTCTCTCTTTCATGGATGGCTTCTCAGGGTATAACCAGATAAAATTGGCTGAGGAAGATTAGGAAAATACCTCGTTCACTATGCCTTGGGGAACTTATTGTTATGTGGTCATGCCGTTTGGACTTAAGAATGCTGGAGCTACTTACCAAAGGGCTAAGATGGCTATCTTTCATGACATGATCCACATTTTTATCGAGGTGTATGTGGACGACTTGGTAGTGAAATCTAAGACATTGGCTGAGCATCCCGGGGTTCTATCTAAAGCCTTGCAAAGGTCAAGGGACTATCAGTTGAAAATGAACCCCAAGAAGTGTGTGTTTAGTGTTTCATCAGGTAAGCTTCTAGGTTTCATCGTGAGCAAGAGGGGTATAGAAATTGATCCCAACAAGGCGAAGGCAATAAGAGAAATGCCTCCTCCCAAGAATTTGAAGGAAGTTCGAGGATTAATCGGGAGATTGCAGTTTATTCGTCGGTTCGTCTCCCAACACTTGCAGAGGTGTAGACCCTTCTACGACCTTACCAAGCCGGGAGTCGAATTCCGTTGGGATGAGAAGTGTCAGGCAGCTTTTGACGGACTTAAGAATTATTTGGCTAATCCCCCTGTCCTGAGGCCGCCGACTCCAGGCAAACCTCTCATTCTTTATGTATTTGTCCTGGAAGATTCGGTAGGAGCTATCCTCGCACAAATAGATGAAGAAGGTAAAGAGAGGGAAGCATACTACTTGTCTAAGCTTCTCAACCCCTGCGAGCAAAGGTACACTGCAATGGAGAAAATGTGTGTCGCGCTTGTATGGGTAGTGCAGAAACTGAAGCACTACTTTCTTGCTCATGAAGTCCATCTTATCGCCTGAATGAATCCTATCAAGTTCCTTCTTGAAAAATCCGTTCTAACTGATAGGCTAGCATGTTGGCAGAGCTTCCTTTCCCAGTTTGAAATCACCTACATTCAGCAAAAATCTATCAAAGGCTATGCCATAGCAGAACATCTCGCTCATCACCCTATTCCTCAATTTGATCATGTTCGTTCAGAATTTCCGGATGAAGAATTAATGTCCCTTAGCCAATCTGATCCTATGTGGACATTATATTTTGATGGGGCTCTGAATTCTCATGGAAAGGGTATCGGGATTGCTCTGCTATCACCTGAGGGTGTCACCATTCCGCGGGCTCACAAATTAGAGTTTCCTGCCACCAATAACATCGCTGAATATGAGGCTTTGTTGGCTATTCTGGAGCTCGCTCATTTCTATGGTGTCACCCATCTGCGAATTGTAGGTGATAGTCAGCTAGTACTGCGCCAAGTGCTCACCAAGTATATCACTCGCGATCCAAAGCTCAAGCCATACCAAGAGCTTGCCTCAGCCTATGCCAAGCTATTCTCTAAACTAATTTTTGTCCACATCCCTCGTCATCATAATCTTCTAGTTGATGCCCTCGCCACGATTGGCGCAACCATGAACATGAACTATCTCGAGGATTTTGACAGCATTCAGATTGAGCATCATCAGGTTCCTGTCATTCTAGATCCTACCTTTCTCTGGGTTAGGGATGAAGTGTTGAAAAATGCAGAAAGGAAGAGCAAAACTGAGATCATGTTAATGGAGCTAGAGGAGAAAGTGGAAGATGAGGAGAAGCCGTGGTATTATGAGATAGCTAGGTATTGTAAAGATCAATCGTACCCTATAGAAGCTGTTGGGTTCTCATGTGGGAGAATGTTGGGTTACAACAAGTGCTTAAATGTTTTTGATGATGAGCAATACTAATTGATGTTATGTGAAATGTTCACAAATGGTATGTTTGTTTTTGATGATGGACATTTCATGAACAAGACAAAATTGATGTGTTATGAATGTGTGAAACATGATGAGAATGACAATTGGATGCAAATGAAACACATGTTTTATATGTTCATTATATCTCACTAATTATGTCTTTTAATGTAGGTGTGAATGTATACAAGACAAAGCCCAAAATTCAAGTGCAAAAGAACAAGACAAGTTGCTGAAATAGTGCACCTGTCAACAGATGAATAGTGCATCTGTCAACAGATGAATAGTGCATCTGTCGACAGATGATTTTCGCCTGTCGACAGATCCACTCAGAAATCTATTTCCAGAAAGCCCAGTCTTCCGGATTTTGCAAACCTGTCAGCATCTGTCGACAGCAGCAAGTCGGCTGTCGACAGACAGAGTTTTGGGAAGATCTAATGGCCGGGATATGATCTATATTTTGGTGTTTCCTTTTAACACGACTCTCTATGCTTGGACACCACTATATATGGATCATATGAGGCTATTTTCGCAGCAAGAAGCCACCATACCAAAAACCCTAAGCAAAGGTCAAGAAGAAGGCTCTCTTCCTGCTGCTCTGTTTCAGAACTCCAGATCGTTCAAGAGAGATCATCTCGTACAAGGAGTTGAATCCAGTTCGTTCTGAAGTCAAGCTTCTCCATCATCTCATGGTCTTCAATGATGTGAAGCTTGAAGTCTTCTGGACGAACTCTCTGAAGAGTTCTTCATCTGGATTTGTTTCTATATCTCAGAACTCTTCCTCTTCCATATTTTTCACCAATCTTTGTGTGTGTTGATTGGATATCAGTGCGTGGATTTTGTAGAAGTGTGTGGTTTGTGATCTGTACAAGGGTTGTGTATAGATCATAGTGTGTGTGGTAGTGGTTCAAGTGTTCCTTATACTTGATCCATGTGTGGTTTGTTGTTCTGATTGTGTGTTTGCATCAGACAACGTGTGTGTGGTGTGTTGGTCAGATCAAGGCTAGAGGATCTGATCTATTGTGGACTTGATCTAGCGTGTGTGTGTGTGGTTGAGCTATTGTGCTCGTGTGTGTGTGTGTTGTACTCAGTTCTTGAGTAGTGTGTCCTCACTGTGTGGGGGGTGGACGTAGGAGTCACGTGGTGTGATCTCCGAACCACCTAAAAAATCCCTTGTGCACTGTGGTTTGACTTGTGGTTTGCATTGTATTGCGCTAGATGCATGCATAGGGATTTCATTGACACACTACTTGTTAATTTGTTCACACACATTACATCAGATCAAAGGGGTTTTAATTGAGTAGATCTATTAATCCGAAGTAGTTTTTAAATTGCTTAAGTTTCCGCTGCAAATCTATTCAACCCCCCCCCCCCCCTCTAGCTTTGCCATTACCGAATAACCGATCCTAACAATTGGTATCAGAGCAGTTTTCTGTTCAACGATTGTGATTTGGCATATCTATTTATGTGTGCTCAATTGCTCTGATCGGGCTTATAATTGATTCTGAACTGATCTGATTACTTTGTCGGTTGGTTTATTTATCTACAACATACTCAGAAATATGTCTGAGTTCTCGAGTATCATAAATCGACCATTGATTATTGAGTTTCATAACCATGTTGATAAAATGCAGGACTCCTTTTTGAAGACAAGCAAGTCTGGAAGGGAAATCAATGAAAGATGCTACATGGCTCATGGTAGCTCAAGAGGCTCTTCCCGTTCAGACGAATCTGAAGGATCACAACTATCAGAGAAGTCAAGAAACTCTCAAAGGTCAGGTAAATCCAATTCAGATCCATTTGATGCATCAATATCTAATTCTGATTCAAAGGATGATATTTCCTATGATGAATTGATAGAATGCTATGAGCACTTGTCCAATCAATTTAAGAAGGTAAAATCTCAAAACAAGAAGTTAAAAGAAAAATTGGAGAAGAATGAAATGATAATTGATAATGCTCAAGTATTCTATGAAGAAAATGAAAAATTGAAAATGGAGAATGAAAAATTGGAAAATGAATTCAAAAGCTATGAAATGAAGTTTTCTAAGTTGAAAGAAGATCATGATCATGTGGAATCTGATAATTCTAATTTGAAAATGAAAATGAAAAATTGATTGATCATAATGAGAATCTCAAGTTTGATAATGATCAATTGAACAAACAAATCTCCAACATGGCTCATGATCACCAAATAAAAGAAAAATACAATCAACTGTTTGAGAAGAATAATCATCTGAAAAAGAAGATTGAAAGCTTCTATCATGATAGATCATTAAATGATGATTGGAACAATTTTAAGAAGAAAATTGCTGACTTGGAAAATCAAGTTGTTCAAAGTGAAATTGAAAAGAACAAAATACAAAATGGTCTGGATGTCATGAAAAGCCAACTTCTAACTTCTGAAAAAGAAATTGTTGCATTGAAACCTGAAAAGAAAAAATTGAACAAAAAGGCTCCAAATAGGAAGAATCATGTTTCAATTGAAAACCAGAAAAAGAAAATGGAGAAGAAAACAAGAGTCTACAGGGTCTCTACACCTCCTCCAGAGGCCCAGAATGTTTCAAGGAAATCTCCAACTCCACATCACGCCAAGAGATACCAAAGGGTACCATCTCCTTCTTCTCAACCCAAGGATAGTCAAAGTTACTCTAAAGGACCTCAGAGATTCCAACAAACGCATTCATACGATGGTAAGATTCAGGTAAATGCTCAACCCATTTGTTTTAAATGCAATAGGCCTGGTCATCTTGCTACATTCTGTTGGAATAAAAATCAGCACTGTCATAATCATGTCAAACCAGTCCAATACTTCATATGTCATAAAATTGGTCATATTTCTAAGAACTGTTGGCATAAAAACCATGATTCTGTGCATGCTTCAAAGCTCCATAATAATCCATGTGTTCATACACACAAGGATAAACATCATGTTCATAAAGATCAAAAATTTCATGTATCTATGAACGGGAAAACTGCACAAAACAATAGAAATCCAAAAACCAAATCACTTTGGATTCTGAAATCTTCATTGTTAGATCCTAACATTAATGTCATTGCAGGACTCAAGCAAGTATGGGTCCCAAAACAAGCTTGATCAACAAGCTGAGATAGCCAAAAATTAGAAATGAATTCATGCCATTGGCTGTGCAAGGCAAGAAATGATGGAGAACAAAGGTAAATTTTTATTGAGACTGTGATTGAAGACTGTTCAGGTAAAATCTCTTTATCACTTCAGTTTTGAACTGCAAGAATTGAAATTGATCTTTACCTTTATCTGAGCAATGAAAATGTGTCTTAATGCTACCCCTACATGACAATGCCAGTTAGCAATTGGAATCATGACATCCTGCTTGTGTAACTGTGCTCATGACCTCTTGGTATATCAAATGATGATATGTGGAAAAACAAGTTATGCCTGTTTGGAAACTATCATTATGCGTGAGTAAAATACTCCGCCAAGTACCAAAAGTCATGTAATGCATAAGGCTAGTTGAGTGCTCAATAATGTGTGAAAATCTTGATACATTTACTATGCATGTGTTATGGGGGAGTAAATGTGAAAGTGCTCATATGCTCATGAATGCTCATGAAATCTATGTGCAAATGCTTGTCATGAATGTATATATATCATGCTTGAAAGTTGTCTCATCACATGCACATCTTATGGGGGAGTAAGTTTAAGGTAGGTTGAGTGAAATACTTGAGAGAAACCCTTCATATTCATTGTGTGATTACTTCTCAAAATCTTGTTCTTCATGTCACTCAATTCTATGCCTCAAAACTGATTTTCTCAAGTATCTGTCGACAGGCACTATCACATCTGTCGACAGACATGCTCTCCCAGAACCAAGCCTTTCAGGTCTGTGTGCATCTGTCGACAGACACATTCTTGCTGTCGACAGATACACATTTTCTGTAAATTCTTCATCCTTCTTCATAATTTCTTCATGAGTATGTTCATATCATTGATGCAAGGGGAGAATTTGGACTTGCTATTCATTGCAACCTTTCATATTCACATAGTATCAAAGACATTGAATTAATCACAATGATTTTGATATAATATTTTATGCTTGAGTCTAGGTTGTGTCATCTAGAAAACATTGATCAAATCTAATGATTTTAACCTAACTCACTTGAATAACTCCCTTGTGGATGATCATGTTCCTATATGGATTGACAAGTAAGAAGGTTTTTGAACATAATGTCTTTACATTGGCCTTTGACCTTAATAAACCTTTTGAACTTGATTTTCCAATTTTAAAAAAAAAGGAAGAAAAGTCACATATTTCTAAAGTCAAAAATTAAATATGTAAATTGGGATAAAGGCAGAGAAATGATGAGCATCACTGAGTAACCGGGGACATGGGCATCACAAATGTCTATCTTCGCATAAAAAAGTCTTTTCATTATCTCTGAACAATGGTATGATGGTCACTCACACTGAGTAACTGGGGGTACGGACATCCCTCATGTCTACCTTCACGTCAAAAGGTGAAAGTGATCCTAATTACTACTTTTCCCACATTAACTTGACAAAAGAAATTGTTCAAATGCTTGAAATAGAGTGGAGCCTCCAAGATTTAAATCAAGGGCAATGGGTTGTCAATTGTCAAATGTTTATGTGGACATTACCATCCTTTACCAACTGAAAATCACCACTAAGGTATATGATTTTCTTTAATGGTTTTATTCAAGGGGTTATCTTACTTTCATATGTTTTTGGACGATGTATCCTAAATGCTATAACTTGAGATTCCCGGAGTATTATCTCTTAACCATTGTAGAATTTTTACGTGTCTTAATACTAGTGTCTATGACATCTTGCAATGGGTATAAACCAGTTCTCAACCTTAAGATTCTAATTGAACACTCATTCCCCACTCATATCTTTCACAATTCAGTTATGTGGTCACACAATTCTTTGCTTCATTCTTATCCATTTGTGCATGACTTATCTTTTTGGATGTTGCCAAAAGGGGGAGAAACATCAATTGTGCAAAAATTGAAAGTTTTGTCATCATCAAAAAGGGGGAGAATGTTGGGTTCTCATGTGGGAGAATGTTGGGTTACAACAAGTGCTTAAATGTTTTTGATGATGAGCAATACTAATTGATGTTATGTGAAATGTTCACAAATGGTATGTTTGTTTTTGATGATGAACATTTCATGAACAAGACAAAATTGATGTGTTATGAATGTGTGAAACATGATGAGAATGACAATTGGATGCAAATGAAACACATGTTTTATATGTTCATTATATCTCACTAATTATGTCTTTTAATGTAGGTGTGAATGTACACAAGACAAAGCCCAAAATTCAAGTGCAAAAGAACAAGACAAGTTGCTGAAATAGTGCACCTGTCAACAGATGAATAGTGCATCTGTCAACAGATGAATAGTGCATCTGTCGACAGATGATTTCGTCTGTCGACAGATCCACTCAGAAATCTATTTCCAGAAAGCCCAGTCTTCCGGATTTTGCAAACCTGTCAGCATCTGTCGACAGCAGCAAGTCGGCTGTCGACAGACGGAGTTTTGGGAAGATCTAATGGCCGGGATATGATCTATATTTTGGTGTTTCCTTTTAACACGACTCTCTATGCTTGGACACCACTATATATGGATCATATGAGGCTATTTTCGCAGCAAGAAGCCACCATACCAAAAACCCTAAGCAAAGGTCAAGAAGAAGGCTCTCTTCTTGCTGCTCTACTTCAGAACTCCAAATCGTTCAAGAGAGATCATCTCGTATAAGGAGTTGAAGCCGGTTCGTTCTGAAGTCAAGCTTCTCCATCATCTCATGGTCTTCAACGACGTGAAGCTTGAAGTCTTCTGGACGAACTCTCTGAAGAGTTCTTCATCTGGATTTGTTTCTATATCTTAGAACTCTTCCTCTTCCATATTTTTCACCAATCTTTGTGTGTGTTGATTGGATATCAGTGCGTGGATTTTGTAGAAGTGTGTGGTTTGTGATCTGTACAAGGGTTGTGTATAGATCATAGTGTGTGTGGTAGTGGTTCAAGTGTTCCTTATACTTGATCCATGTGTGGTTTGTTGTTCTGATTGCGTGTTTGCATCAGACAACGTGTGTGTGGTGTGTTGGTCAGATCAAGGCTAGAGGATCTGATCTATTGTGGACTTGATCTAGCGTGTGTGTGTGTGGTTGAGCTGTTGTGCTCGTGTGTGTGTGTTGTACTTAGTTCTTGAGTAGTGTGTCCTCACTGTGTGGGGGGTGGACGTAGGAGTCACGTGGTGTGATCTCCGAACCACCTAAAAAATCCCTTGTGCACTGTGGTTTGACTTGTGGTTTGCATTGTATTGCGCTAGATGCATGCATAGGGATTTCGTTTAAACACTACTTGTTAATTTGTTCACACACATTACATCAGATCAAAGGGGTTTTAATTGAGTAGATCTGTTAATCCGAAGTAGTTTTTAAATTGCTTAAGTTTCCGCTGCAAATCTATTCAACCCCCCCCCTTCTACCTTTCCCATTACCGAATAACTGATCCTAACAGAAGCCACAGTTGATGAGAAGAAAGCAATAAGGAGGCTATCCCAGAAGTATACCTTGGTTGGAAATACCCTGTATAGAAGAGGATTTTTTTGGTATTTTGCTTAGATGCTTGGATGAGGATGAAGTTTCAAAGGTTGTTGAAGAGGCCCATTCGGGTGTTTGTGGTGGCCATGTGAATAGCCAGATGCTCGCTAAGAAGATTCTTAGGCTAGGTTTCTGTTGGCCCACTCTAGAGGAGGACTGTTCTATCTTTGTCCGTCGGTGTGTCAAGTGCCAACTGCACGCCGAAAAAATTCATTCTCCAGCCTCTACCCTTCACTCGGTATCCTCCCCATGGCCTTTCTCTATGTGGGCTTTCGACATTATTGGTCCCCTTGGTGACCCCAACTCCCAGAGCAAGTTCAAGTCATACATCCTCACAGCGACGGAGTACTTCACCAAGTGGGCGGAAGCCGAAGCATATGCGTAAGTCAAGGCAACAACCGTTTGCAAGTTTATCATGAAGAATATCATCACCAGGTTTGGCATACCAAGCACTATCATCACCGACAATGGGCCGCAATTCATCTCTCAAGAACTGCGTAACCTCTGCAACAGGTATAAAATCGCATTGCATCATTCATCTCCATATTATCCGCAAGGCAATGGCCAGGCAGAATCCACAAACAAAACTTTAATTAAGATTATCAAGAAAACATGTGAAACTAATAAGTTCTCGGATTGGCCAGAAAAGCTTGTAGAAGCTCTATGGGCCTACCGCACTTCAATTCATACTCCCACAGGGCAAACATCGTTCGCCCTCACTTACGGGGTGGAGGCAGTAGTACCGTACGAGATTCTTATCCCCTCATTAAGGGTCCAGCTTGACAAGGACTTGTCAATCGATGAGCGATGTGAATCGCTCCTAGCACAACTGGAACTCCTGGATGAGAAGCGTCTGGTCGCCGTAGAACATACAAGAGCATATCAAAATAGACTCACACGTTTTCACCAAAAGAAGGTTATTGAGAGAAAATTTAAAGTCGGTGAGATGGTCATTAAAAGAATCTTTGTGAAACTCGGAGGTCCTCGTTCAAAGCTCCAACCGTATTGGGAAGGGTCGTATGTAGTCAAAGAGATAGGTCCAGGCAATACATATAGGCTAATCAACGCGGAAGGTGAGGAGCTCTCTCACCCTTGGAATGGGCTATATCTTAAAAAGTATTACCCCCAGTTAGGTGTTTGGATTTACGTGGTGCATGGACTCTAAAATGAAAAGATGTCGTTATAAATTCACTTCTAATTCTTGGTGGGTTAGCCAGAGATGTCGACACCCACACACACAAACACGCCCACCCTTGGAAGCCAGAAGCGCAGAATTCAAGGAAGGTCAATGCCAAGTCAAGAATCTTGGCGCTACCCGTTTCTCCCTCTTTCGGTCCGCCAATAGGAAAGGAAACCTGAGAAGGATTGACCTCACAAATCTATCCGAAGCTCAATGGGCGTAGGTCAAGGCATAAAAGGGGAAATAAAAAGAAAATCAATGAAAAATCCAAAATCAAAAGAGCCAAAAACCAGGCAAATCAAATGAAAAGGTATGTCAAGAGCGACAAAGTCCCCGCAGAGATTCAAATGGACCTGTTCGTAAGTGTGCAGCACGTCAAGAGCGACAAAGTCCCCGCAGGGATCCAAATGGACCTGGACGTAAGCGTGCTAAAACCCCACAAGCCAAAAGAAGGCCGAAACCCACTGAGTCCAGGATAGAGGAGTGAGTATTCCCCCCTCGGTCAACCAGACTAGTGGCAGACTTTCTAAATGTTTCTTCCCTCCTTTCCTATGGGTATGTCTTAGGGTCAAGGCAAGGCAACGATCAACTAAGGAGGATGTTGCCAAAAAGCAACCTTGGGTGAAGGCACCACTTAAGCAAGTATGACCTCTGTCTAACACACTCAAGAATAATTGATGAATTATTAATGACAACCAAGTAATTGAGGGGTCCAAGTACCACATATTTCCAATTAGAGTGGATCCCCTTCGTCCTGCGTGTCTTCTTAGAAAGGACTATGCCGGGTTGCAGCCTCTATTTTCAAAAATCCAAAAAACTCAAATATGTTCAAAGTCAAAAAAAAAAATCAGATATGTTCAAAATCCAAAAAAAATTAGATATGTTCAAAGTCCAAAAAAATCAGATATGTTCAAAATCCAAAAAAAAATCAGATATATTCAAAATCCAAAAAAATCAGATATGTTCAAAACCCAAAAAAAATCAGACATGTTCAAAACCCAAACAAAAATCAGATATTTTCAAATTAAAAAAAATAGATATTTACAAAAAAATCATATATTTTCAAATGCCAAAAAAATTAGATTGCATACTTTCAAAATCCCAAAAAAAAAAATCGAATATTCAAAAAACCCCTAAAAAAAGTTCTTTTGCTTAAAAATGCGCATTCATCCTTGTAAATTCCTGCTAACATCTACCTGCTTACATTTATCTTTTGCTTATCACATGTAGATACCGCGCATTTCCTGTATATTGTCGTTCTTTTACTGTCGCCTTATTTGAATAAAGGCTCAGCCCCTTGACAAAATCACGAAGTCAGGTATTGCTCGTACGCAAGGGGCTGAGCTAGAGCAGACATTTAACTTGTTTGTTCTAGTGGTTTGCAGGCACAAAAGAGAAGACAAATGCATATATATATGTGGCCAAAAGGGGGGGCCAACCCCGAGTACGTCATCATAAGGTGCCCGAACGGGCATACGTCATCAGAGAAAAAGGTAAAAAGTACAAGTGTCATGGTGGTGTCTCACCACCGCTCTCCGCAGGCCTCGGCTGGCGGCTACTCTCGGCCTCGCCTGGATCTGCTGCCGAACATGGAACAGGAGGCCTCATGGAGGCATATGAACCAGTGGACCCTGAGCAGCTCGTCCCTCCTCAACATTCCTCTCGTACTGAGAGGAAGTCGCGATGAAGCTCGCGGAGTAGGCGCTGGCCCGCCCCTGCTGCATCGCACGATCCCGTCCACGCCGGTACCGGTCCTCCACCGCCTTCAACAGGCGCTCGGAGGCCACCAAGCTCACGTGAACCTCCAGCGTCTGCTGACTCAGCCGCTCGTGCTCCTCGGCCCACTGGCGGCGCTCCTCCCTATGCTCCTCCACCAACTGGGCTCGCTCCCTCTCGCGGTCGCGACGCTTCAGGGACAGTGTCATGCACAACTACATCGCATCCCGGGGCAGGTCCGCGTCCTGCTAAGTGACATGTGTCTGCAGCCTGGACAACTATTGCGACAACTCCGTCACCTCGGTGTGAGCGCTCGCCTCCCACGTAAGGGCGCTCTGGAGCTCATCCGACTACAAATGACAGCCACAGGTAAGTACAAAGACCATTCAATTCATGCACGTATCTAATGAAGCTGCTTACCCGTGCAGTGAGGTCGCGCTCCACCTCCTCCGCCCTCTCTACCGCTCTCGCCAGCTACTCCCAGAGAGAGGCCATCTTCGGGTCAAGGACGCTCCGACTCGAGGAAGCACCGGCCGCGTCGGTGCGCTCCATAGTCGCCTGGGTGGCACGCTACACGAAACCCAAGCTCAAGTCAGCAAACGGTAAGGAAAATAACAAAGGTACGATTTTCTACACTTACCAGTGCATCCAAGGCCTCTCGAGCCTCCGCCAACTGGGCCTTTGTACCCGCCAACTAGGCACGGAGTGTGTCAATCAGGTCGTTCCGCTCATCCTGCATATGCACGCATTTATTAGAACATCACACATATCTTATAAGGAATTCAAAGTTTAAAGGTGCATACCCTGGCAAGCCTCATGAAGTCGCGGCCCCCGTACTTCTCCTGGAACCGCTGGAGGTAAGCGAGACTGTCAACGGCCTCCGACTCCACGAGCTGGCCGCCCCGCTGCCAGTCTGCATACTGCTCGGGGAATCGGAGGCGCCAGTCGACGGTCTTCGCCTTCCCTCGAGTCTTGCGCCCGACCCCTCGTGGCTCCGTCTCCTCGTGCCAATCCTAGTGCAACCCCAGGGTGCGAGCGGCCAACCGGAGGCAGAGTGGCTCGATCTCGTTCAGGAAATGGACCCATAGGTCCCGCCCGAACAGAGGTCGGCCGCTCTCGACCCACGGCTGACCCTCATCACCCATGCCCACGTAGGGCTGCCACACCACCTGCGCACATGCATTGGGTTAGTCGCATTGAATATTTCATATTGAATGCATGAACTAAAAGAAAATTAAGTGTGGCATGTACCAGAAGTGCCGGGAAGTCCCGGATGTCCCGACAGAGAACGTCGAGTTGGAAAGAGTACGTGGACTTGCTCACCATCAGAAGCCACCTCCGGGCGAGGGGCACCGCGTCTTGCCGCACCTGGGTCGCCCTACCCAGGGGGAAGTAGTAGTAGCTCCACACCTGCATACGCACACCGGTTAGTCATAATAAAAAAAATGCAGGAAAACTAAATGCATAATTTAAAATGGAGTTCAGTTTTGAAGTCATACCTGTAGAAAGGGCGCGAAGCCGCCCATAGTGGTCTCCCTCCCAATGCCGATGGAGAGGTCTGCGAAGGTATGGGCCAGGAGGGCCGCACCCCAAGCATAGTCCCCGACCCAGTCAAAATCCTCCAGCAGCTCCAAGAAATGGCAGTGGATGTCGTCCCCCTCGGTGGTCAATAGCATCTTCCCGAGGAAAAATACTAGAAACCGCTGTAGGTCTCTGTCCGCCCTCTCCTCGTCCGCAGGGTCCTGACAGTACACCACCCGCGCCAGCCCCGCCGCCCGCTGCATGTACTCCTATGGCGTCTTCTCTAACCTCTGCCTAACCCCTCGCAGTCCCAGGGTCTCCAAAAGTCCCACCCGGCTGACCATCCTCCGATCGCCAATGTCATCCCCCTGGGGCTCCATGTTCAGCAAATCCTGCACGAAATCCGTATAGTCCGCGTAGGTCACTCCCATCACTGCCTCCCCATCCACCCATAGTCTCGTAATCCAGGCTACGTCCTCCAAGCTAGGCACCATGTGCCCCTAGGGGAACAGGAACGTGCGGCTCGTCCTGTCCCACCTCTCCCTCAACGCTTGGATCAGGGGGCTGTCAATAAAAAAGGGCTCGATCTCCAAGATCGGCGCGAACCCCATCCCCCGAACTCTCTCCCTCTGGAAGTCCGGGAGCCCCTAGTATGCACCTAGGATGAGGGGCCACATCGTCTTTGTCTTCATAATACCCTGCAATGAACAAACAAGTTAAACAAGTTAGAACACATTTAAAAGAATTAAAAACTGTGCAGAATCAAACCAGATTTAGGACCCTCGGGCAAGCCTTTGAATCGCGTCCAAACAGAAGGACGCGGTTCAAGTTTTAAATCGCGGCCAAGCTACTGGCCGCATTTTAATTTCCGAAGGGCGGCGGCCGTAGCCGCCGCGTTTCGTCGGTGTGAACCGCATCCTCTGAACTGGACGCGATTCACACCCCTCCTCTCTGGCGCCGACCGCCTTCCCCCCCTTCTCCCTTTCCACCCAAAATCAAGGCAAGGGTTAGAGCGCTTACCATTTTCGGCCTCACAGGGATGTCGCGACCGTGACGCCCTCGCCGGCACTCCGCCCAAGACGCCTCCTCCTCGTCCTCCGCCATCGGAGCCGCTTCTTCCGCCACCGGCACAAGGGCAAGTTCCTCGCCGGGCACCGCCGTCATCTCCGCCACCATCTCGGAGACCTCCGTCCTCGATGTCTCCACCGTTCCCGGCGTCGCCGCCGCCGCCTCCTCCGAGGCCGGCGACTCGTTGCCCCGCCGCCGCCGCTTGGAAGCTGACGCCTTCTCCATCGCCACAAGAGAGAGGCAAAGATTGGAAAGAGAGAGAGATTTAGAGAGGGAAAGGAGGATTAGCAAGATATTAGAGTGAGAGGAAGAGAGATTGAAATGAGGAAAGCGCCGGAACCATCACCCCCGCGGGCGTTTTCTGCCCTCGGACGGTTTTAGAAAACGCGTCCAAACCAGCGAACGCGCATTTGACTCTAATTACATCCGGGCCGTTCGCCGCTATTCAGAAACCCATCAGTGCATTGGCGCGGATTCTTAGGTGTTGAAGTTTGAGATTTTAAATGCGTCCAGATTTGTCGACGCAAAGTTGGAAAAGTCATTGAGAATAGCATCCGGTATCATCGTCGCTATTCAGAAAGTAATCATTACTTGGCGTAGAATCCAAGGCGCACGTCGTTTGAAATTTTAAAGTATAAATTGAAAGGAGTCTGGGAGGCAAGACGCATTTGTAATGAAAAGCGGCGCTTTGGCTGGACGCGGATCAATAAGAGAAAAGCGTCCTCTATTTTGGATGCGTTTTAAATTGCCAACCGAGGCTTTTTGTTTTGAGAAGAAAATTCAAGTAGTTTGGATGAAACAATCACATATAAAAGGAAATCTTGGCCGTATTAAGGAAGCAATTTATTTCTCATTGATGATTCAATCGCGTCGTTTACAAACGGCCACTTTGGGCCACAATTTCCTAAGTTCCCGAACATAATTCATCCTATCATTTTCGGCCTCCTCCACATTCGGGACCGGCCTCCTGAAAGAGCAAACCTTCCACAAAGCTTTGATAGTGTTTGCTTCCTCGCTGTCATTGTTGGTACACGTCTCGCTGTTTGATTGGTGGGAGGTGAGATGGTCCTTCGAAGACGCGCCGTGGAAGTCCGAGCTGAGGGAGGCAGCGGTGTGGATTGTAGAGAATGAACTTGGATGCTCCGATCAAGCGTAGATCCACGCCAGGTGCTAGGAGGGTCCGCACATCTCGGGCAAGAAGTGGCACCGGAATGCAAGTAAAGGCACTCTCGGGCATGTCTTGGAAGAAGTCGCGCCAATCCGCCCGCGTCTTGAGTTGTGGCACTCGGTTCGCCACGCGTCCTTCTAAGCCCACAATATGGTCCAGGTGCTTAAGCGGGCTTTCTGAGAAGATTCGAGAAGAGCTTGTAACCTCATTGCTCAAACAAAACTTAAAGTGTAGGTCAGTCCAGCATGTAAGTAAAAGCATTCATCCGTAAAGAGGCCTACCCAAGCTCGCCGCCGTAAGCCCACTGTAGAGGAAGGCTAGCACCGCCGGTCCCAACCTCTCACCTTCCCAGATGGCGCACATCGCGCCAAGTTGATCCTCTTCCAAAGTGTTGTCAAGCGAGGGGAAGAGGAGTGCACCCGCCATGCAAATAGCAAATCCCTACATTACCTCTTCTAATCTCTCGTCATCGCCGGCCCATGGTAGCTCCCTCATGGTTCAGGCCGCCATTTTTTGCAAGTTGATCCCTTTGTCGGTCCAGACACCTTGGGCCTTCCTTGGATCCATGAAGCTCTCGAGCACCGCCTTGCTCATATAGCACCTCGACATGATCACCATTCTATCTTCTTCTCCTTGCTTCATTCGCTTCAAACCTAATAAGATTTCAACCTCTTCCAAAAGAACGATAGCTTCAAAAATTCGAAAGAGAAATGTGTTGGTTTGAGGGTGCCATAATTCGATCAAAGACCCGAGAGCCGCCCAATCAAGGTGAATTTCGTGGTATCTCTTAGAATGAACAGTAAGGTTGTTAGTTCCCCATCTTCTAAGGATAGCGGTCATGTCAGGGCTAATGGTGGAGGTTAGTTGTTGGAGCCATGGGAGGCGCATGTAGCGCCGATTGCCCGGGAAAAGCAGATAATCCTACAGGTAGTTATGGCGTGGTGTGGGAGGCAAGATTTGGAAGAAAAGAAGAGAAAAGTAAGAAGGAAAAGCACCAAACAAAAACGTTAATAACATGTCAAAGCAAATCAAAAAGCAATCAAAGTCACATCATTTTACCATCTTTGCTTGGACAAGCTTGCAAATGTGGCCCTCCACTTGGCTTAATCTTTGGAAACCCTCCATCTCTCCAAAATTCTTCTAGCCTTTCCTCTAAAGATTTCTCCTCCTTCTTTCACCCTCTCTTCTCCTTCTCTTTGATTCAAAGGGGGGAGCTTGTGCCTTTAAAAAGAAAGGAGGAAGTATGGGTGCATGAAAAGAAAAATCCCGGATATGTTATCTTACCCACATGTTACCATACCTCCCATGTTTCTATTAAAAGAGAGAAGACAAAACTGTCAATCAATTTGACGGCTCTAATCGCGTCCAATTCAGAGGCCGCGATTCATTATTGAAAGGTGTCTGGGTGTCTCGACACAATTTATATTGAAAGGTGTCGCTAGGAAAGGATGCGTTTCAAAAAAAAAAAAGCGGTGTCCCAACTGGACGCAAATAAATGGTCTTCTCAAGGCTCATTATTTCCAACTCATGAAGACCAAGAAAGTTCAAAATGGCACTCCGACTTCATGAGAGCCAAGAAAAGCTCAAGGTGCAACAATTTCTGCAGTAAATCGTCCTAATCCTCACAAATTCAAGTTCTTCAGGGTGTTGCTTCCTGGCTTCGCCACCAAATTGGCTATGCCACAGAGGCTCACCAAGGACTTCATCGGAGAGAATTTGACATGTGTCACACTCTTGAGTCCTCTTTGTAGAACTTGAAATATCAGGATTAACAATGATAGAAAATATATGCACTTTGATGAAGATTGGGTCTTGAAGACTTCTTGGTGTTCAAGAGTGTGGGTGGCCTGACTTTTCATGTAACCATCTTTGACAAAATTTCATGAAATACGAGAATGATTACAGTTCTTGGCAATGATGGTCATGGTCAAACCCTCCCATGCTCTAGGTCAACAGATATAAGCGCATCCAACTCAGTGGACGTGATTCATTATTGATAGGCATCCAGTCTTCCAGCCGCATTTTTCAAGAGGCATTATTTATAGCTTTTGCCATATTTTATGTTGCTTGTCGATACTGACTGATCTTTGAGCGCAGGTTCTGGACTACTTCTTTTGCCACACAATGCACGATCATCCTCGGCAGACGCCAATTCAGTATTGTAAATTATTGCATCTTACTATATAATATACGTTATTAGATCACATCAAGGACCTTGAGGCTCTGATAAAACTGGAATTTGAGTTCCCCTCCTCCGCCAAAAACAATGATAATTCCATATGATTCCTACGTCTTGAGGATAGGCCGTTACGCTACAGAAGAACGATGGTTCCTTCCGGTATCCTGACTTCTGCAACGTAACAATATTATACTTGATTATTTTATATTTTCCTTTGTTTTATGTTTTCTCTTTTAGCCCAGCATGCATCATATAGGACCTTGAGCATAACTCCGGAAAATCACTCTCGCTTTTAACTGAAGAAGAGCCACGTGTTCCTCCATTCCAGATAACATGAAATATTCCACTCCGAGTCTAATACTTGATAATTACTAAATTATTAGCGTTAAATTTCATACATATAGATAATTTTAGACATTAGTTGTCCATAAATAATGTGCGCATTGACTTTAATTTTCATTTCATCTATGAATAAATTTTTGAACATGTTAGTTAAGAATGGGTTAGAATACACATTAGATTCAATAAGTCACTATTTTGACAAATTAGGTACGTAAGAAATCTTTGTAAATAAATGTTGTAAATAAATAATTCTTGTTACAATATTATTTTTTAAATATTTTTAGTAGTAAATAGATTTGAATTTGTAAATAAAATTTAAACAGTTTTAATACCCACTCAACACTATCAAGCCACATACCCCATCCAATCCCATTAAATCAATAAAAATATTTTTTTATAGTATCTCTCATCTAACCTAAATGGGCCACCACTGAAACCTTGCTTTCTCCTTTTTCTATTAGGCGGATCTGGGTGCAGTGGCGGTGCTGTGAGATGAAGCGCCTGGAAGCTCCTGGAGCTGGAGGCGCCCAAGCAGTTGGAGCTTTGGCAGAGCTGCTGGGTGTGGATCTGCCGTGCGCAGGGGAGGCCTGGAGCTCAAGCAGACCAGCTGATCTGGCAGCAGGGTGTGAGGAGGCTAGATGGGGCGCGATGTGGGCTGGCTGGCGGTGCAGAGCAGCTGCAGAAGCGGAGCTGGGCCAAGCAGATGGTGTGGCTGGTGATGGCGGCTGGCTAGGCTGGGTCACTGCTGGCCGGGCTGTGGATGTGTGTTGGCGGGAAGAAGGTGCTGGGCCCTGGCGCGATGCATGCAAGAGATGGGTTGTGTATGGTGCGAGCTCTTGAGCTGGAAGCGGCGGGTTGGAGCAACCAAGGATCTGCCGATTTGATGTGCGGGCTCGTGAGCTGGTTGGCTAGTGCGATGGAAGAAAGGCGGGTGTGTGTGTGTGCTGCGCAAGCATGAGGGCCTGCTGAGGTGGCAATCCAGGGCCTGCTGAGGTGGCGATCTAGGGCGATGCAGGGCTGCAGACCTCCTGATCCAAGAGGCGGGAAGCAGAGGCCCTGAGGTCTATAAAAGGACCCCAAGGTCCTCTTCACGAAGGAGTTCGGAATTCTTAGGATTTCTAGTTTCTATTTTCCTGTATTTTCTGTTTTAGCAGAGCAGTGAGATGTTTAGGGAGTTTTAATTTTTCATGTTCTTCCAGTTCTTAGGAGACGGGTTAGCCAGTAGAGAGTTGTGAGATTTTTCTTCAGTTTTTCTTCTGTAATCTTCCTTTTCGCAGAGCAAGGGGTTCGCCAGTTCGATTTCTTTGGATTTTTCTTAGTGTTCTTCTTTCCTATTCTTCCAGAGTTCTTGGGGTTCGAGGAGTTGATTAGTTCAGACATTTTTAAGTTTTTTCAGTTTTCTTCTTGTTCTTCAAGAGTTCTTAGGGGTTGGCGATAGAGCTTTTGGGATTTATATTTGTTCTGCATTTTCTTCTTTGATTAGAGGAATCCGATTTAGTGAAATTGTTATTTCCATTTCTTATGTGCTGCTGAGCTCGATCCAATTTAGTTTTCATTTCTTCTGTTTAGATTCTATCATTTCACCTGTGCTGTTAGAGAATTCAGATGGTGTGCTTTGTCCATTTTGCCTGAGTTGATTTATCGATTTCTTCTGTGTTCATCTGGAGATTGATCCAAAGCATTTGCTCATTTCTTATTGTCTTAGTTTAATGGTTCGGCAGATGAGAGTTTGGGAGTTTATGTTCTTCATTTCTTTTGTGTTCTGTAAAAGATTGTCTCATTTTTTTTGGAAGTCGATCCAGTTAATCTCTCATTTCTTCTGTGTGGATTTTACTAGCTCTTATGTTTAACATCCGAGAGAGTGGAGCATTTGATTGTTCTGCTGCTGCTGGGAGAGATCGGGGAGAGGTAGACAGATCAGAGCTGGGATTTGTTGTTGTTGTTCTTTCTGTGGGGATTTGATCCAGGGAGATCAGAGGGTTCGATCCAGTGGAGCTTGCTTTGCCTATTTCATTTCTGCAATTGCTTTGTCCCTTTCTTCCGAGTTTAATTGGTTTGATCCATGAGGTAGACGTTTTTTTAAAATTCTTTTTGTACTTCTTCTGTGAATGGTTCAGTTGCTATGAGGTGGACGATTGCAACTTTCTCTTCTGTTCATATGGAGGACAATTGAAATTTGTTGATTTGCTTCTGTGAAGGTTAAAAAGGGAGAGATGGTTTTGCTACTTTCCTCTTTTCTTCTGTGAGGGAATTAGTGAAATGGTGGGTCTGTGAGAGATTCTAGAGGGGTGAGAAATCGAATGTTTATTATTGTTGTTCTGAAGTTTAGTGGATCTTATTTTCCTTCTGTTTTTCATCCCTCGAATGTGAGGATATAGTAATCTGAATTTTTAATTCCTGTTGTTCTCAGTTTTTCTAGTTGAATTCCTTTTCACAGTCTCAGTTTGATTCAATGTTGGTGGAGAGTAGAGAATGTTGATCCCCTAAGCTTTAGGGGTACATTGGTTTGATAATTTTCTGTTGAGATTCTATTCCTTATTTCTCATGCAATATTATTTTGGTGAAAATGTGAATGGTTTCAAGTCAAAGTAGTTTAATTCAAGCTCTATTCAGCCTCTCCGTGGATATGACATGTTCTCACCACCATGCTAGTTCATCTTTGTTGTTTTAATTTTGTGAGACAGTTTAGAGGAAGTGTGCATATTGACTTGTGCGAGGAACTCTGGACAACGAAAATGCACAGTCAACAATGCCGCGCATTCAACACTCGGCCCATTGTGTTGTTGGTTTGAAGATCACCTCCTGAGAGGCTCGCTGCCTTGGATTTCTTTCAATTTAGTTACTCTCCCAAAGATCCACCTGCAGTAGTGGCAGATGCCCCCAAAGGTGAAACCTAACAGATTGTGTCCTTAGGTACTTCCCCGACGCTGGAAGTTGATCTTTCTTTTTTTCCGTGCCCATGCGCACACCCCTTTCTTCGAAGCATTGAGTTCTCTCTTGAGATTATCAACGAACCATTTCATTCTGAACTAAGGAACAGCTCCTGCTATGTGTTGTTGAGGTGTGTCTCATCACACCTTGGCGTCTACTTTTCAGTCGTCCCACTTCGTTCCACTTAATTCACGCCACCCCATTTCTTTCATTTTTGTATCACTTCGCTTCACTAACTTGCAAAGCTGACGCCAAGATGAGGCAGCAGTAGACACGCCAATTCGGCATCACATTGAGTAAATTTCATGTTATACCGCGATGCCTCGAAGTGGCTCTTCTCAATTAACCTCTTAAGTGATTTTTCTATTTTTTTTAGATTTTCCTAGGATTTTTAAGAATTTTCCTAAGGGTCTGTTAAACATCATTAAATCGCGTCCTAAGAAGCAGACGCCTCTTACAAGGTCTTGATTACCGTCAGCAATGGCTGACGCGTATCACACTTGTAATTTGGCACATGATCTATTACCAATTCGTGTCTTGCCGACCCGCCGCTATTAAAAGTCAAATCCTCGAGTTGCGCCCTGTCAGCAGCATTTAAGAGGTGCCACGTCAATAATCATGATGTTTGTTGGAATCGCGTCTGTGTCAGACGCCGCATTTTATAAGCTGACAAATCAAAATCAACTTTCATCAGAGATTTAATTCACCTATGAAAACGCGGCGTGCCACCCAGACGCGATTTGTAACGTAGCTGTAAGCTACGATCATCATGTAAATGTCAAGTCAATCGCAAATCAAGAGACCTTTTGAATAGCAGCATGTCAGGCGGACGCGTTTTATGCTTAATAGGCGTCCATTGTAGACGACACAATTTTGGCCATAAATATAGACCCGAGGGGCAGTCATTTGGCATCCAATCCGACGACGGCGAAGCCCTGCCAAACTCTCCCCCGACCTCCGATCCTTAATTCTCCAACCCTTTGAGGCGGGATCCTGTCGGACCGGAAGCTCACATTCCGAAGACGAGGCGGAGTATGCGAGTCATCCTCGTGCCGTCTTCCTCGTGGGCCGGAGTTTCCAAGTGTTGGAGCATGGCGAGAGGAGCTCCATCGGCGTCCCTCCCATCTCTCCGTCCTTCGTCGCCATCGGGCTGCACTGCTTTTTCCCCTTCTCATCTTCTTTGCTTTTTATTTTAGTTGCATGCATTTCATCACACTTCCACACACACACACACCATATTCTCGTCCCACCTATTTTAGGGGTTTAATGCCACCTCCACGAGATGTGTTAATCTCTATTTACATGTCTTTCATACTCCGCTTCATTTGCATTTCCCTACACCGCACAGTCTAATTTCCTTTCACTTGTTTTTCTTGTCGTTTTTCTTCTTACAAGGTAACTAGAAATTGAATCTTCTTCATTGGCTGACCGACGGAAGAAGGAAGGAGGACCCACCACAACTCCCGCACTTTTTACGGGTGAAAGGTAAGTACATCATCTTCCCCTCGCCCGTTCCATTCGGTGCCCATGTGCACCTAGCGATCACGATCCACCACCCTCGTGCACACACGCACATTCCCTTCTTTTTAAATCAAATCTTCTCTTAAACCCAATATTTTCCATCGTGGGAATGTGTGTTTCCGATGAAGTAAAAAGGGAAAAACACCGTCTACAACTGGCACATAGTGTGCCACAACAACCAGCTACCCACAAAGGGGTACAGGTACCTGAAACCATAAGGTAGATCAACTAAACCCCAATCGCGATCACATCATTAGCACTATATACAAGAAACGACTAGTAACCATAATCGAAGAGTCACTACTCACAACCACAACTACTAAAAAGCTCGAGTCGGAAGGAACGACGCCACCACGCGAGTAAAGGCTACTGATTCATGACGCCAGTATCTAATCTGGACAACACACACAAGAACCACCTCTCAGTCTCGTAGTCAAGAACGAAAGGTCCAACTGCCGCTCCACAACCACACTGCAAAGCCAAAGAACAGTGGAGGCCAACCAACACCACACCTGTAGACAACAAACCTGCAGGCCCATGCTTGGCACATTTAGAGACTCTGGCCCAAGCTCCCTAAAGTGAGGCACTAGAAACACAGAACTAGCTGGGGAGTAGTATGTCTACTGGTGTCCGTACCCCCAACCACGAGCACACTACAAGAAAGTATATGTACTCACACTCATTTTCATTGTCCCAATACATTATTACATATCTAAGAGAAAAGTACAACTACTTGGGCATACCCCGAGGGAGCAAAGCTCACACAAGAACAACAACAACTCAACTGCTAGTCGAACAAGTCTGCCGCGACGCTACTGCAAGCCAAAAATAATTGCTAACACCTGAAAGGAACTATAAGGGAGTGAGCCTCAACAAGTCACAGGCTTAGCAGGGACCTCCCAAAACAACAACAAACCAGTAGTTGAAAGAAGGAACCAAGTCCTCAACCCCTAAGGGTCTCACTGGCTGCACTAACTAAAGCACTACTGAAGTAAAACGTGCTAACAATAAACATAATTAAATTGCATTACACATAAACACGCTAGCTGACACGGCTCATAGAAAACAAAGAAAACAACAGGACTAGTATAGAAACATCAGTCCACCACAACAATTGAAACCACAATGCCACAAGCCATTTAGGCCAACCGCTAATAGATGGTAACGAGACTGACAACAATGAGTCAGACCCCCACAATAACTAACAAGTAAAACAAAGGTCACACAGGCCAACCACCAACGAAGAGTAACAGAACTAACCATAGGGAATCATCCACCACACAAACCACGGTAATAACCATATCAAGGAAACTACCCACTAAAAGGTACAAACATTGCAAGTGGAGGATCACACAACACGCCCTCCACTGAGCACAGTTCCACTACACAACCTGAAACATCAGCACACAACGTGCAACAACGAACAACCCACGAAGGGTACAGATACCTGAAACCACAAGGTACTACCACTAAACCACAAACGCATAATTGTGTTACTAACCCAGCACACACACACGAGTAGGAAGCACAACCAGAGAGTCACCTCTCACAACCACAACCACTACAAAGCTCGAGTCGGAAGGAACGATGCCACCATGTGGGCAAAGACTACTGGTTCATGATTCCAGTATCCAACTCGGACAACACAACACAAGAACTACCTCTCAGTCTCATAGCCATGGACGTAAGGTCCAACTGCCGCTCCACAACCACAACGTAAAGCTAAAGAACAGTGGAGACCAACCAACACCACACTTGCAGACCATACAATTGCAGACCCATGCCTGACACCTTTAGAGACTCTGGCCTGAGCTCCCAAGTGAGGCATTGGAAAATAAGACTAGCTGGGAACCAGTACGTCTACTGGTGTCCGTACCCCCAACCACGAGCGCGCTACAAGTGACCGAGTACACCCACTACACACAAGCCGCTGCCCCATTGTCGTCTTTCCCTTAGCCGGACGTATACCTCAAACATAGGAGTGAGGGTGTCCAAGAAGATGACACAAACCTCGACGGTACACACAGTACCGAGACAACCCTGAGCACAACAAACCACAACGTGCCTAGTTCACACAAAACCTGGGGTACCCGACTAGAGAGGCAATCTGAAATAGACGTCGGACCACCAAACGCAGCGAACACACAAGCCACGTTGATCACTTAACGTAACAATAAAATTTATATCATGATACACATACCGTAACTAGCTCGTCACTGGTCACCACGCGACCTCCAAGGAACTGCACACCATTATACACATGAACCACATACCACATTATTAACTTGCCTGTCATTGGTCATCTCATGACCCCCATAGCAACATACCTCTATGCATATAAACCACAACATAATAACGTACTTAACATGATTAACATAATTAACATATCTCACTAACAAGTCATAAGCCAAACGATTAATCCTATAACATGCTTAACTAACGTCAATCATATCTAAAACACTACCAAACATAGCCATAAAATCAAGGCTAGGCCCAAATAGGACTCTCACTGCCAACTAACACAACACATACCTCGGAAGCTAAAACGCGACAGATACAGATGTCGCCTTTCAAATCGCGATGACCCCACTTGTCGCATCAACAAGTTGACTGCGACAGAACCCAAAGATGCGACATAAATGCGACGGTCCGACACGTTGCCTTCAAGCCAATCGACAATACTTAACAGTCTAAGTGTAAATCGTGACGGACCACATTGTCATGTTTACACCAATTGGTAACAACCAAAGAGAAATACAACAGACTGTCCTGTCACATTCTCACCAAAATGCGACGGTTCAAATCGTCGCCTTATCAGGCAGACAGCCAAACTCCTCCTTCCTTCATGAAACCATTCCAAACCACATCTAAGCTAACATTTAAATCTTTACAAAGGAAACTGCACTATCATACACCTCAATAGCATGCTTTATAAAGCTCTAAACAATTAAGTCAAATGAAACCACAAAGGAAGTCTCCCTACCAACTCGAAGAATCCGCAAAGGGCGAGAAACACCGCACCGCCAGCTAGCCCACGCTCCGGATGCCCTCCTCACGTGGACCCCGCACCGAATCAGCTATCAGTCTGCTCAAAACTCCAAGGGAAGCTGCAAAACCTCATCCCCTCTATCGGACAGAGCCACCTTCGCTCTATCTGGCCCAAAACATGACAATAAATGCATAGCCTAAATCACGACGAAGGTAGAGGTCGCATTTAAACATTAAACGCGACATACAAAATGTCGCCAATTGGAAACCTCGCCAGAAAGGCGGTTCCTAAAATGCGACGTCGGCAACTGTCGTGTTCTTAAATCGCGACGTACCATGCCAACGCACTTAAGAACAACGCCACAGCTGAACCAATAGCCGATATGAAGAATGAGACCACTGAAGCC
This sequence comes from Colocasia esculenta, assembly GCA_014218235.1. Taxonomy (NCBI): domain Eukaryota; kingdom Viridiplantae; phylum Streptophyta; class Magnoliopsida; order Alismatales; family Araceae; genus Colocasia; species Colocasia esculenta. Next base: position 25,721,189 of record CM024755.1, on the reverse strand, counting down.
GAACGCGACGACATACCTCGTCGCCTTCTTCACCAGAAAACCTGTAGGCCAGATGGGCCCGGATTTTTGACCCAAAACACCCACACAGGACACGAAGGACACAACCAAGGCTGCATGACCACACATTGGCCATGAGCACTACGCCAAAACTATTAAACACGGATCTGAACGACCACGATGTTACATTACTACCACCTAAAAAGAAATGTTGTCCTCGACATTCAGAACCATGATAACTCAGACTACCACCTAAAAAGAAATAAATCCATTCATAGAACAAAAAGGATACAGTTCATGGCTTCAAACTGTTCTTCAGACTTTCTTCTTTGCTTACCTTAATCAATTCAGTAATGTTTTCTTTCTGTTTCACTTTCTTTCATAGCCCGAGCAATACCATCCTGCTGTAGGCGCTTTATCTCTTTGGACTCAACTTGCTTCCACATTTTCCTAACTGTGTTTGCAACATTCCTTTCTGTGCCATTTTACTTATTGAAAATCCTTTATCACAAACCATTGCCTCTGATTATTCTGCCATATTAAACCATTTTCTAATACAACATTTCTCAGTGCTGACTTCTTCTTAACTGTAACTCTGCACTAATCTTACTTACATTTCACTGACATATCTGACTTTCACTAATTGATTCAATTATCTGAGATACTCCTTTTCCATTCTGTAATAATTCTTCGCTCCAAATTATTTCCATACTCAACACAATATTAATAACTGACACATCAATCTAAAATTATATTTTCTCCGTACTTTCTGAAATCAAATTCTTCGTTAATCAATCAAATCTATAATACTATAACTTTTGCACTTCTCTGATTACTGAACTAAACTTCCCAGAAGATACCATACACATTCCACTGTAAACTTTACTAACCTATCGTGTACTCAATTAATTTTAATTCTCTGAACCTTGCATGATAAATTTCGAAACCTTCTGACTATGTTTACTTAACTAATCCTTAACTGACTTCCCACTTGTTGAGATCTGTTTTCACTTACATAAATCCTTTGTACCTTTCCCTCTGCTCAATTCCTTTAACTCACAACTGTAATATTCCTTTACTTTGCAAATTTCTGCATGTGACCATTACTATAGCTGCCTCTTTATATTTATTGACATTTCGTTGATCATCCTTTAACTTCTTTCTGGATATCATACTAACTGACCATAAATACATCTTCTGACCACTGCTATTATCAACTGGCTACGCAAAATTATTTAACTGTTCCTTTACCACATACAAATTCCTTACTAAAACATTGAAAATTCCACAATTCTTAATATTGATTTCTTAAAACATTATGCACTTCTCTCTTTTATGACACCGTCTGCACTATTCAATTGAACTTTATTCCATTGAAATAAACAGTCTCTTTGAATCTCATATTCTTTTCTCTACCTTTAAGATACCATTCTGCCACATCTCTATTCTTATTCATTGAAACCATTACTGCCATACATTGTTACTGATACTGACAATCCTATTTCCTCATTCTTTCTCTTTCCTAAACCAGTCTTTCTCTTTCTCTTTCCATTCCACTCTCTTTACCAAAAATCTTAATCCCAAATTCTCAAAAATCGAAACACCTTTCTTGATTTCTATTCTGATCATGCTGAATATCTAAATTTTACTCAAAATAGCATTGACCCCACTTACCTGATCTCATACCATTACTCTGCCTCAACTGTTACAACACACTGAACATTTCTGCAGAACATTACAAAATCTGCATGTACCACTACAACATATAACAAACACTTCTGCTAACAACCACAATCTGCCATTTAGAACTACCATCTGCTTACCCATTCCTGATCTTTAACTAGTCTTAGAAATCTGTGCCAACTCAACAACCTGTTCACTCGTTCTTTCTTTAATTAACAATTCTCATCCCTGAACTTTTCACAGCCTTGAAAAAATCTTTCTAACACTAGTAAACATTTCTGATCACAAAACATACTTAATCCCATTGTTACTAATCACTGCTCCTCTAATTACTAACATCTCATCTGAAGCTAATCTAAATCATTTAACCATTTGAGATCTTCCATACCGATAACCACATTATTAACTGGATCACTTCTCAATACCCACTGGCACAAATCTAAAACATACCGATTACTTTTACTAAATTTTCTCAATCCTTTACATCTGGCAATCTTCAACACAGCACTACTTCACACTACAACACTATTTCCACTATAATTCCATCACACTATTACCTCCACAACAAATTCCTTTTACATATATACACAACCATTAACTTATACATGTCTCTGCTAATTCTCTGCCTCACTAAAACCACCTTCCACTATACTGAATCACATCCCTCTCAGAAAACAATTTTACCTCTGCTAAATAATACCAATGAATCTATTAATTCTTTCTCAACTACCACTACTTACTAACTCAATTCACAATAGCTCACACTTGCACATACTTTCACTGATCTCCATATCGAACTACCTGACACTATTACCCTTTTTAACAACCTTGTTCTCAAACCCATTGCTACCATTTACTTTTATGATCAATTGTACATTATCTGAAAACCAATTCTATTCATATCATTTCCTCTATCTCTCGAAACACTGGTCATTCTGCCCTCTGACTTACTATTCAACATTTACTAATATCAACAACAAATATTTCAAAAATCTCTACTATAATTCCTTCAATCTCTCTAGTTGAAAACTTTCAAACAACTACACATTAGACCATTAGACCCGTCGCAATTTGACTATATGTTTCCAACAACTTTGTACTTCTATTTAATCTAATTAATTAGGCTTGTTAATCAAGATTATGCCATGTAATACTGTGTGACGAACAGTAATCAACCATGCTAATGAACTTTTACTATATTTCACATGTTTCTTTAATTAAAAGACATTGTGCATGACTATCTAATGTTCTCTTGATTTCTTCCACGTACACACACCAAACGTTTCTCTTTGCCATGAGACCATGCAGAAAATACTTCAATAATATATCTGGTAAATTACTTCAATAATTGTATATCATTACCTCATGATAATAATGACATTGTCTTTGTTTTCTCACATTGATTTGGAATACTGTTACCGCCGCTCCACTGTTCTAGAATTCCTCTAGAACGTCGAGCAACTTGTTTTCTTTACACACTACTCTCTTGACAAGTTGGAACCTCTCTATTGGACATTCCATTCTAGAAGACTAGGGACATTTTGTTAAGACCTCCGTAAGACTCCGTACTCCTTGATGGTCAGTCCATCTCCATATAATTTTATTCATTATATACAATTTTTAGTGATTAAAAAAATCACAATAAATATTTTCTAACAACCTTCTCTGAAGTTTATCCACAGGAAATAATTCAAGCAAAATCTGTAAGTTATCCTCACACACTGTTATTTAAACATCAGTGCATGCATTTCTTCTAAGTACACAACGATTTCCATCGCACAACGATTTCATAAGTAAAACAACGATTTCCATCGCACAATGATTTCATAAGTGAAACAACGATTTCAATTCATTTAAACAACGATTTGATCGAAACAACGATTTCAAGTCACTTAAATAACGATTTGATCAAAACAACGATTTCCGTTCACTTAAAGAATGATTTGGTAGCAAATAACATTTTCGTTCACTTAAAGAATGATTTGGTCGCAATAACTGTTTGCTCTCACTTAAACAATGATTTCAAGATCGATTTCACTCAAGCAACGATTTTATCATTAAAATAACGATTTCTATATCGATGTCAATTAAATAACGATTTCACTATGCTCATACATGGATCATGATCAATTTAATTTCAACATAGATTTCATTTACACATAAATTATGTTCACGACATCGATTCCATGTATGTATCAGTTCTCATAACGATTGTGATGATAATGAACTAAGCAAACTCTATCAACTTATTCTCTGACTATTTTGAGAATGCTTATCCTTCATGATATTTAAGTATATTAGTTCAAATTCTATGGAATTCAAAAACTCTTCCCGTGCACTAGTCTACACTTTGTAAGTCTCAAACATTTATTAGAAAGGTACAATATTGTCTCACTTGTGCTACATAAAGTCTTGTATTATATGATGACAGAATAACATTTCCTTTCTTGTATATCTTTCTACTACACGACTACTAATGTTGACTGACAGTTTAGACAAAAAGGAATTGTCTATGTGTTAGCATTTATTGTGTGTAGGACTTTTGTAGAATCGCTTGTCAAAGAGGAACCTGCCAACCTGACAAGAGCACAAAAGATCCAGACAATCTTTCCTTGAAGATGTAAGGGTCAATCCAAGCATTAATGGCTGCAGGCTCACCTACTCCATGCTTCGAACCAGTCTCTCTAACTTGCATGAAGCTGTGAGACAACGGATACTTCAAACGGTCAAATTATTACAAAGATGATAAATACAAGACTGGTGACTCCATAAAGACCAGTTCGCACACTCATCTCTTACAGTGAAAAATCCCAGTCGCTTGAAGATCCAGCTTGCTCATTCCAACATTCTAAAAGCTCCAAGCTCTCAGAGATCTCATTCCATTCTTGTCGAGAGCTAGCGTAGGTCTGAGAGAGATAATTCATTCCAGATTATCTTGTGTCTCTCAGACTCCACCTCAGATCAAGCATTGCCTATAAGCTTGGTCTTGGGGCCCTTCTCTTTCAACAAAATCTTTGTGAGCATTCCTCTTCGAGTGTGAAGAGAAGACATGTTGAATCAAGTGGTGTAATTCCTCTTCTGGTAGAGAAGAGAAGGCCAATTGTTGCTGGATGTGTAAGTGTCCATAAGGGGGACTGTACCCTTGTTTAGTGGAAACCCAAGTTGTTACTTGGGGACTGGACGTAGGACTCCTTGGGATAGGAGGTCGAACCAGGATAAAACTCTCTTGTTGTTTGTATGATTGTTTTGTGTCTTCATTATCACTAACTCTAACTATCGAACTTAGTGTTTTTGTCAAGCATTTTATTTAACTTAGTGTTTTCTGTCAAGCATTTTATTTACAGGTATTAGTCATAAATATTTGTAGCAATCCATTCACCCCCCTCTGGGCTTGCTATCTGGGCAACACTCCGTGGATTCCCTCATGGAGATCGAGCTGGTTGTACCCTAACACCTATAACACCCTTAGAGATCAGCATGATCCAAATAGCCTTAGAAATTCTCTCTTATCTTGAGATCATGTCGGACCTCTGGTCCTGTTCTTAACATGGCCAGTGGAAGGTTAGTGAATTCTACCTGACTGCTAACACCAAATCATGTGTGTTGAGCAACTGTTACTATCGCATGTTTAACCGTCGCTTTATGTGCAATAACCTATAGTTCTCATCTATGCTCTATTCGCTCATCTATTCATATTCTCTCTATCTTCTCGTCTCTTCATCAAGAACTCTTATCTATTCTTGGTACTCTCTATTGGTCATTTGACTGATTGTCTAAAGATAAACAATATGACTAAAGCTGGGCAATATAAAGGGCCTGGTCTGGTCCTGGGAGGTGCGCCCAAAAGTGCTAGTGCCCGCGGGAGTTAATTGACCAGAGTGTTTGGCATTACACTCAAGTGCTATCTATCTCGACTATCTAAATGACAATCAAAGTGTTGTACTATATCGACACGTTGTGCTATTGTGAAACATTGTGTGATTTGTGCTAAGGCCATCCTACTCTCTGTGCTATTTTGGAAACTTGTCCTATTTTGATCCATGTCATTGTGCTATCTCTTACTTTACTTGACTCTCTATCTATCATTTGTGACTCTACTCTTTAATACATTAATCATGTAAAGTTTACCTGCACCATGAGATATAAATCCTACTGGCCGTTGTCGCTCACCCTTCGTTATTGTTACATTGTGTTCTCAGGTGAGACCGAGGAAAATGAGTACACTCATGAGGAAGGGGAGGACCAGGAGTGAACCAAGATTACCCTGATGCATTTGTGTTATCTTAGATGTCTTAGTTAGTCTTTTACTTTCATTCCATGTAATAAAGTCATTCGAGCCCTATGTTATGGCTCTGAGTTAGAAGATGGAATAGACACTAGTTGAATTATCAATGAAATACATTTGATTCCACATTATTTAATTGTCCAATAGTTTGATGTCTATTATACACTCTATACTCGCTTACTTGCAACTGCCTCACGTTCTAATATTCCACGTCAAGGCGTGACAATAAAGATATGCTAAGGGCTTGTGTAATTGACTTTGAAGGTTACTGGAATGAACATTTACCACTTATTGAATTTGCATACAATAATAGCTATCAGGCTAGTATACAGATGGCTCTATTTGAAGGACTCTATAGTAGAAGTTGCAAGTCACCTACATGCTAGGACGAAGTTGGCGAGAGACAATGGCTCAGCTTGAATCTGGTGCAAAACACAACAAAATGTATTTAAGTCATTCAAGATAGATTAAATATTGCTTAATCTAAATAGAAGAGCTACACAGATAAGAGAAGAAGAGACCTAGAATTATGTTGGAGATCTTTTTCGTTTGAAGGTGTGTAAAGACCCATGTTCTAGATTCCCTTATCGGGCTTGCGTCTTGCTTGGGTTTGGGCTTTTACTGAATCTAAACTTCATGTTAATGTTGTGACAGCCTGACAGGATGCATTCTACTTTGTTGTCGTGACAGCCCGACTAGTCGCGTTCTTGAGGTATCGGGTCCCTCTATCACATTATGATCCAGTGTGTTGTCTCTCTTGTGTTGCACATGTGGGACACTTGGCTTGCTTTGAGGGCCGACCCTCACTGTATGGCAGCTCCCTTTGCCCCCTCCTTGACCCCCCCATTGGCCCCGGTGTCTTTTCCTTGGTGCCAAGTGGCACTCTTGAGCCTTTTGACCATGCTACCCCTCAACTCCTCTTGGACTCTTTATAACCAACCCTTAGCTCCGAGTTTGTACATTTGGCCACTCCTGAGCTCTCGTTCCCTTGGGTCGTCCTCCCCTCGGTCCCTCTCTTCTCCTTCTTGCTCTTGGCTTAGGGAAGCTCTTCTTGGTGTTTTGGGAAGGTCCCTCCCTCCTCTTCCCTTCCTTGTTCCTCTCTTCCTCTCGGGGCCTTTCTAATCCCTCTCTTTTGTAGGATCCTTGGAGAATAGTATAGTGGTTGTGGAAAACCTAGAGGAGACTTTAGGAGCTGGAGTCCTCAACTTAAAGGCTTCCATTGTGAGAGTTGGAGGAGATGAAGTTCAGGTTGGAAGGAACTTGAATCCACCTATGTGACCCCTCTGTGTTTTCGTTTACTAATTCCTCCTCTGTGATCCCTTTCTTAATCGGTACAGTGAAATGTTAGAGTACTAAGTTAGGATTATCATTGTAGCGGTCCTCGTCGTTCAAACCCGTTAACCTAATAACGAGCTTGACCTGACTCCACCTCCCGCGAACGAGTCGAAGCCTCTCAAGGGATATCATTCACATGTCTGTAGAAATATAAAGGAAACAGCTCAAATATATAAGATTGTCACATCTCACAAAAATTTACATGAAATATACATAGCCATTTTCTCAACTGTAAGTACAACAACAACCTAGGGCATACCCCGAGGTGTACCAAGAAAGAAGATTACACTGCTGGTGGTGCAGACCCAACTCTGCTATGGTGCGGCTCCGAACTAGAAGAAGGGCGAGAAGCCTCCTGCTCTCCCTCACCTGAAAGGAGTAGGGGTGAGCCTCACAAGTCACTGGCTCAGTAGGGAAACTCCCCCAAAATCCGAACAAAACCAAACTCACAGGTACAGAAGCAGGAAGCTATGCTAGCAATTTATATAACTATCTATGCAAGATATTAAAGCTGTAAATACTAATTACCACATGCCATTAACAGAAATCAACCTTTAATAAATAAACGATAAACCTCGTTCAGGTGTACGTGCTAAAGTAGGAAAACGCCACACTCGGGCCATGAAGACTGGTTCGCGACACTAGCAACCGACCCGGACAAACCACACAGGACTACCTCTCAGTCTCGCAGCCACAGACGAAAGGTCCAGCTGCCGCTCCACTAGAACAAGCCAAGAAACTATGGAGACCAAACAACACCACTTCTGCAGACCACATTGCCACAGGCCCATGCCTGGCACCTTTAGAGACTCCGGCCCGAGCTCCCTAAAGTGAGGCACTGGAAAACAGGACTAGCTGGCCAGTACATCTACTGGTGTCCGTAACCACCAACCACGAGCGCGCTACAAGCGATAAACACAAACTCACACAAGTTGTTGTCCCACTGTCATCTTTCCCTCAGCCGGACGTACAACTCTACACAAGAGTGAGGGTGTCCAAGAAGACGACACAGACCTCGGCAGTACACAAGTACCAGGACAAGCCCTGAGCACTAACGTGCCTGGCTCACACAAAACCTGGGGCTCCCAACTGAAGAGGTAACCACGGTAGGCGTCGTACTACTTACCACTCACACACAAACCACGTGAACACCGCTCAAACCACATGAGCAACACGTTCCTCAAACTCCACAAGTGCCAATGCACCGCTTACCATTGCCATACACAATAAATAACGATAATCAGATAACCACATAACCATGCACAAGCCCATTGCCATTGAAATCCAGAACGCGACGGGGTCCACTGTCGCCTTCAAAATGCGACGCCTCGATACGGCGCATTCTGAAGAAGAACGCGACGGGTCGGGCTGTCGCGTTCTGAACGTGACAGTCAGGTCCGTCTCCTTCACAGACAGTGACCTAAATCCGGGGTTCCATCTCCAGAATCCCCATGCAAACCATGCAAACCACCCTAAAACCCAAGTATTCATGCTCAATCTGCCATCTATAACAAGTATAACAAGCTAAACATGCTTCACACGCGATTTACGATGAGAAATATGGCAGAATATCCCTACCTTCGTGAAGAACGCGAAGAACTACGATACCCCAGCATTTCCCCCGCTCCGTACCACGTCCTCGCGGCGAGACCACGCCAAAAATAGCTCCAAAACCTCAAATCTCCCAAAACCCACGTGAAATCTCCTCCCCCTAGCCGAACAGAGCTTGCTGGGCTCTGTTTGGCCGACCTAGGTTAAGAGCATTTCACAGTTGAGAATGCGACGTACCCTACCATCGCAACATGAACGCGACGGAGAAGGTCGTCGCCTTCTCAACGCTAACATCAACAAATCGCCCAGCGTGCGACACGCGGCTAACATGCAGACAAAGACCCTCCAGCGGCGGCAACCAGAATGCGACACCCAAGACCGTCGCGTTAAGAACGCAATGTCCAGCTCTGTCGCGTTCACAAACAGTGAACTAATGGGTGCTTTGGGCCCAATCTGTCGGCCCACAAAGCCCCAAAACCTGCGTAAACACCTAAAACGCACACCAAAGGCCACACACTGGCCTCCACAACCACTAAGCCACGATCCAAATGGTCAATACGCTACAATCATATCTAAAATTGGTACAAATCCAATGGTTGGATCTTTAGATCATGCCTGGGAAATAAGAATGGGTTAAAATGCAAGTATGTGTGACATGGATGTGGTATTTTGAGCATAACTTGATGAACCTCTCATCTCTAGTTACTTCTAGATTTTGGTTATTATAAAAATAAATATGTGTTTAATATTATTTTTCATTGAGTCTATCAATAGGGCAAAAAGGTCATTTGATCGCTTTAAGGATCACCATTGTAAGTACTCTAACAACCTTAAACTTATGCACTTCATATATAATGCTTAAGTCCATACTGATTGTAGTTTAAGTTCATATCAATTATAGAACATACATCACACTGATTATAGTTGAAATCGACTAGAGTTCACATATCGATTATTGTTTATACATCCTACGGATTCTAGTTGAAGCTCTATACTGATTACAATCTAAGTGAGAAATCAATTGTTGAGTAAGTACTGCAACGATTATTATTTAAGTAACATTCTGATTAGTGTTCTTATACTATTGATTATTGTTCAAGCAACATTCCAATTAGTGTCGTTACACTTATTCCAATTATTGTTTAAGTAAATACTTGCAACGATTATCGAAGATTACCAAATTCTGATTATAGCTCTCATCTCTCGTGACTATTTCGATTAGAGTAACAAAGGTATTTTGTATCGATTAAACTTGGAACACAACAACTACTGAATACTTAAATAGATTATACAACAAATCTATGATTATTGTATACAACACCTTATGAATTAGCAACTACTAAACAAAAGATCTTCCGATTACTTCATAAATGTTCAAGTGTCTTATCAATTAGTATGAAACTGCATCGATTAGTATTCTGATTCAGATTCTGATTATTCATACTTTCATTTCGATTACAGATGAAATATCTATATTGATTACCTAAAATATATTCTTGTTCTGATTATTGAATAAGACATCGATTACTAAACTCGACTGTGACGTCTTTTCGATTAGCGTTAGTCAGAAATCGATTATTGAACTAAAACATTATGTATTCATAGTCTACTTTGATTATTGGAGTCTTATTCATGTCTTTACACCGATTAGTGTCAGTCAGACATCGATTACTTTCAGACACATCAATTACTGAAGTCTTACTTCCAGACTACATCGATTATTGATCTAAACATTCTATGTCTGGTGTCTGTAATGATTATTCATGTTTTTACACCAATTGGCTACATCTTAAATTTAAATATTATTACATGAGGAAATTTTATGCATTGACAAGTAACCAAAGCTTTGAATGAATTTCAAATTTTTCTCAAGGATGTGTTGATAAGATTTTCCTGCATAGTGAAAAGCTTAAAATGGCATTCTGACAACACAACATTTATTGTTTATATTTTCTACGTGAAACATCAAGTGAAACTTACCTTTTGCATGACACTTTTTGGCAGTCTTTCATGCATGATTGCAAGAGCCTACCTGTTATAGCAATACAACCAACAGGAAAAGAGAATACTAGATGTTTGAGATGTGAGTTGACTGACACAAGATCTTTTCTCTCTCTATTTGTATCCTAACATTAAATGATTCACAGGTTTACGGTACTCATACAACAACAATGTTAAACACTGTGAACTGCTACCTTGGAAATCCAGTAAAACATGAGAAGATTCAATGGATAGATCAACGACTATTCTCTCAAGGCAGAGAAAAGGAAGGAGACTATGAATGTAAAGTGCAACTCTAAAAGAGACCTTCATTCGAATTCTCTTGTGCACCCAAGCAAAAGTTCAAGCAGTTCTTTTATGCCTTCAATCTCAAGAACTCTCTCGCTTTCCATTCCTATTGATCACTTGAGAGAGATAATTGAGTGTCTGAGTGAAACAATTGTTGTCATCTTTTCTTTCTCAGACACCGTCTCAAATCAAGCTACACTAGTGTTCATTCTGTGCTTGGTCTAGGGACATCTTGTGAAAATCCTTATACTTCAGGTTGTATGCCTCTTCCTGCATGAAGAGAAGACTGGTAGGATTTACCAGTGAGTTGTTCCCTTTGGATAGAAGGGAAGACCAGTGGTGTACTGGTGTGTAGGTTCCTCTTCGGGCTATGAAGGGAAGACCTGTTGAGTTGGGTGTTGTAGTGTCCTTAAGGGGAACTGTACCCTTGAGTTAGTGAAATCTCAAGGTGTTGCTTGGGGACTGAACGTGGGACTAAGAAGGAGCTCAGTGCTAAACTAGAATAAAACCTTGTGTCCTTGTGAGATTGTTTTATCTTCCAATTTCTGTGATTATCTAATTCTAACATATACGCATTTAAGTGTGTAATTTTTAAGTTGCGGAACTTAATTTTTTAGCAGCCCATTCACCCCCTTCTGGGTCTACTAGCTAGACAACATAACTTGGTGCATGCTTAGAATAAGCTTTTTCATGATACATGAATGGGAACTAGACTCGAAATGCTAGGTTTTGTGTGAAGATAAGTTCCATTTATTCCATTTGTATCATATCAAATTAAATCCCCCTTTGAGATTCTATTTTTGAATGTGATGCCTGAGAAGGACCTGCTCTGATGTTTGAGATGGTTCATCCGTTTACTAGTTCATTTTCCATGACATTTTGTATGAAACTTGTACACTAGTAGGACTACAAGATCCATGAATTTGAGCCCTGATGATTGAGTGATCTATTGAGCATTGCCTAGCCTAGCCATGCTTAGGTCACTTAGAGGGTATTCTGGATAGTGTGTTGATAATGAATTTCTTATGACTAGATTACTGCATGCATAGAGATACATTTTGTACAGTGAGTCCCCAACATGGTATAGGATGTGGGGATTTGTTTTGGTGTTTTTTGGGTGGTTAACCCAAGAGATACAATGGAGTTTTCCCGGGTCTAGCCTCTTTGACCTTGCCCATGTCAGTCAAGGGTAGATTTAGATGGGTGATTCTCTCAAGGTGATACACTTAATTGTGGCTTAGTGAGGTTTTCAACGATTTGTTGAGATTAGAACTCCTCTTTAGTGGCTGGTAAGCCTAATTATATCATTAATTATCATTGGGATTTTAGGTTCTACTAGGCTGCTGGAGCGAAACATGAGGTTCTAGCTCTTTGTCCTCTATCGCGTCGGCCCTAGGTGATGTCTTGATAAGACATCAACCCGATATGTCGCATTACGTTTTTAAGGCAATTCTTCTCTATGATGTCTTAGCATCTGTGAGGCAGTTCTATGTTGCATCCGACAAATAGTTGACTGATCGTTCTTTAGTCTACATCGCACTCTTGTGTATGGTACCGGTGGTTTTTGGTTGGTCTGTTTGATAATGTCCAGGAGTCTATACCAGTAGCTTGTACACCACTAGCTTGTAGGCCCTCTGACATCCATTAGTAGGAGGGATTTTGGACTTTAGATGCTCATCCTTTGATCCGATTGCAGTCTAGTCGAGAGCCTCCTCACGAGACTAAGTCCAGGCGAGGGGAATTAGACCTAGAGCAGTGATGGAGTTCACTTGTTGTGTGCACATGATTAGGGCACAGACCTTGAAGTTTAGGGACTCACGAGACCCTAAGTAGCTATTTGGCTCGCCTCACCCATCGGATGTCCGGAGTTCCTTTGGGTGGACAGGTGAGATAGGTTGGAGAGGAGAGTCATTGGACCCCTCAGTTGACCCTTTGGACCTTTGAGTGATGACCTTCCTCAGTGGTCGTATAGTTTGTGGTTTTGACACCTTTTGGGGCTTGTTTGGTTTTGTCTTTGGACTCCTCAGATCTTTAAACACTTTGAGCTTTGGACTAGGACTGTGGCTCTAAAGCAGGTGTGGTCTCAAATTTGGATTCGTCAGATTGATATTATGGCTTGGGACCAAATTGGCCCTAGACTTGGATTCATTGGTTTGGACATTGGACCTTGGGATGTGACTGACCTCGTTGTCTTCTTTGTAGATAGGACATTGAGTCGTCAGCTAGACTTTGGTTAGGTACCAGGTTGGTATTAAGTTTGGATTTGTTACGTTTGTATCTTAACTTTGGACCAGGAAAGTCTTACGTTTGGTTCTTCTAGTATGTTATCGGACTCATTTAGGTTGTGAACAACCATGGGTGTTCTGATGGAGGACTTGGTTGTCAGCCGAGCACTTGGTTTTGAGTTGGACCATGTGCTGTGAGTTTCCTTGGAGGACGTTCCTTTGTCTGTTGTGTACCACTTTTATTGACTGTTAGCGTACTTGTACTTTGTACGTATGTGGTGGGATGACTTGGTTGTGATACCCACTGAGTTTCATACTCAGCCCGCATCCTTGTTTTGGATGTGGGTAGATTTTTGTGTTGGTGGGCTGGTGTGGCTTGGTGTCATGTTGCATTGCCGAGGCGTGGTTGGCCGAGTTCTTGGCGCTTCTTCTTGAAGGTATATTTCTAAACTTTACTCTGGCAATTAAGATTGCTATTTGAAGCATATTTTTGTAGATTAGTGTACTTCATTCCTTTCCTTGGTTATAACTTTGTTTATACCATTCTTTATAGATGTGTATGAATGGTTGTAAGGTCTTAGGAAATAGAAAAAAAATATTTGTGTTTGGTATCATGTGGTTAGCATGAATGCACTACCAGCCTCAGTTGGATACTTTGGGCCTTCAGGCTATGGCAATTCGGTTTAGGATGATCTGGACCGAGATAATTCTAGAAAATTTTAACCCAGGTCATCACAAGGTGTCTCCTATAACTTGTGGAATTCAATGATTCGGAGTCAAAGGAAAGCTTAGTCCTAGATTTATTTGCCCTTTTGTGATACTTGAAAGGGTTGGTGAAGTGGCTTATAGATTGGCATTACCTCCACAATTGGCGGGAGTACATAACGTCTTCCATGTATCCAAGCTGAGGAAGTATGTGTATGACCCTGCCCATGTGATTCGCCATGAAGACTTTGTACTGCTAAGAGACTTGACCTATGAGAAAAGGCCGATTAAGATCCTAGACCACAAGCTACATCAACTCAGAAATAGAGTCATACTAATGGTGAAAGTCTAATGGAGCAGGCAAGGACAAGAAGAGGCGACATGGGAATTGGAGGAGGTTATTTAAATATTCCTAGTTGTTATTAGGTTAGATAATGAAACCCCCTCCCTAAATTCAATCCATACATTATGTGAATTTAGGGAACCAAATTATTTTTAAGTGAAAGAGGATGTAGCAACCTAGATTAATTAATAATAAATAAATAAATTTAAAAAGTAAACAGTGAACAAACAATTATAGAATGATAAGGGTTACATGGAAATTCATAAAAGTGTTAATAGACTAAGAGAAGGAATAAATGGTATTAAAAAGGAGAAATTTACTATTAAATTTAGAATTTCCAATTATTCATAACTAGATTGGGCTAATTAGGCTTAAATACAAAGGTTAATGGGCCAAATTCATGCCTAAACCCTAACCAATAAAGAAAACTTCTTTCCCATCAAAACCCTAATCTTATTAGGGTTGGGAGGCTCAATTTAGGGAAAGAAATAAAGTAAATTCACAACCAAGGAAGTTCAAGTCATGGAAGGACTACTAAAGTCCTAACCCTTTAAAGTAATACAACCCATAATCTCCCTTTGGCTGATCCATGCTGCTACTAGGGCATTTCGGATGTGAAGGAGTGGCCATAGAGGCAGAGAATCAAGGAAAGCCAAAGGATCTTTGGAGTTCTTCATCGATTTGCACTAGACTTCTTCAATCAACCAAAAGGTAGGTAATCTCAAAGGAAAAATCTAATTAAATCCATCTGTAGGGACTTCTACATGTTTAGAACTGTTGTACTTTGTAGATTTTGATGATAAAAAAACACTAATTTAATCTATGATGATAAAATCACAAAAGATCAATTCTCATTCATGTTCATGAACCCAAGTGTTTGAACTATTCATATTTGATTTGAGGGTCTAATTTGTGTGTTAAGTGTACAGTAAAATATGTCAAAAGTTGCACATGAAGTGGACTTCAAAAAGGTCAAGGCTTGAACAAAGTAGAAATAGAAGACTGACTGAAATACTGCAAAACTGATAGAATCGGTCAACCTATTTCTAAAAATCGGTCGACCGACCTAGCCAGTAACTTTTTGGTCTGTAGGAATAGTAAAAGTGGTCGACCAATTTTGCAAAATCGTGGTTCTTCACCTAGCCGCGATCTTGCTTCTACAGCAGCTCTCCATATTTCAGATAGGAGGAAGTCTTACATTTACTGTTCTATCTCTCTTCCAGTATCATATGCTTATTGAGTTGTTTGAATTTCGTTTTGAACATCATCTTTGTGCGTGTGCTCAGTTTGCTAGCACGGGATTTGGTTTTTTTGGTTTCTTGTACCCGTAAAACAAAGATCGTATGAGGGGTTTGTATTGTCCTTGGAAAACAACCGTGTAAGGGGTTTATCGGCTTGTACTCGGGAAACAAGTTAGTGGAAAATCCTCACCAAGGTGTGAGGTAGTGGACGTAGGCGCACACGAGGGTGTGTTTTTCGAACCACTCTAAATCCTGTGTGCATCTGTGGTTTGATCTTTTTCTTCTATCTCCATTCTACACATGTTAGGATAGTTGGTTTCACTATTCAATTATCATATTCCGTTGTGCATATCATTTTATAAATTGTCTTGAATCTAATTTATTCTGTGTAAAATAAATTTTATTTAGGCGATAGCTAATTCACCCCTCCCCTCTTGGTTGATCATCGCACATACATTCACGTATTTTCTCTTCAATTGGTATCAGAGCAGGGCTCTTGATCTTAAAAGTGATCCTGTATGCGATGGCCAGCATGAGTATGTTTTCTCAGGGTCGTTCCATCCTTAGTCCACCTTGTTTTGATGGGTTCAATTATGCTCTTTGAAAAACTCATATGATCATGTTTATTCGTGCTTAAGGTTTTTAGTTGTGGAATGTTATCAAGAGTAGTCCTTATAGTTGCCTAAGGATGAAGAAAATCGACAATTGAGCATGCTAGGAAGTCAAGTTTAATTTCATTACATTGAATATACTACATTGTGCAATTAACACTAACAAATTTCCTCATCTTCTTGAATGCTTGACTGCTAAGGAAATCTCGGACAACTTGAAGGCGACCTATGAGGAGAAGATTGAGCAGTCCAATGCCTCTGGCTTCCTTGCACTTCTTCAAGAAGAAAAGTCTGAGTCTTCTACACAAGAAAATATTGAGGTAAACTCTGACAGAGAAACTTTTACATTCGAGGAAATACAATCAATGTACACTACTTTATATGAGAAATATAAGAAAGTCAAAAAGGAAAATAAGGGACTGAAGATGAAAATAGAAGGCTTTCTCCATGATGAAATTTCTTATATATCATGTCATGAATTCAAACTGAAATGTGAAAATCTTCATAATGAAAATGAGACTATGCAAAGTAAAATTGAATTGCATGAACAAAAAATGGAATGCTTAGGTCATGATCATGGTGTTTTTGAAAAACTAAGCATGCTTGAAAATTAGAATAAATATCTTCAAGCTGAAATTGCTTCTCTCAAAGAAAAGAATCAAATTGATAGCACATCACATGATCATGAATTCTTTAATACTGTAGAGCAACAAGAAAGTTCAAAATTAGTGTTTGAGAATGAATCCTTAAGATATAAGATAACTGAACTTGAAAAATTGTTTCACGATTGTGATGTGCTTGAAAAGAATTAAAAGCTTGAAACTAAGAATGAAAGTTTGAAACAAAAATCATATGCTTGAGAAGAATTCAAAAAATTCTGAAAATCAAGTGAAAATCTGCAAGAAACCATTAAGGATCTAAAGAACATTGTTTGTAGACTCATGAAGGGAAAACCAAAGTTAGATGAAGTGCTTAATATTAATGTGAACACAAATAGACATGGTCTAAGTTATTCACCTAATAAGACCAAGTCCCTTGAGTCTAAATTGAAAACATCTTTTGTTCATGCTTCCAACACTCCAAATTTTAACACATCTCATGTTAAATCAAAAGATATAAAGGTGAATTCTCATGCTAAGAAAATTGTGCAAGTTAAAAAATCAGTAAATGGCAAAAACTTTGTGAAGGCTAAGAAGCATGCACAATCAAATAAAATCAAGCGTGCTAATCTTCATGCTAGTCACATGTCACAACCCACACAATGCTCCTCTAATGTTACTTGTTATTTTTGTGGTGGGCATAGTCATGTGAACTATAATTGTTCCTTTAAGAGAAACATGTAGAAACTAAACTTGGTGTGGATTAGGAAGGATTTACTACCTTCTAGAACTAACAATGATGGACCCAAAACTATTTGGGTACCAAAGAAATCCACTTAAGAATTGTGGTTGCAGGTGTCTTGAAAAATTAGAGTTGGAGTATTAATGTGAAATTCAAGATGTCAAGATTGTTTAGTGCGTATCATGTTCATTTCTACTTTTGAGCTTTCAAGGTAAGAAATGAAAACTCCTGCATATTCTCATTGTTTGGTTCAATTAAAATCTATCATTTGGCTTAATTGTTCACTTGTTTAGACTTTGATAAACATTTGAAAAAAATAAAAAAAAAAAAAATAAAAAAATAGGTTAGAGTCTATTGCATGTTGGTGTTTGCATGTCCATTCTTTGTATGCTTGCATATAAAGTATATGTAAAACACCTTCATTGACTCCTTTTATGGCCTATACTCCCTTGTTATTTCTATTGCATTGACTTGAGATTTAGTGTGCACTAATTTAGTCACTAAGGGAGAGAATTTTACATTTGGTGTGTGCATACATTAAGGGGGAGCCAAATAATTATTATTTAGCGTGCGTCTCAAAATACATCTGAAATTGATGCCAACACACTAGTGCACATGATTATGATTATTGGATATCACTTTGATGATAGGTGGAATTTTTTCTTAACACTTCTGCAAAGCTTAAAATCTACCTGATTTGTAGTAACTCGTGAGGAAAAAGTTACACGTCCCAAGTAAAGAGGAACTAAGCTTAGTAACTTGGTCTTTCCACTGAACAAGTGAGAAGCCTCACGTCAAACGACAATATTTCCTTAAAATTGAAAGAAAAGAAGAAACAAAAAAAAATTGACATCAATTGCTTTCAAATAATAAAAAAGGGACAGAGTAATAGCTACCAAAAATCGATGATCTATCATGTATGAGTAAGATTAAGAGTATTCGTTAGTGTTAATTAAAATTTCTGTCTCTCATCATGCGTGATGTCTTTTAATCATATCTCACACGTCACTTGTATGGTTTTTAATTTGAGTGTGTCTTGAGAACTTGATTAAATACATGGGCTATAATATGGCTAATTCTTAGTGCATGCACTTCATCGTCCCCCCCATAGTGTAATATTTATACATATATCCACTTTGTTCTTGAGCCAATTGTGTATCCTATCTCTATTACCGTCCACTTTTTTATGTTGTCAAAAAGGAGGAGAGAATGTGCAGATTTTATATTCTGGTTTGGGGGAGAGCTTGTATTCACAAGCAAAAGGGGAGAGCTAGAAGTATCTTTGAGAGGGGGAGTAATCTTACATAAATGTGAATGCTTGCTTGCATGCATGTAAAACAAAAACAAAACAAAAAATGGATCAACAAATTGGCATATGAAATCACATGTTGTGTTTTATGTGAAAAATCTACAAGTATTTTGTCATCATCAAAAAGGAGGAGATTGTTGTACTCTGTAGATTTTGATGATTACAAAAACACTAATTTAATCCATGATGATAAAATCACAAAAGACCAATTCTCATTCATGTTCATGACCTAAGTGTTTGAACTATTCATATTTGATTTGAGGGTCTAATTTGTGTGTTAAGTGTACAGTAAAATATGCCAAAAGTTGCACATGAATAGGACTTCAAAAAGACCAAGGCTTAGACAAAGCAGAAATAGAAGACCGACTAAAATGTTGCAAAATTGACAGAATCGGTCGACCTATTTTTGAAAATCGGTCGATCGACCTAGCCAGTAATTTTTTGGTCTGTAGGAATAGTAAAATCGATCGACCGATTTTGCAAAATCAGTCGACCTACACG
This sequence comes from Colocasia esculenta, assembly GCA_014218235.1. Classification (NCBI taxonomy): domain Eukaryota; kingdom Viridiplantae; phylum Streptophyta; class Magnoliopsida; order Alismatales; family Araceae; genus Colocasia; species Colocasia esculenta. The sequence goes on along the minus strand of CM024755.1, from coordinate 25,701,773 downwards.
AACAGTGTCAGAACATCAAAATACAAGTGTTTGAAATAGGATGACTGATTTGGTGAAATCGGTCCACCGATTCCGACGTTTCTCGACGTGAACTTTCCAAAAATGAGTCATATGAAGGTTGGACTCTTTCCAAATTTTGATATACCTCTTAAGATTATAAATACAACTTATTCTCATGATTGGAGAGAGTTCTCCATGCACCCAAGAGCCCATCTTGTGCCCTAGAGTTCAGAACAAGAGTTTCTTGCCCTAGAGAAATCTACGTGAAGCCTTGAACGTCCATAAAGTTGGAAGACGAGTTCTTATTGACCCAGAAGACTTCAAAACATCCCAAGGAGCTGATCTTCATCAGAAAGATGTAGGCTTGGGTGATCAGATCATGGTTCTTCACCTGGAGAGTTCTACAACGACGATCTTGCTTCTACAATGGCTCTCCATATTTCAGTCAGGGGGAATTATTACATTTACAATTCTATCTCTCTTCCTGCTGTCATGTGCTTATTGAGTTGTTTGAATTTTGTTTTGAACATCATCTTTGTGTATGTGCTCAGTTTGTGAGCATGGGATTTTGTTTTTTTGGTTTCTTTGTACCCGTGAAACAAAGATCATGTGAGGGTTGGTGTTGCCCCTAGGAAACAACCGTGTGAGGGGTTTATCGGCTTGTACCTCGGAAACAAGTTAGTGGAAAATCTTCATGAAGGTGTAAGGTAGTGGATGTAGGCACACACAGGGATGTGTTTGTTGAACCACTCAAAATCCTGTGTGCATCTATGGTTTGATCTTTTTATTTTATCTCCATTCTACGCATATTAGGATAGTTGGTTTCATTGTTCAATTATCATATTTCGCTATGCATATCGTTTTGTAAATTGTCTTAGTTGAGTCTAATATATTCTGTGTAAAAGAAATTTTATTTAGGCGATAACCAATTCACCCCTCCCCTCTTGGTTGATCATTGCACATACGTTCGCGTATTTTTCTCTTCAAGAACATCGTTTTCCCCAATTTCAATTTGTGTATTTGCTTGTATTTCGAAGATCCAAATCAGTCCTTTCTTTTACCCGAGTTCATGGAAACCTTCAATTTTTTGTAAATCCCATAATTCCATATTTATAGGCTTGTTACAAGGTGTTTAACTATGTTTTCCCTTTTTTTATTTCATTGTACTTTGGATACGGGTTTGAAAACCATCGAAAATGGGCGGAAATGGGCTCACTGTGTATGAACGCTAAGGGTACCTAGACCCCATTATTAAACGTGCGTACATGATAGTGCACGTTTAAGACACGCTATACAACCCAATGAGTTCTCTTAAACTAAATGTGTTGCACCTTTCCACCGTGTTATTAACACATCGGTCTTCCCAAACGTGTTTAGACTATCAGTACTAAATTTCTATTTTATCAAAAAATAGTGTCATTACATCATGCAATCCATACTATGTAATGATTGTCCAACCCTAAACATGATAAATAGTAGCAATCCATGCTATGTAAAGATGAATTAATCTCTTTTAATCATGATTGAGTGATTCTATTATGTACCCTTCTCTTGATTCCTTCATATGAACTTGTTCCATGTTAAATCTTCAGATTATTTCTTCTCTATAATCTCATGTTAATCTCCTTGTACCCTTACTTATAGCCATGTTACATGTTAGAACTACTTTAAAAGTTTGATCAAATGATACTTAAGGTACGCTTGGTTATAATTGATGTTTTCTCTGATGCTCCAATGATCGTGGATTTCCCACACGGTCATTGAGTAACATTTCACAATATATCTGTAGCAACCTCAATTTTTAAATACTAATAAATATTTTTTTTCAAATAAATAAGATAAATTGGAATAAAGGGAGAATAAATGGAAACAAAGAGAATTAAAGTAATACCCATTTAGCTAAATTTTAATGGGTTACTCTAATAACCCAAACCCAATATATTGGGCCCAAATAGGGATAGCCCATCATGGGATGAGAGGTATTTAGGTTAAATTCGTGCCTAATTAATTAAATAAATGAAAAGGGGTTAAGATAAATACTAAATAACATATATATATCCTAAAAAGGAGTCCTACACTTACCCTAACCCCCTACCCACGAAATTAGCTCTCTCTCCAGCCTTATTAGGAGGATAAATGAGAGAAAGTGGGAGAGAAATATGGAAATTTGGAATTTTAAATAGGAGGAAGGAGTTTTAGATGGAAAGGACTCTATTAGCAAGCTTAAACACCAAAAACTCAGCCCTAGCAACCCATTTTCGTTCCTGGAACTCTGGAGAATGAGGAGAAGGGCTGGAGACAAAGGAGCAAGGAGGAGGAGGCTAGAACAAGGATGAGTTTTTCCATTTTCATCACCAAACTAGGGTTTTCATCCCTTCAACAAAATGTAGGCAATCTCTCAAGCTAAAATCATGTAAAAATTACCCTAGGTAGAATTCATGATCCTCTTCAAAAGCCCTCTGGTCTCATTGCATTTCGCTCATCCATTTGGGCTAATTTATTGCTTGAATCCCTGCTATTACCATGAACCCGAAATCTCATGTTTTCTCTAATCCCCCGCACCTACTTGTTCCCATGCTATGAGAAAATTCTCATTGATACTACAGTGTATTAGCTTTCAAACGTCCCTAGTTTCATTCTATTTCGATCTCCCATGAGGGAGAATTAATTCTTTGAATCCCTGTCAGATCCATGCACCCGACCCTTCATGTTTGCTTGTGAACCTCGTGCATACTTGACTTCATACCATGAGAAAATTATCATAAATACTAAATCTTTTTAGATTTTGAACGCCCCTAGTTTTGGAATTTTTCATCATGTATCCATCGTTAATTAATTCATTGAACCCTGACTGCGCATGTTTAGGTCACTAAAAAGTAACCCGATCAAATCATGCCCAAACCTTGTTTATTTTCAAATTAATCGTGCATGTTGATAGATCTATATGTCTAATTTCGTTTAAAACTTGTTTCGTGCTTTTTGGATCACCGTACTATTTTATATGGAATTTAGAACATCTATGTATCAAAGAGGATTCGCCCTGGGAAAAAGGGAAAAAGGGCAACCACCTAGTATCGCATCGGCGCGATCCGCCGTGATATCAGTGGGGTCGCGTCGGCTGATGGCGTCGCCTCAAGAACGCGGCGACATAAGTCGCCGCGATTCCACTCCGGACCGGGCCAGGCTAGCCAGTCCACCTGTCGTGCCCGACCGCCCCGTCGCGGTTTGAATCGCGACGGGTAAGTCCGCCGCGTTCTCAAGAATTCGACCAAAATTGAAAAATTGTGCATATGCCCTGCTGTTTAAGCTGTATACCCTTTAATTAGCCATGATTAACCTATGTTATAGTTAATTCGACTTGGTACGTTAACAAATGACATTAACGATATAAATTTAATTATTTAAAATGACATTTGCATGACTTGTCATATCCTCAAGATTTCTTTACACTTACACACACATAACATTATTAAATGTCATTTCACCTTGATAAATTATGTAATAATATATTCGGTAAATTAGTGAAATAAATGACTAAATTACCCTATTTTATTAAATAAAATTGTCTTCATTTTATACGCGCATTTTAAATACCGTTATCGTATTCCCTCGGCTTCGAGCACTCGAGGCACGACGGACCCGTTTTTAACACACACTTTCTCTTGACTTGGACCACCTCTCCATTGGGAATACTCTCAACTCAGACAATGACTTCTTGTCAAGACCTCCGTAAGTCTTCTTGGCTTTGGCGCACGTCCCTAGTCAACGAGCTGGTTGTACCCCAAATCCCGATACACATTAGGGATCAGTACGATCCATGCCTTAGTGTTTTTCCTACTCGTCTCGGGATCACTACGAACCATTTGTCCGTGTTCACGACACGACTAAGTGGGTGGCTGTGACTTCTACCAGACTGCCGGCACCCGACCTGGTGCTGTGCAACCGTCACTATCAGAATTTCACGTTGTTTTACGGAATCATCCCTATCTCACATGTTCTCTATATTCTCTCATCTGTTCATGTTCTCTCTACACTCTCATCTATGTCGTCTAGTACTCTCTTATCTCTTCTTGGTACTCTATTGGCCATTCGTGTGATTGTCTAAGATAAAAGAAATGACTAATGCCAGCACAATAGAGCCCGATCAGGTCCTGGGAGGAGCGTCCGAAAAGTGCCAGTGCCCATGGGAGTTAAAATGATCAAGGATGTGTTACGGCATGCATCTAGCGCCAGTTTACTATCTAGATTAATCTATGACAATCAAAGTACTATCTCTACAAGTGCAAGCGTGATCATTACTAGTGCACCGTTGTGCAATTCACATGATATAACGTTACATGGCCATTCTATTATCGTTCTCGTTGTACTATTTTCCCTGTGCCAGTTGCTATTGTTCTCTCATTATCGTGACATACTTTACATGACTTTACTCTCTAGTTAGCCTGCCATTAAAACATTAACTATTTAAAGCATGTTTGTGTTCATGAGATATTAAGTCCTACTGGGCGTTATTCGCTCATCCTGCGTGTTTATTTAATGTGTTTAGGTGAGTCGGATGGAGACGACCACACTTACGAGGACGGGACTGAGGGAGATGCTCAGGAGTGACCATTTCAGTTACCAGTGCTATCTAGTAGTAGTTAGTATAGTTATGAGTTAGTGAGTCAGTTAGTCATTATGTAATAGTTTGATTTGAATAAAGTACTCTGGGCCCTAGTTTTGGCTCTGATATGTTGATGTAATAATTAGTTGATGGATTATCAATGAAATTGGAGTTTATTTGGTATTATTACATTGTGCAATGGTTTGCATTTATTTCTCGCTATGTACTATTTAATAACTGTAATCCCGCTCCGATATTCCGCGTCAGGGCGTTACAGTTTTGTGGTAAAAGAGCTTAGGTTATTCTTAAGTATAGGATGATCTAGGTTTGACCTGCCTCAACTTATAGTCTAATTCCATACCTACGTGAGAAGGGTAGAACCAAGGGTATTTAAGATAAAATGAACTCACACACGCACAAACTTAGTGCAAATTCATTAACTTACATTAAACATCTCTTTTGAAGGGACTTAAACTTCAACAATAGCAGCGGAGCGTGCTCAACTCCGTGACATGCAGCAGACCATACAGCAGCTGACTCAAGCTTTACTTCAGGCTGCTGGGGCAAATAATAACAACAACAACCGAGGAGCTGGTGAATTGCACCGGAACTTTTGCAACCTGAATCCACCCCGATTCAGCGGTACCACAGACCCCGATGAGGCAGAGAATTGGCTCAAGGAGATTGAGCGTATCTTCTGCATTATGCAATGCGCGGATGGTGACAAGCTGTTGCTAGCAACCTTCCAGTTGGAAATGGACGCCCGTACGTGGTGGGAGTCCGTCGAGGCTACCCGAGCAGATGCACAATTCACATGGGAGGAGTTTAAGGAGCACTTTAACTCCAAATATTTCTCTGAAAGGGTCCAAGAAAGGAAGGCCTCTAAATTCGTTGCACTCAAGCAGAGAAACCTGACTATTGCTGAGTATGAGGCTCAGTTCTCCAGATTGGCGCGCTATGCCAATCATCTGGTGAACACGGAGAAGATGAAGGCAAAAAGGTTTCTTAATGGGCTCAGGCCCGCATACATTACACAGTTGGCACCCATGGACATTCAGACCTACCCAGAGATGGTCAGAAAAGCACAACTACTAGAGGATGCAACCGATCTCACTGATCGCATCAAGGGTAGAATGGTAAAGAAGGAACTGACTTCTGGAGCACCGAACAAGCCTGCCTACGGCAAGAAAAGGCCGTTAAGTATCACTGATGGGCCAAGCCAAAAGCGAAAGCCCAAAGTCCCTACTCCTACTACCCCAAACAACAAGCCCAGATGCAAACACTGTGACAAGTTGGGCCCTACTACAGAAGAATGCTGGAGGAAGGCAGGTGCATGCCTTCGTTGTGGGAGCCGAGAGCATCGGATTCCCGAATGCCCATTACTGAGGGAGAATGAGAAGTGTCCTGCGGGACCAAAAAAGCCAGGTAGACTCCAAGCCCTGCAAGAGGTAGAGACCACCAAGGAAGGTGGAGTTGTGGAAGGTACACTACCAGTCTTTTCTCAATCAGCATTTGTTTTGTTTGATACTGGCGCAACACATTCATTTATATCACAAGCATTTACTGATACCTTAAATAAGAAACTTATATCTATGACATTTGAATTGCCTGTTACTACACCATTGGGAGAAAAGGCTCAACTCAACAAATACTTTCCATTAGCTGATGTTAAGGTTGGTGAACTCAATCTTAGAGCAGACTTGATCTGTGTGCCCATAGAGGGCTACGGCATTATTCTGGGAGCCGACTGGCTATCCACGCATGGTGCTATCGTGGATTGTAAAAGAGGGAAGATTTCTTTTAGTGAATTCCCTAAGTTGATCTTTACGGGACGTAGACATAAGAGGCACTTGTCTCTCGTCTCTGCCGTCAAAGCACGGAACATGATAAGAAAAGGGAGTGTGGCGTTTCTTGCCGCCATTATAGTTGAAAAGAAAGCAATTAAGATATTGTATATTCATATAGTGCAAGAATACCCCGATGTGTTTCCTGATGAGCTGCCAGGCATTCCACCCGAGAGAGATGTAAACTTCTCAATTGATCTCGTACCTGGAGCTGCACCGGTTTCACAAAAACCCTACAGGATGTCCCCCGCTGAATTGAAAGAGTTGAAAGAGCAATTGATGGAACTTTTAGAAAAGGGATTTATAAGGCCAAGTACTTCTCCTTGGGGAGCACCAGTGTTGTTCGTCAAGAAGAAGTACGGATCCATGAGGTTATGCATCGATTACAGGCAATTGAACAATCTCACTATCAAGAACAAGTACCCTCTGCTGCGTGTCAATGAATTATTTGATCAGATATCAGGAGCAAAGTATTTTTCTAAGATTGACCTTAGATCAGGATATCATCAAATGAGGATTAAAGATGCAGACATTTACAAGACAACTTTCAAGAGCAGGTACGGTCATTATGAATTTGTAGTCATGCCTTTTGGACTAACCAATGCTCCTGCAGCTTTTATGTAATTAATGAACAGCATCTATCGACCATACCTCGACAAGTTCGTCGTGGTTTTTATCGATGATATTCTCATATACTCCAAGACCAAAGAAGAGCACGAGGAGGATCTGAGGATCGCTCTGCAAATCTTGCGGGACAACCAACTCTACGCCAAATTGAGCAAGTGTGAATTTTCGCTCGAGGAGGTGTCGTTCCTAGGCCATGTCATTTCCAAGGATGGTATCGCTGTCGATCCTTCCAAGGTAGAAGCCGTGCTCAACTGGGAAAGGCCGACTTAATGTCACAGAAATCATGAGTTTTCTTGGACTGGCCGGATATTACAGATAGTTCATAAAAGATTTCTCCAAGATAGCTGTACCTCTTACGTGTCTTACGCGGAAAGAGAACCCCTACATCTGGAGCAAGGAGTGCAAGAAGAGTTTCCAGACCTTGAAGAAATTGTTGACATCTACACCTGTCCTCGCCTTACCAATCGAGGGCGCAGGATTCTCAGTCTACACTGATGCATATGGAATCGGTCTAGGCTATGTACTAATGTAGAATGAGAAGGTGATAGCGTATTCTTCAAGGCAGTTGAAGCCACATGAAGTCAATTATCATGTCCATGACTTAGAGCTAGCTGCTGTGGTATTTACACTCAAGATCTGTAGGCATTACCTATACGGGGAGCAATTCATTGTCTACTCCGACCACAAGAGTTTGAAATACTTATTTTCCCAGAAGGAGCTTAACATGCGACAACGGAGATGGCTGGAGTACTTGAAGGATTTTGATTTCAATATTCAATATCACCCAGGCAAAGGTAATGCAGTAGCCGATGCACTTAGCAGAAAGCCAGTAGCTTCTTTATCCTGTCTAGTCATGGGCGAGATGCAACTGTTGGAACAATTTGCTAGTTTGGACCTGAACATTGAAAAGAGAAGTGATAAGATGATCATGGCTAATCTTAGAGCTCAACCCGACATTTTTGTCGAGATCAGAGAGCAGCAGGCTAATAATCCATTCCTAGTCAGAGTTAGAGAGACCATAGCTGACAAGCCAGACTTCTCCATCGCTGAAGATGGAAGAATATTATTCCAAGCCAGGATATGTGTGCCTGACAATGAAGAGCTGATAAGGAAACTGATGGATGAAGCCCACAAGACCAAGTACACAATTCACCCAGGCGCAACCAAGATGTACCAAGACATGAAAAGGTCATTTTGGTGGCCAAACATGAAGCATGAGGTAGCGGAGCATGCCGCGCACTGCCTCACTTGTCAGCAGGTAAAAGCAGAACATCGTCGTCCTGCGGGTGTACTTAGACCCCTAGACATACCTAAATGGAAGTGGAAAGCATCAGCATGGATTTCATCATGGGTTTACCCCGAACTCATGGTGGACTTGATGCTATCTGGGTTATTGTGGACCGTTTAACCAAGTCCGCACACTTCCTTGCCATTAAGAGCACTTGGAGTGTGGATGTGTTGGCAGCATTGTATGTAAAGGAGATAGTAAGATTACATAGAGTCCCTGTGTCCATTGTCTCAGATCGTGACCCCAGATTCACATCTAGATTCTGGAAGGGACTTTAGACAGCGTTTGGTACTAAACTCAATTTCAGCACTGCTTTCCACCCACAAACGGATGGACAGATAGAAAGGACAAATCAGATAGTGGAAGACATGTTGTGAGCCTGTGCTATAGACTTTTAAGGGTATTGGAATGAATAGTTGTCACTAATTGAATTTGCCTACAATAATAGTTATCAGGCAAGCATTAAGATGGCATCCTTTGAAGCACTGTATGGCAGAAGTTGCAGATCGCCAGTATGCTGGAATGAAGTAGGTGAGCAGCAATGGCTGGGACCGGACATGGTGCAGAACACTAGTAGGGACATACAAATTATCAGAGACGGGATTAAGATAGCTCAGTCTAGGCAAAAGAGCTATGCAGACAAAAGAAGAAGAGACTTGGAATTTCAAGTCGGAGATCATGTAATGCTAAAAGTATCCCCGACCAGAGGATTACAAAGATTTGGGATGAAAGGCAAGTTGAGACCAAGATTTATAGGTCCGTTTGAAGTGTTGGATAGAGTTGGCGAGGTAGCATATCGACTGGCACTACCTCCCCAGTTTTCGACAGTACACAACGTCTTCCATGTGTCCATGCTAAGAAAATACGTGTACGATCCGTCACACGTAATCAACTATGATGATATCATTCTGAACAAAGATATGACCTATGAAGAAAGACCAGCGAAGATCTTCGACAAAAGATGCAGCAGCTTCGGAATCGATCTATACCCGTGGTCAAGATATTGTGGAGAAATCACGAAGTTGAAGAAGTCACGTGGGAGCCCGAAGCGACAATGCGTCGGAATTATCCAGAATTATTCAGTAAGTCATTCTTCCTCTCACGATCACATGAATTTAGGGACCAAATTCTTTTTAAGAGGGGGAGGATGTAGCAACCTCGATTTTTAAATATTAATAAATAATTTTTTTAAATAAATAAGATAAATTAGAATAAAGGGAGAATAAATGGAAACAAAGGGAATTAAAGTAATACTCATTTAGCTAAATTTTAATGGGTTACTCTAATAACCCAAACCCAATAATATTGGGCCCAAATAGGGATAGCCCATAATGGGATGAGAGGTAATTAGGTTAAATTCGTACCTAATTAATTAAATAAATGAAAAGGGGTTAAGATAAATACTAAATAACTTATATATATCCTAAAAAGGAGTCCTACACTTACCCTAACCCCCTACCCACGAAATTAGCTCTCTCCCCAGCCTTATTAGGAGGATAAATGAGAGAAAGTGGGAGAGAAATATGGAAATTCGGAATTTTAAATAGGAGGAAGGAGTTTTAGATGGAAAGGACTCTATTAGCAAGCTTAAACACCAAAAACTCAGCCCTAGCAACCCATTTTCGTTCCTGGAACTCTGGAGAATGAGGAGAAGGGCTGGAGACAAAGGAGCAAGGAGGAGGAGGCTAGAACAAGGAGGAGTTTTTCCATTTTCGTCACCAAATAGGGTTTTCATCCCTTCAACAAAATGTAGGCAATCTCTCAAGCTAAAATCATGTAAAAATTACCCTAGGTAGAATTCATGATCCTCTTCAAAAGCCCTCTAGTCTCGTTGCATTTTGATCATCCATTTGGGCGAATTTATTGCTTGAATCCATGTTGTTACCATGAACCTAAAATCTCATGTTTTCTCTAATCCCCTGCACGTACTTGTTCCCATGCTATGAGAAAATTCTCATTGATACTACAGTGCATTATCTTTCAAACGCCACTGGTTTCGTTCTATTTCAATCTCTCATGAGAGAGAATTAATTCTTTGAATCCCTGTCAGATCCATGCACCCGACCCTTCATGTTTGCTTGTGAACCTCGTGCATACTTGACTTCATACCATGAGAAAATTATCATAAATACTACATCTTGTTAGATTTTGAACGCCCCTAGTTTCAGAATTTTCATAATGTATCTATCATTAATTAATTCATTGAACCCCGACTGCGCATGTTTAGGTCACCAAAAAGTAACCCGATCAAATCAAGCCCAAACCTTGTTTATTTTCAAATTAATCGTGCATGTTGATAGATCTATATGTCTACTTTTGTTTAAAACTGGTTTCGTGTTTTTGGATCACCGCGCTATTTTATATGGAATTTAGAACGTCTATGTATCAAAGAGGATTCGCCCTGGGAAAAAGGGAAAAAGGGCAATCCCACCTGGTATCGCATCGGCGCGATCCACCGCGATATCAGTGGGGTCGCGCCAGCTGATGACGTCGCATCAAGAATGTGGCGGCATAAGTCACCGCGATTTCACTCCGGACCGGGTCAGGCCGGCCAATCCACCTGTCGCGCCCGATCGCCCCGTCGCGATTTGAATATCGCGACGGATAAGTCCGCCGCGTTCTCAAGAATCCGACCAAAATTGAAAAATTGTGCATATGCCCTGTTGTTTAAGCTGTATACCCCTTAATTAGCCATGATTAACCCATGTTATAGTTAATTCGACTTGGTACGTTAACAAATGACATTAACGATATAAATTTAATTATTCAAAATGACATTTGCACGACTTGTCATATCCTCAAGATTTCTTTACACTTACACACACATAACATTATTAAATGCCATTTCACCCTGATAAATTATGCAATAATATATTCGATAAATTAGTGAAATAAATGACTAAATTATCCTATTTTATTAAATACAATTGTCTTCGTTTTATACGCGCATTTTAAATACCGTTATCGTATTCCCTCGGCTTCGAGCACTCGAGGCACGACGGACCCGTTTTTAACACACACTTTCTCTTGACTTGAACCACCTCTCCATCGGGAATACTCTCAACTCGGCCAAGGACTTCTTGTCAAGACTTCCGTAAGTCTTCTTGGCTTTGGCGCACGTCCCTAGTCAACGAGCTGGTTGTACCCCAAATCCCGATACACATTAGGGATCAGTACGATCCATGCCTTAGTGTTTTTCCTTCTCATCTCGGGATCACTCTGAACCATTTGGCCGTGTTCACGACACGACTAAGTGGGTGGCTGTGACTTTTACCAGACTGCCGGCACCCGACCTGGTGCTGTGCAACTGTCACTATCGAAATTTCACGTTGTTTTACGGAATCGCCCCTATCTCACCTGTTCTCTATATTCTCTCATCTGTTCACGTTCTCTCTACACTCCCATCTATGTCGTCTAGTACTCTCTTATCTCTTCTTGGTACTCTATTGGCCATTCGTGTGATTGTCTAAGATAAAAGAAATGACTAATGCCAGCGCAATAGAACTCGATCAGGTCTTGGGAGGAGCGCCCGAAAAGTGCCAGTGCCCATGGGAGTTAAAATGATCAAGGATGTGTTACGGCATGCATCCAACGCCAGTTTACTATCTAGATTAATCTATGACAATCAAAGTACTATCTCTACAAGTGCAAGCGTGATCGTTACTAGTGCACCGTTGTGCAATTCACATGATATAACGTTACATGGCCATTCTATTGTCGTTCTCGTTGTACTATTTTCCCTGTGCCAGTTGCTATTGTCCTCTCGTTATCGTGACATGCTTTACATGACTTTACTCTCTAGTTAGCCTGCCATTAAAACATTAACTATTTAAAGCATGCTTGTGTTCATGAGATATTAAGTCCTACTGGGTGTTATTCGCTCATCCTGCGTGTTTATTGAATGTGTTCAGGTGAGTCAGATGGAGACGACCACACTTACGAGGACGGGACTGAGGGAGATGCTCAGGAGTGATCATTTTAGTTACTAGTGCTATCTAGTAGTAGTTAGTATAGTTATGAGTTAGTGAGTCAGTTAGTCATTATGTAATAGTTTGATTTGAATAAAGTACTCTGAGCCCTAGTTTTGGCTCTGATACGTTCATGTAATAATTAGTTGATGGATTATCAATGAAATTGGAGTTTATTTGGTATTATTCCATTGTGCAATGGTTTGCATTTATTTCTCGCTCTGTACTATTTAATAACTGTAATCCCACTCTGATATTCCGCGTCAGGACGTTACTATATCCCTCGGTGAATTTGACCCTCCATTGGGTATTCTTTCTGCCAGACTAGAACTACTTCATTTGAGACCTCGTCTCTGCTAGCCATGGATACCCATATGGTTGTTAAGCCGGTTGTACCATAAACACTCATGAACTCTTCCTAGAGCTTTGCTAGACCTATACTGTGAGTTTTAACCGACATTTCTGTTAGAATAGCATCATGTGTAAACGTGTCTGTATTAGTCACTCATTCTGAATGCAGCCCCATCGACCAACGCGTCTTCCTGAATAACGTACCCATGACTCTGACCACATTCTAGTTGCAGTTGTGGTATTGACCGCGTTCAACCCTCCTTTGCCAGTACCCATGTATGATGTATAGTAGTTGTGTCTCGTATGTTTCTCATACTATTTCACGTATAGTTCCTTTGTATGCTTCTCAAAAGTAGAAACTCATTCTCTTTGTCATCCATGATCATCTCATCTCTTCTTCCTTAATTTCTTATATCATTCTTGGAACCTTATGATGATTAACTTGATTGTCTAGATAATAGATGGGATCTTGGATCCACAACCAATGCTTGACAATATAAGGGCCCAATCTCGTCTTAAGAGAAGCACCCAAAAGTGCATGTGTCCACGGGAGTTCATTGACCATAGTGTTTAATATTACACATGAATACTTAACTTGCTAGATTGTTCTATGACAATCACCTCATGAATGCATGATTAATAAATATATTAACTTGTATTTGTTGCCCTTGTGGGTATTTAACTCATGATTTGGCTAAAACTCTATCACACATTGATCTAGATACATGCCATTGCTTAAGTTTATTGAGATCTTATCATTATCTCTATCTCTTGTAGTTATTGTTAATTTTTACCTATTGTCATCATGTTTTTCATTCTCAACCCTTGTCTTGATTTTTTGTTCTATCTTTAGCTATTATACTTGATAAAATATTAATCATATAAAGTATGTTTGGTTCATGAGATATAAATTCTACTGAACTTTTTGCTCATCAAATTACTATAATGTTTTTCAAGAGACTTTGATGAGGAGGCGCATACTGATCGGGATGGATAAGAGTGATGAGAGACCCGATGTATCATAGAAGAGCTAACATAGCATCATAGTAGAGTTTAAAGGAGTTAGATTTATTTCCAACAATTTCTAATGTAATTGTCAAGTTGGGTTATGGCTTTGAATTAGTGGTTATAATAGATAATTAGTGATTTGATATGAATGAGAGCATCAGTTGATTATTTTGGTGTCTTCTATTATTGTTCCAATAGCTGTTATTATTTTATTTAGTACTCAGTCTAAATGACACACGTGTTAGCACTATACATTCCAATATTTTGCATCGGGGTGTGGCATCAAGCCTCCTAGATAGTTCCAAACAACGTGGTAGTAGTTAAAGCCAGATCGTGGGTGTAACCATAGGGTAGTGGCCATAATGGGCTTTGCCACCTGTTACGAGGGATGTGGTCGACGATCGTGGAGTTCGTAGGTGACCAATCGTTATCCTCTTTAAGGCTCCACTTCTTTCTAGATAATCGTCATCCATGTAGAATCCATTGATTAGGATATCAAGCAGAAGTGCCATCCGACTTCACTTCCATCGATTGAGCTAAAGCTTTGTTAGGTTAAGATTTGTGCAGGCTAACAGGTGGATCACTGGCCGAGTTAGTTTCTTATCCTAGCGTATGCCGAGAGGTTATCTCGGGAGCTAACTGTTAGCTATTATTTCGGCATGGATGCTGAGGTAAGAGCCCTCCTTACATTGACACATCATGCACTTGTTGTGCCTTTTGGGCCTTGCTTAATAATTAGTCTTTTCTAGATGGGATCTTCTTTGATAACTGGGTTTCATTTATTGGGCCCAACTTCAGCAATTGGCGCTTAGGGGGTGGGCCAAGGGTCGTGCTCCCCCCCCCCCCCCCCCCGTCCAAAAGTATAGTTAGGCACCGTTTGGGACAGAAGTCCCAAAAATAGATTTTTCTACAAGCCGATTCCTAATGGTTTCTAACACACCACTAGATTGTCATGATGAACTTTTAAAAGCTACATCTTTCATTTGGGACATGCGCAGTGTAAAAAGAGATTTTGGGGCTTTTTACTATATTATCCCTAATCTTCTCCCAGAAATAATGGTGGATGAGGATTTATTAGACATTTTGGATGCAAAATCACTTCATCTCTCCTGGAAGCGGCCTCGAGACAGCTTTTCAGAAAATAGAGAGAGAGTTTTTTTTCTCTCCATCTCTCTCTTTAGTGTTCAAAGCACTTCTCACGCAAATTTAGGTGGGTTACTTCTATTTGATAGTAATTTTGATTTTGTCAGTAATTTTTTTCTCAAAATCACTGCATTAGATACTCCCAAACGATATCTTAGTCAAAGATCGCGATGAATTTGTGGATAATTAACAAATATTCTCTATTTATCTCATCTTTATCTGAACTTAGATAATTACGATTTAACATTAAACAACTTTGAGAAAGCTGATGACTAACCATCAAAATAACTGATCCAAAAACCTTGAAAAGTCCAAAGAGTGGAGACTAATGTGTGGTCCGAACTAAGCTAGAATTATATATATATATATATATATATAATATGCGCTGACAACCATAAAAATCTTCCAAAAGAGTCGGCGATGCCATGATGTGGGGACCTGCAGAATTCTGATTCGGAAAGCTCCACCTCTTTGCCAAACATCCTCTGGGTTGCGCTAAAGCCAAAGACGATGCAAAAAGTCTCCCCCGGCGACATTGACCGGACTCCTTATGGCGCACCTGCTACGGCAAGCATCAAAGATATTTGAAGACATGGCGGATGATTCGGGTTCCTCTGCGGCTCCGAGCTATGGCGAGCGGCGCAGGTCGCGGCCTGCTCCCCTCGGCCGCTCTCTTCCTTTTCCTGCTCTTTTCCTCTGCCCCATATGGGCTGCCGCCCGCGGCGCCGAAGGGACGCCTTTCAACGTTGGTGTGATCCTGGACATGGGCAGCAACTGGAATGGGAACATCAGCTGGACGTGCATCTCCATGGCCGTGGATGACTTCTACACCGCCCATCCGGAGAACCGCACGAGGGTGATCCTCCATCTCAGGGACTCCGGGGAGGACACCATGGGGGCTGCTGCCGCAGGTTCTTTCTGGTCCTTCCACTGGTCTCCACTGCATTTTCTTTCTCTCCATTTCCTTGCTTTTGGGTTCTAGTGTTGTGCGTATGTGTTGTCTTTCCGCTTCTGAGGTTGGATATTCTTTGTTTGTCTACATGAGTCGCTTGATGTATTGCCTAAAAGATGGTTTCTTTTTTTATTAGCTATGCATCTACCAACAGTAAGGTTTCAGTTTAGCTCGACTTGATAGGAAGGAAGCTGCAATCCGGAGTTAAACATGACATGTTTTAATACCCCATTTGGCCTTTGTCGACTCGTCGCTGAAAAAAAGGCGTGCGCTGATATATTGAGTATTAGCATATGCTCTAGCACCTGGTGCAATAGCTCCTGCTTCAACCCCAACCAGCAGCTTAAAGTAGGAGTTCTGTTGAAGACTAAAGCCAAGAACATGGATGTGTTGCATTACCGTATCCCTTATATGCGTTCGTCATTAGGTTATAGAATGTTAGATTGCAAATTTGATAATGTGGTGGTGGCTGCACAATATCAATTTTGTAGTCTCTGGTTATAAAATTTTAGTGTCATGTAAATTTTTTATGTAGACCTCAACCTGTACTAGACATGATACCATCCAGGTCTTTTGAGTCCTAATATCCCCTCATTTCTTTCTGCATCTTAAATTTGTCCGTTCTTTTTGCTTGTCACGCTCAATACTTCTTGTATAACAGCATCAATATTGATAAACTACGTCTCAAAATTATTAATGTTAAGATCAGTACTCCATCAATGTTGAAAGCATTTGAAGTTCTCGGGGCCTTCCATCAATGTTGAAAACATCTTGGATGGAATGAGACTTCAAAGTTTGATAGAGATAATCATAGACGTCCTTCAGGCAGAATGAAACATTGGCCTACAACAGAAATTCCGTTGCTTCTCTGTGAAGTGTGAATGATAGCAAAGCCTTCTTTGATGATAAACTTGGATCATTTTTCTGTCTTTTTTTCTTTTTTTTTAATTTATAGTGGTACATTAGCATTATTGCATTCATAAAATTTCTTGACCAGAAATGCCATTCCACCTAGTCCTGACTTGCATTAATGAAATTAGTTCACTAGATGGCATTATTACCTAGTCCTGATCCTGACATCTTAGTTGTGGTACCTGTCTGGTTGTCTGTCTTTCTCTGAACAATTCTAGCATATAAAAATATATGCTTGACCATATTTTACATTTTCACAAATTATTTAAGAACGTAGGTTGCCAGTTTTTGTATGACTATTTTTGAAGTTTTCATATCTCACTTTATAGTCTTTTTGGGTTTGTGTTTACTTAGTGCAGCTCTTGATCTGCTAAAAAATGTACAAGTGCAAGCAATGATAGGGCCAATGAGATCAGCACAAGCCAAATTTGTCATGCAACTTGGAAACAGAAGTCAGGTGCCAGTAATCTCTTTCTCTGCTAAGAGTCCCTCTCTTTCCTCACCATCAACAGAATATTTCATTCGGACAGCTATGAATGACAAATCTCAAGCAAAAGCTATTGCTGCTATAGTTCAAGCATTCAGATGGAGGGAAGTTGTCCCTATCTTTGAGGACACTGAGTATGGTAGAGGAATAGTACCTGATCTCATTGATGAACTGGGGGAAGTTGATGCACATGTTCCCTACAGGAGTATGATTCCTCTTACAGCCACCAAAGATCAGATTTTGTCAGAGCTTTACAAATTGAAGGCCATGCAGACGAGGATTTTTGTTGTACACACAACATGTAAGTTGGGTTTCCAGCTATTCTCAATGGCAAAAGAGGCTAGAATGATGGAAGAAGGCTATGTCTGGATCACAACATATGGACTGACGGATTTACCAGACATTATGGGTCCAAATGCGACAGATGTAATGCAAGGTGTCTTGGGTGTGAAACCCTATGTTCAGGAAACTAAAAGGCTAAAGGGCTTCAAGGTGCGATGGAGAAGGAAATTCTATCTGGAAAATCCATTTAATACTGAATTGAATGAACCAACTGTATTTGGTTTGTGGGCATATGATACAGTGTGGGCACTAGCGATGGCAGCCGAGAGGATCAGGACAGCCAATTTTGCATACCAGAATGTAAGCAGGAACAGCAGCTCCACAGATTTTGAGGGTCTTGGGTTGTCTCCTATTGGCTCAGAATTGCTCAGCTTAATTTTGAATACTGAATTTGATGGTTTGAGTGGGAGATTTCATCTGGTTTTAGGGCAGTTGGATAATACAACAATAGAGATAGTTAATGTAATCGACACTGGGAAAAAGCGGATTGGATTCTGGACAGCATCACAAGGAGTCTCAAGACATTTGAACTCCAAGGCTGACTTAAAGATTGTCATCTGGCCAGGTAAATCCACAAGTGTGCCTAAGGGTTGGGAATGGCCAACAAGTGGGAAGAAACTCCAAATTGGTGTTCCAGTGAAGCCAGGCTTTCATGAATTTGCTGACTTGAATCGAGGTTTCTGCATACAAGTGTTTAATGCTGTAATGAAAGCACTACCTTATTTGGTCCCATTTGAGTATGTTCCCTATGCAGATGCTCATGGCAATAGTAATGGGACCTATGATGATCTTGTGTACCAAGTCTATCTCAAGGTTAGTTGCACCAACTAGCCTAATAGTATTTGAACTTCGAAGTGAAAATAACCTGGTAGTGGCGTGTGTTTCGTAAACATCATTGATGATGTTAATGATAGATGCATGGACACATAGGTTAAGTCAATTAATTGGATGGGTGCTCTTAGTATCTGAGTGTATGCTATCTCTGTATGACATGGCTGAAATGCTTATCTTATCTCTCTTTGTCTCAGTCTAAAGTTCCAAACTTGCTGTTTTATTTCCAGATGATAGTCTATGTCATGATATAGAAGAAACAAGTTCACATTCTTTCATGTGACTAATGACCCTTCAAATCAATGGTTATTCTATTAAGAATGCGACTAGATCTCTGAATGACAGGAAAACATGTGGGATGCAATCAATGGGCCATAGGTCATCTTGTAAATGAAAATGAAAACACATTGCCTACAGTTAGGATCTCTTGTTGACTTACGAACGATAAAAAGATTCTGCAATGGACACCCATAAACCATGAAGTTAATATAGTTCTAGTTCCAATATGCACCTTTTCCTCCCTTTGGTTTTGTTCACAACAGTTGAAGGACATCCTGTATGGGAGTGAAGGGCTTTCTCAATACTCAGGAGAAAGAAGTGCACAGGTGTAACAAACAATCATTTCCTTGACATGTTTTCAGAGCTCATTTACTGTTGGTATTTGAGTTAAAAAAGCATTTTCTGCATAGATCCTGGCATGTTAGTGTCTCAAGGATTTTTAAATTCAGGGAAAAGGATGTTCTCACTTTCATACCCTCCATGTTTTTCCTTCTTTATAGGAGTGGAAAGAAACATTGGCATAGAATTTTTTGAATTTTCTCTCATTTTACAGCATCTAATTATATTTCTATTTGACATGCCTATGTTGGAAAAATGCCCAATTATGGAGCTGTCTTTTCCCCTTGTCTGTTTATTCATTTTTTTCTCAACAGCAGATAGAAAAGTATGGGTCTATAAACTTCACATTGTATACCATTTATTTCATATGGTATAGTTAATTATTATATTAAAGTCCATGCCGTGATATTTCATTTAACACAGTAACTAATTTTTGCTAATATTTACACAATGAGGTAATGATGTTATTACACGTTTCTTTCCTTTTACTTCAAATTGACCTGGGGACCTACTTTGCGTTATTTGCTTTTCTTCTGATTGTTTAAGCCTCAGGTACATCTACTTTGCATTCTTTGCCTTTTTTCCCTGCCTTGGTACTACTCTTGTTTGTTGCCTTGCTTTTTGACAAGGGATTGTTTATATCATCTAGGTCATTAATTTTGTTCTCTGTGAAAAAAATTCAGAAATTTGATGCAGTAGTGGGAGATATAACGATCATAGCCAACCGATCAAAATATGTAGATTTTACGCTGCCATTCACTGAGTCAGGAGTGCAAATGGTGGTTCCAATCAAGGAAAATCGCCCCAAGAATGCCTGGACCTTTACAGAACCACTTAGTGGTGACTTGTGGTTTGCAAGTGGGTGTTTTTTCATCTTCACAGGTCTTGTTGTTTGGTTTCTGGAACACCGAGTCAATGAAGAATTCAGAGGACCACCTTCCCATCAGCTTGGCACTGTCTTCTACTTCTCCTTCTCAACGCTTGTCTTTGCACACAGTTCAGTGTTTCCAACTTAACCTGAAAATAATAAAGAACATTGATTGATGACATTTCTGCCACCAAGTAGAAGTAATGTAATAGAATATGATCTATGATTGCAGGGGAAAGACTGGTGAACAACCTTTCCAGGTTGGTGGTGATTATATGGGTCTTCGTTGTGCTTATATTGACGTCAAGTTACACTGCAAGTCTGAGTTCGATGCTCACTGTTAAACAACTTCAACCTACAGTTACTGAGCTGAATGATCTCATAAAGAGAGGTGATCATGTTGGATGTCTGAATGATTCTTTCATGCCAGGGTTATTGAACCGCTTGAATTTTAACCAGTCCAAGCTCATCGCATATAATTCACCAGATGAGTATGCCGAAGCCTTGAACAAGGGAAGTGAAAATGGTGGTGTGAGTGCTATTATTGATGAATTACCTTATATAAAGGTTTTCCTTTCAAAGTACTGTGGCAAGTACACAATGGTAGGACCCACTTACAAAACTGATGGATTTGGCTTTGTAAGTCTCTCTCTCTCTCTCTCTCTCTCTCTCTCTCTCTCTCTCTCTCTCTCTCTCTCTCTCTCTCTCTCTCTCACAGCCTTCAGCACATGTGTGCACATCAACATACACACACCTTCAATGTGTGCATGTGATAGTCATCATATAATCCGCCATGTTAAGCTGTCTTAATAAGAGCATTTGATTTAGCCTGTCTGGTTGGACAATCAACTACTGTTGGACTGAGAAGATGAATGTAATTAACAAAGCTATATCGGAGATATATCAGATTTAAGTCTTCATCTAATGCTTTAAATCCACATAAGGTTGTTAAGCATAAGTAAATTACTTAGAAGCTTCATATGGCATCAGTGAACATTTAACAGTTCCATGAAAATTTTGAATCCCCTTGTCATTGGCAGTCTTCTGCTCTTACAGGTGTTCCCAAAGGGCTCACCTTTGGTTCCAGATGTTTCAAGGGCCATTCTGAACGTGACTGAGGGAGAGCTATTTGCAAAGTTTCAAAAGGAGCTGTATGGAGAACATCAATGCCCAGATCAAGGCAACGACATTGCATCAAGTAGCCTTAGATTGGACAGCTTCTGGGGCCTCTTCCTCATCACTGGTGTTGCTTCAACTTTTGCCCTCATTCTATGCTTAGTTTTGTTCTTTTATAAAAATAGTCATGTTTTTGGCACACTCGGGTCAGACAGCTCTGTTCTGCAAAAGCTGCACTTCCTTGCAAGGCTTTATGATCAAAAGGACCCCTCATCTCATGCTTTCAAGAATGAGGACAGACAGATGATGGGCACTGAACTTACTGTGGGCTCACCTTATCTTGTCAATCAGCCAAGGAGCCCTTCAAGCATCTCAAACCACACCTATGGAAATTTTGATGCAGATGAAGGCATACAGACCCCATTAGAGGGTGAGGGGACCCCTGGTCGTGACATTGCTAGACAAAATCCAGACTTCCCCTCATTTGGTTATATGTTAAATACGAAGCATTGATACTATTGGTACCCTCCTCTATCTTTCTTCTGGAATGGGAGTTTATCAGGCATTCCACTGAGCAGTGAAGTTAACCGAAAACAAGGAGTAATAGGTCTTACTGATACTTCACAACAGCTATATTGTATATAACGGATAGCTGGTACATGCATTGATGAAACTGTATTCTGATATGTGGCTGGAATGATGTCACTACATATTGTCAATATACATTAAGATGTTTAGTTCACATTCTATGAATATGTTTGCTAGTCTTTGATAATGACCACCTCCCATACGCCCTTCTTGGCGTCTCCATACTCTCTTCCAAGGGCCGCTTCCTTTGAATAGCAGCCTCAATTCTCTTGGAACCAGCATCCACCTTTATTGAGTCCACTACTTGCAGTGTTTTAATTCTGGGGCCAAACATTCTCCAAGAGCCGGCTAGTTTAGCTACAGCAGTTGC
Source organism: Colocasia esculenta (assembly GCA_014218235.1). Taxonomy (NCBI): domain Eukaryota; kingdom Viridiplantae; phylum Streptophyta; class Magnoliopsida; order Alismatales; family Araceae; genus Colocasia; species Colocasia esculenta. The sequence goes on along the minus strand of CM024755.1, from coordinate 25,679,857 downwards.
AGGTTGTTTGATCGTCGCACAGAGCAGCAGCAAGAATTAGACCAGGCAGAGAGGTCTTAAATCGCTGGAAGCAATTGCTGAATCATATATCTAATGACTTCACAAATGCCTGGCAGAAAGTTTTTAAGAAAAGAAATTCTTATCCTTTCCAGGACAATTTCAAGCACATATTTGGATCATTAATTTCTTTTGATGGGTTAATGTTTCATGGAAATTATGTATGTGGAATACTAGGGAGCCACTCTTTTATACAACACCCATTTTTGCTGCCGACAAAAGACACTGCCGCATCACCTCCTCCTAGCGAGGCCCCCACATCGGAAACATTATTAAGCTCATATCACACTTGTCTCTTGCATATGTCGAAGTAAGGTGACACAAGTGTGGCACTATAAAATGTCTCATTACATATTATTTAGAACCAAGAACTTAACAAAACCACAGGCACTTTCAGAGATCCTAAAGTCTGTGCCAGAGAGTTTCTTCCCCTTGTTTTATTGATTTTGTTGCCCTCATGCAATGTGAAACACATCTGGGTCTATAGGTAGCACATATATTCAACTAATACTGACAGGAAAGGATGATATGCTGGTGACTCACTCTGGGTTGTCATAATAAAACTCATAATTGAAACGTTAGTGAGAATGTAAAAGGTCAATTGCCCAGCAGATTAACAGCAACCAAATTCTTTTATAAACATAAAAATTCTTATATTATATTTATATAACCTTTGGAGAGGGAGATTTCAAATTCGCCCACTAAAGCTAAGATCTTGCAAAGTCAACCCTTAGATTAGACCCACTAAAGTCAAGGCCCAAGTAGCCGAGTAACAGGTCCTGCAAGAGCCACGAGCAAGAGTAGGCCAGGTTTCTCTATAATCCATAGTAATCATCAAAGTCATCCATGGGCATATAAAGAGACGCAACCAGCAGTCGCTTCACTCCATCAAACGTCCTTTCTACTTAAGAATCATGGGACACCTCCATAAGTGCACACTTCTCTCCATCGAACCGTCACTTTGAACCGACACAAGAGAGCCATAATTGAAGACCATTCTCCTCGTATAAAACCCAGAAGGAGACTTGCAAACCCAATAGGGGTTTGCACCTAGGGTTATCATGACATGGGGTATTAATATAATACCCCATGTCATGATGTGGCAAACCTCATTGGATTTGCAACACTTGGTGCAAACCAATACAAGTTGTCTCAAACCCTCCTTGATGTGCTTGCACGATTTAGACAACTTTTTTTAATGAATTAGAAACTCTCTATTATTATTGAACATTTTATTCTGATAGATTATGAATTTTTTTGTTAAGTACTCTATGTATTTTCTCGTAGAAATCGAGTTGGTTGTATCATAAAATTTCTCGGAGATAGATAGCACTATGTTCCATGTATTAGATCATATCATTATTACTATGTACTTGTTCCTGGAAATATGTGGCCATAATATATATTTGTTTGATCGGCACAACGTAAGACTTCGGTCCATATGACCAATGCCTGTGAAATAAAGGCAATGTCTAGTCCTGGGGAGGAATGCTCCGATGAACTTATTAACCGCAGGAGTATGGACTTGTGATGCGTGACATGACACTGAAATATGTGTAAGATTTGAATATACCTTCGTATTGATATAAAATGTTTGACTATTTGAGTGATTGTTTGATTACATGTGAAATATGGCCAATTCTTATATTGTTCATTTATACGTACTCGTTTTGGAATCCTTGTTCATTGTTTGTTACTCAACTACATGAATTACTATAAACCCATCGATCTGCCACTCTTGTCAGTCACATGACTCATGTTTATTGTCATGCACATATTGTTATTCTATCATTGTAGAAATTCTATCTTATAAAATATTAATCACTTAGATTATTGTCCGCACTTTGAAATATAAATTTTACTGGGCGAGTGAACTCATATCTACTTTCTCTAACATTTTTAGGTAGCGAGGGGAAAATAAAGTGTAATGTTAGGACTTGTGCGCCGAGTATGAAGTACGTTTAGAGAGTCATTGTTAATTCTGGAGTGGTCATTGTTGTAATTTTTACTTTTCTTGTGAGAGATAGATAGATTAGTAAGTGGAGAGTGTTTTTTTTTCTTCTGATATTAGAGATTGTAATATTCATTTATAATGAATGAAGGAAGAGATTTTGATTATTGAATTGTGGGCTTTACTTGGATTAGTTAATTATCTATAACTTCTGAATGTTTATTTGTCACGTCTCTCAATTTATCCGCTGCTAAAATGTAAAATGGGGGACGTGACATATTTTCTCTCTCTCTCCTCTCATTAGTGATGAAAGTATACGTACTGTTCTATTTGATGCGGTGCAGTCCGTAGGGGATGTTATCCATTTCATTCAGTCTTAGAAAAGTCATCTCTTCCGTTTTTACCAACATTTTGAATGCGGTCTTTGACCTGTTGAGAAATGCACAAGTCCAAGCTATGTATAACATTTGCTCAAGTTGTGCTCGTGGCAGATTTCGGAAACAAAGCTCAGGTCTTGGTAGTCATCTGATTCTCAGCAGCCAGCCCTTCACTCTCATCACCTGTTGAGAAGCCACTCTGTTCGGACAGCACTCCATGATGCACATCAGGTGAATGTTGTCTCATCCATCATCAATCACTTTGGATGGAGGGATGTTGTCCCCTAATTATGTGAGGGCACCAACCATGGGTCTCTGCATTGATGCCTCATCTAGTTGGCACACTCCATGCAGCAGGCATTCGAGTTCCACACCGGGGTCTGATCTCCCCTTCAGCCACTGATGAACAGATTGAGAAAGAACTCTGCAGGTTGATGAACATGCAAATTAGCGTGAAGGCAAGAGAGGTGGGACTTAATGGGACATGGTTACATATGGATTCTGACTGATTCTATGACAAATTTTGTTGACCACTTATATCCTATGGTTGTTTATTCAATGCATGGTGTCCTGGATGCCAAATACAGAAGAGCTTTGTAGTTTTAAAGCTCGTATCAGAGCAGAGTTTCATGAACAATCCTGACCAAACGCAGAATGTGAGTATCTTTGGGCTACTTGATGCAGGGCACTTGCAAGGGTAGTAGATAAGGTGGGTGCTTGAGCTCAAATCTCTGGTAACTCAACAGAAAAGTTTAGTCGAAGGGTTCTTAAGGCGATATCAAATGAGAGATTTAATGGGAAGAGTGGGGAGATCCACACCACATGCTGAGTGGACAATTGAAGCCTTCCTCATTTCAGATAATTAATGTAGCAGGGAATAAGCAGAGAAACATAGGGCTCTGCACACCAACACATGGTGTCTCAAGCCTTGGCTCAAGTGGCAATAACAGTGCTAGTACTCTGTTGTCATTGGTGATGGGTCAAATCTGAAGAGAAGATTTCCTTCCTATAGCCAGGAGACACATGACATGCATCACTGGGTTGGGAACTATTGGCAAATGGGAAGAAGTTGAGAATTGTTCTTCCTCTAAAGGATCGGCTTCAAACAATTGGTGAGTGTGAAAAGTGATCATGTCACCAACACAACAGTGATTAGTGGGTATTGCATCGATGTCTTTGACACTGTAATGAAACAATCTCTTCCTTACTCTGTTGACTACGAGTATATACCAGTACCACCTCTTGAAATTGATGGAAACAGGACTACATGGACGTACCAGCGTCATCATAAATCAAGTCTTTTTTCGGGTAACCTTCTTCTGATACTAAGGTCGTGATTATTTGATCATAAATTTCTGGAATTATTTCGTTTTACAACCTTTTCCTGTTACTTATTTACCCGTGATACAGTGCAGATTGGATTACATCAGCCTATATATATGGTATTAAGATTCCCTTGTTTTGGTTTGCGGCTCATTATATCCACTACCCGTGGCCGTGGAAACGGTCCAAAACCAGAGAAGAAGAACTCGAGATTACAGTGGAACCAATAGAAATACCTTCTTTAATTTGTTTACGATCATCCAAACAAAATACTCAGGTTTTGAAATAAGAGAAAGACACCGGTTTTAAAATCAAGAAACATTGATTTTAAAACTAGAGAACCAATGTCGTTTCATCGTTATACAAACAATACCAGCTCGGTGAATGTTAAGCCACAACATTTAGCAGGGAAATGTGTTTTATTTCTCCCTCTGCTCCTTGTCTTCCTTGTGTGTTAATAACTGCACCTGGCGGACAAGTAGAAGAGAGGGCTCCAGAGTAACCTATCTCGCTCTTGAGAGGAAGCCCTTGCAGCAGTATTTGATGAGATGCCATACATCAGGGTCATCCTCTCACAGCGATACGCCGGCCGAGTACAGCTTCTTTAGACCTATACTGGAGTGGAATAGTAAGGGATTTGGATTCGTAAGTTTCCCTGATCTCTTCTCCCTGAATTTCTTCAAACAAGGTAGTGTCAAGTGCCACATGCAAAATATAGTTAGATTTTCTCTCTCACCTATCACATATATGCATACGACTCTTACGTGGTTGGTGAGCGTCTGTCTGATCAGGTGCTGTAATCCATGCAAGTCATTCATGTCATCTTTTACCTCCCACCGGATGCTCCAGCTTGAGCTTTCTGCACTGGGGGAAGGTGTAAATTTTCGACCTAGGTGGTGTTAGTTTTACCAATGCAATATGATGTAATGCTCTAGTTTTATAATCATTGGTTTTAAAGTCAGTGTAATTTATTATTTTAAAATGGGAGAGGATTTTATTTGGATGACCGCGAGACACAAAATAAGGCACTTTGTTTGTTTGCCTCTTCTAATTTCAAATTGTTTCTGTCCAAGTTTGGTTTTTGTTAAACTAAAGAAGATGATCTTAGTGTCACATACATAATCGGGTTTTTCGTAGTTTGAAAATTTTTTAAGAAGAATAGCACAGTAAAAAACTAAATTCGCAATCTAACACACTTTGCATAGTGGACCACACTTTCACGTTTAAAAAATAATAAAATAAAAAATTGGACGCCCACTATCCGACTTGCAAGTCGGATGGCACGCCAACCCTAAACCCTAAACCCATGGCCGACTTGCTCCTGGGAGGAGCAGCCCAGGCATGAACAAGTTTTCTTTTTTTTTTTCTTTTCCTCTCACCTTTGATATATTTAAGAGGCCTAAATAGTGTCTAATTAAGATAAAATTTAAAACATAAGCTAATTAAGAGATGATACAAATTATAGTAATTTTAGTTTAATTTTTTAAATTAATTTTTTGTCAAATTAAAATTATCTAAAAAATCATTAAGTTGACTTAATCTTAACATCTAAAGATCTAAATGATATTTAATTGAGATAAAATTTCAAACATAAGCTAATTAAGAGATGATACAAATTATAGTAATTTTAGTTTAATTTTTTAAATTAATTTTTTGTCAATTAAAATTATCTAAAAAATCATTAAGTTGACTTAATCTTAACATCTAAAGATCTAAATGATTTAATTGAGATAAAATTTCAAACATAAGCTAATTAAGAGATGATACAAATTATAGTGATTTTAGTTTAATTTTTTAAATTATTTTTTGTCAAGTAAAAATTGTCCCAAAAATCATTAAGTTGACTTAATCTCAACATCTAAAGATCTAAATGATGTCTAATTGAGATAAAATTTCAAACATAAGCTTATTATGAGATGATACAAATTATAGTGATTTTATTTTAATTTTTTAAATTAATCTTTTGTCAAGTAAAAATTGTCCTAAAAATTATTAGGTCGACTTAATCTCAACATCTATGCATAGATGTCTAGACTTTTAAAAAATTAAACTAAAATTATTATAATTTGTATCTGATACAGGGTAATCCCTCAAACTCGGATCTAGGTCCGAGTAGGTGGCCAGACCCCTCTCGGCCAATACGGAGGCCCGAGGCTGGTTGCTCGGCTGGTTCAATTCAGAAGACCGTTACTCGCGATACGGTATAGGCCGAGTCATAGCGAGCAAGTTTTCCCTAGTCCTCCCTTTGCATCGTTCTGGCGGGACTCGCCGGACGAGTTAGTCAGCAACCGCCCCAGATGGTCTTGTGAGGAAAGTCCAAACTCGGCTAGTCTCGGAGGTCACAAGGCAAGTACGCCCGGTAGTCGGAAACAACCATCGAGGGAAAGCGCCTTACGAGGGCCCGAAGATCTCAGGATCGTGCGGAACGCGCTGATAGAGGCCAAGATTCTGGGAGCCACAATTGGACTCGCAAAGATCGTGGGCGATCCACAGCTGGACATGCCCTGATCGTGGGCAACCTAATCTGCCTCGCCTGAATCCTATAAAAAGGGAGAGACCCCCTCCGTCAAGAGGTACGTTACATCAATCCCAGAGCGTCTCCCTCATTCAATCCCGCCTCTAACTTGAGCGTCGGAGTGTATACCCACCGAGGCGACTCGGTGGTCTTGCAGGTGGAACCTCGGCGTCGGCATGACAAGCTCGGCCCACCTCCTTCCCTTGGTAGACACTCGGCTAAAGCCGACCCCGTTACTCCAGCAGTAACAGTATCATTTCTTTATTAGTTTATGTTTTAAATTTTATCTTAATTAGACACCATTTAGACCCCTTAAGTATACACAAAGTTTGTCGCAGTATGGTGAACCCTCTGTGCACTTCAGCAAGACGATATTTGGTTTCAAAAATAAACTCATCATAATTACTAGATGTTACTGCTCAAGCAACGAGGTCGGAAAGGCAGAGTTTTTTGGACTAGAAGTTGCCTACCTCTTGAGTGGGAGATGTCTTATCCTTTTATAGCGGTTCCACAAGTGTGGTTACGGTAAGTGGGTCGAAGACGTGCTCCGAGGTCTGCCTGAGATTCCCGTGGACTGAATTAGTGGGCATTAACTGCGGGTGGCTTGCAGTTGCAACCTTCAGGGTGTCTTGCCAATAATGGGCTTTCCATAATAACTCGGTGCACCAGGGGATTCAGTCTTGCGAATACTCACCACTCGCCTTGAAGACAACTCGGCTGATGGAACTCGTCGAGCCGAGCTGCCGGAGCCAACACACCGCCGATTAACCCCTGCCTCGGTCAGGCTAGCTAGCCTGTCTCTGTCCATAGATGTTGAGATTAAGTCGACCTAATGATTTTTGAGACAATTTTTACTTGACAAAAAATTAATTTTAAAAATTAAACTAAAATTACTATAATTTTTATCATCTCTTAATTAGTTTATGTTTGGAATTTTATCTCAATTATACATCATTTAGATTCTTAGATGTTGAGATTAAGTCGACCTAATGATTTTTGGGACAATTTTTACTTGACAAAAAATTAATTTAAAAATTAAACTAAAATCACTATAATTTGTATCATCTCTTAATTAGCTTATGTTTGAAATTTTATCTCAATTAGACGTCATTTAGATCTTTATATGTTGAGATTAAGTCAACTTAATAATTTTTGAGACAATTTTTACTTGACAAAAAATTAATTTAAAAAATTAAACTAAAATTACTATAATTTGTATCATCTCTTAATTAGCTTATGTTTGAAATTTTATCTCAATTAGACATCATTTAGATCTTTAGATGTTGAGATTAAGTCAACCTAATAATTTTTCGGATAATTTTTACTTGACAAAAATTAATTTAAAAAATTAAACTAAAATTACTATAATTTGTATCATCTCTTAATTAATTTATGTTTTAAATTTTATCTTAATTAGACACCATTTAGACCTCTTAAATATATCAGAGATGAGAGGTAAAGAAAAAAAAAAAAAAACTTGTTCACGCCTGGGCTGCTCCTCCCAGGAGGCCATGGGTTGGCCGACTTGCAAGTCGGTGGCGTGCCATCCGACTTGCAAGTCAGATAGGGTACTTTCGACTTCTTATTTTATTATTTTTTTAACGCGAAAGTGCGGTCCACTGTACAAAGTGTGCTAGATTGTGAATTTGGTTTTTTACTGTGCTATTCTCCTTAAAAAAAAATTCAAACTACGCTATTTTAAAAGAAAACCCTACATAATCCTATGTATACTGTTTCACTGACAAATAACCGAAAATTAATGATATAAAATAGAATGTTTATAGAATTTTACCAATCAAAAAGAGATTTATGTGAATCTATGTGGTGAGTCTTTGTTGGAGTTCGAAATGGACAGGTCTGTAGAACGGGGTACTTGTCATGACTGCAAACCATTGCAAACATTCAAATAGCTGTCATAAAAGGCATTTTGCGATGGTTGGAAGTCAACGAAAATATGCGCCCAATCATCGCAAATACTTTAACTAATATTTTTGTTTTATTTAAATATTTATTTATAGGATAGTATTTGCAACGGATGTATATGCCATCAAAAAAATATTTAATATTTTTTCATCGTAAAAAAAAAAATAGTATAGAAGCTATTGCAAAGACACCTTTATTTGCACGTGACAGCTCCCTCCCAGTCGGTACAAGTAGTTTAGCTTTTGCGACAGTGTTCCACTACCATCGCAATATCTGATTTTTGCGATAATCATTATAACCGTCGCAAATACGTGCATTTCCTTCAAATTTTTACAGCGGTCGTAAAAATGGTCAAATATCCCTTGTACTGTAGTGAATTAGACGCTCTTGATAACTCAAACTACTCTTCTAGTTATATAGAAGCTCGTCCAACAGAGATAGAGTTGAAATGGAGATCGCAACTAAAAGAAAAAGAAAGGGTTCACACAGCGAGTACACAGAATTGGTGTATAACCTTGTGTGGTGATTTTTAGCCACCTTCGTGCGCTAGACCCATCATGACCCAGCCCAATTCAACAGACAAACGTGGCCCTTCCACATGGCGCCACGTTTGTTCAAGAACAGCTTCAAGGTCCCGAGGCCGGTCCCTGCATTCGGGTACCAGCAGGACCCAAGAGCCGCCTCCGGATACCTTATAGCTTGTTCGGCCAAAGGCCCTCTCTTCCGAGCAGCGTCTGCTCGGCGTGTGCCTAAACCTCTTCGGCACGAGCAACACTTCCTTGCATCAGACATCTGGCAGCAAGCCATGGCTCCGGGCACCAGGCACCGAACAGCGGGCTCGACTACCGAACAACAGGTCTGGCTCACCGAGCAGGCTACCTGCTCGGTACCTTCCGCCCAGGAGAATCCAAGTAGCCATTCATCCCCTCGTGGCGGTTATAACGGCTACACCACACGCGCCCCACGATCAAGTGGTGCACTAACTGCAAAGGTTCTCAACGGACGCCTCAACGCGTAACCCCCCGCTAAGGACGCTAACAGGCGCGCCCTTTGCGGCATTGATCAAGGATGTTCCGTCCCTCTCTCTCAAGACTTCTGCCTATAAAAGGCTCCAGTGAGCCTCCATGCAGAGGTACGCAATCTAAGACACATCGCTCTGCACAACACTGAACCCTTCTTCTCCAAAGCCTCACTCGCAGTTTACTAACTTAGGCATCGGAGGGTTCTCCCCGGTTCTTCAATCGGGCCCCCCTGATTCCGTTCTGGTTTTGCAGGCATCCGTCCGCTACCAGTAGTCTTCTTCCTTTTCTCCAAGTGTAGGCCCGCTTGGCTCCGGCCCAAGCAAGAAATCACCTCCACACTTTTGGCACCGTCTGTGGGAAGCAACGTCAGCCATGGCTCGCGGACGATCTTTGTACCAGAACATAGGGAGCCGTATGACGAGGTCCCGCCAGTCGCGGGCGGACTCCTGTCAACGTGCTCCCCCCGTCGACGTCGCCGTAGCCCCTGCTGCCGCGACCGGGGGCGTCCCTGCGCCCGCCACCGTCGTGCCTACGACCGCCCTGGAGATGGCCGAACTCCGGGGACAGATGCAGCAGCTGACGGGAATCTGCCTGGGTCTCCAGGCCCAATTGGCCGGGCAGCCGGTCCCGGCAACCTCCGTTCCGTAGGAGCGTCAGGCAGAGTCGTCTCACCGGCGATCACGCACACCTTCTGCCCCGGCAAGTCGTTTCAAGAGCAGCATGCCGATTCGCTGCGGAGGTCGTGACGTGCCTTGTCTGATGAACGAGCACCGGAGCGCCGCGGTCGCTCACCCCTTCGCTCCGCGGCGGCCCCGCACCCGCCGCACTCGGTCGTGGGAGCCAACTCCCACAAGTCTGGGCGTGCGGATTCGGTCCACTCTGAACAGGAGTTGGCCAGGCGCTTGCGCCACGTCGTCGACATGGAACGTCGTGTGGACGCGATGGTCCAGCGTGCTGAGGGCAAAGCTCCGGCCGAGGAGGACCTGAACTTCCGCTCCCCATTCATTGTGGAGATCCTGGAGGCTCAGGTCTCTCCCAAGCTCCCTCTGCCTACCATCGTGCCATACGACGGCACCTATGACCCCGCGGATTACATCCATGGGTTTGAGTCGCATATGGTGTTCCACGGAGTATCTGATGCGGCCAAATGCCGGGCCTTTCCGGCCACCTTGAAGGAAACTGCTCGGGCCTGGTTCGAAGCCCTCCCTGTAGGATCCATCTCTTCCTTCCATCAGTTGAAGAAGTCCTTTCGGGACAACTTCCTGGGCGGAAGGTCGCAACCGCGCACCGCGGCCTCCCTTCTCGCTGTTCGGCAAAAGAAGGGAGAAGCACTCTGGGACTACGTCAAGAGGTTCCAGACTGAGGCGCTCCGCATCCTGCGCCTCGATGTCTCGTTAGCCACCAGTGCCCTTATCCAGGGTACTCGCGATGGTTTTCTGCAGAGGACGCTGGGAGTGCAGCAGCCTTCCACCCTTGCCGAGCTCCTCTCTACTGCACAACGCCATGAGGCGTGCGAGGAGAGTCTGGCTGCTAGCCGAGCAGAGCAAGGAGAGTCGTTGGACAAGAAGAGCCCTTCCGACATCGGTTCCGACTGTGATCAAAAGAAAGGACGGTGCAACGGCGATTCGCCGCACCGACCACACCCCTTCACCGACTACACACCTCTGACGGTGGCACCCGAACAGATCCTGGCAGAGATCAGGGATGAACCATATGTTCGGTGGCCACAGATCAGGATGTGCTCCGATCCCCGGAGGCGCAACCAGGAGAAGTATTGTCGCTTCCACCGCGACCACAACCACGATACCTTCGAATGCCGCCAGCTCAAGGATGAAATCGAGTCCCTTATCAAGCGCGGCTACCTCGGACGGTTCGTGCGCCGGAATGAAGACCGCCCCAGATGCCGAGAGCGGACTCCCGAGCAACCGATCAACAATGAGCCCAACGGGCAAGAAATCAATGTGATCGCGGGAGGATTCGGCGCAGGCGGAGAAAGCACTCAGAGCCGACGCGATTACGCAAGGCGAGTACATGCCGTGGACAGACCTCTGATACCTCAGTCGGCTCCTTATCCCTCTAATCCCGCGCACGCACGATCCGAGGAGGCCATAACCTTCTCAGACGAAGACCTTGTAGGGGTTACCACCCCACACACTGATGCGTTGGTCGTTTCGGCAACCATCAATCATTGTAATGTGCGTAGGATTCTGGTAGACAATGGAAGTGCCCCCGACATATTGGCTTATGAATGCTATCTCCTTATGGGCCTAAAAACCGACCAGCTCACCCCTGCAGAGTCACCTCTGTTCGGCTTCTGGGGGGTGTCGGTTCAGCCTATGGGTAGAGTTCGCCTCCCGATCACCCTTGGGACGGCTCCGAAGTGTGTGACCAAGGTGGTGGATTTCTTGGTCATCAGGAACATGCCCGGCTACAATGTCATCCTTGGTAGAGGTCTGATCGGGCGGATCAAGGCGGTGCCTTCATCCCTCCATCAGAAGATGAAGTTCCCCACCCCGTGCGGGGTCAGCGAGGTGCTCGGATGCCAGTGCGAGTCTCGACGGTGTTATGTCCTTTCTCTAAGGGACAAGCAGCCACTCGCGGCTCCAGCACCTGTTCCTCCACCGGCTGACCAGCCTTCCACCAGCTGCGGAGCTCCTGCCGAGGACCTGCTTCTAGTCCAAGTGGACGACGACCCAGAACACGTCCTATACATTGGCACGTTACTAGCGGAAGCCGAGCAGCCGCGGTATAGAACCTTCCTGCTAGCTAACTCAGACATGTTCGCATGGTCTGTCGACGAGCTACCGGGCATCCCTCCAGAGGTGATGGTGCATCGCCTCCGCCTGGACCCACGGGTCCCACCAGTTCAACAAAGGAGGCGACCCGTCAACTAAGAACGACAGACCGTGATCCGAGATCACGTCGTCAAAAGCCAAGCCGTTGGGCTCCTCCAGGAAGACCAGTACCCAAGGTGGATCTCCAACATAGTCCTCGTACGCAAAACCACCGGCAAATGGCGCGTATGTGTGGATTACAAGGACCTCAACAAAGCAATGCCCAAGGATAACTTCCAGCTGACGCGCATCGATCAGCTGGTAGACGCTACGTCCGGGCATGAGCTCCTCAGCTTCTTGGATGCCTACTCTGGCTATCACCAGATCATTATGCATCCCCCGGATCAAGACGCCACCACGTTCTTCACAGACTTGGGGTTATACTGCTTCACCAGGATGCCCTTTGGTCTGAAAAACGCGGTCGCGACATACCAGCGTCTGGTCAATAAGATGTTCGAGCAGCAGATTGGGCGCAACATGGAGGTCTACGTCGACGACATGTTGGTCAAAACGCTTCCGAGCACTGACCACATCTCTGACCTCGAAGAGACCTTCGCAACTTTGCGAAGGTACAACATGAAGCTCAACCCAGCCAAGTGTGCGTTTGGAGTGCGCTCAGGAAAGTTCCTCGGCTTCCTCGTCTCAAACAGAGGAATAGAGGCCAACCCTGAGAAAATCCAAGCAATACTTGAAATGAGCAGCCCTAAAACGGTACGCGACGTCCAACGTTTGACTGGACGTCTAGCCACACTCAACTGATTCATGTCCCTAGCAGCAGAAAGGAGCTTCAACTTCTTCAAATTGCTGCGAGGACCCAGAGGCTCCTCACAGCAAGGGGGGCATGTACGGTGGTCCGAGGACTGCGAAGTTGCCTTCGCTGAGTTGAAGGCATATCTGGCAGCCCTACCTATTCTCTCGAAACCTGTGCTCGGGGAACCCTTGTTCGTATACCTTTCGGTTACCGAACACTCCATCAGCGCAGTATTGATCAGAGAAGAGGGAGCGGCCTAGTGTCCCGTTTACTACATCAGCAGGGTCCTTCAAGAAGCTGAAAGAAGGTATCCCCGAGCAGAGAAACTCGCCCTTGCTCTGGTCACGGCTGCCCGGAAACTTAGGCCCTACTTTCAGGCCCACTCAATAACGGTTCTCACCGACCAGCCGCTGAAGTCTATCCTTCAGCGGCCAGAGGCTTCCGGACAGCTCATTAAATGGACCATCGAGCTAGGCGAATTCGACATCAGCTACTGTCCAAGGACGGCCATCAAAGCATAAGCATTGGCGGACTTCGTCGCGGAATGCACTCTCCCTACCGAACAGGATCCCCCTCTGGCCGACGAGCCCCCATGGGTGCTCTACGTCGACAGATCCTCGTGTTTCACAGGGAGTGGAGCTGGCCTGGTCCTCACCTCTCCGGAGGGTTTAGAGTTCCAATATGCCCACTGGTTCCGCTTTGCGGCCTCCAACAACGTTGCCGAGTACGAAGCGTTGCTGTCCGGAATCCGAATGGCTAGGCACCTTGGAGCCCTTCGACTTAGGGCCTTCAGCGACTCTCAATTGGTTGCCGGCAGGGTGAACGGACAGTTCGAAGCAAGGGAGCCACGCATGGCCCAGTACCTTCAACAGGTCAAGAGCCGAGCAGAAGGCCTCCTCTACTTCGAAGTCATACACGTTCCACGAGAGCAGAATGCGCGAGCCGATGCACTTGCCAAGTTGGCGTCTTCAGGTGACATCGCCCCTTCTCGCTCCATATTCATTGAAGAACTCGTTGCACTGAGCACCGAAGTGGATGTGGCAGCTATTGACTCCGACCCTCCATTTTCGAACTGGACGGACCCTCTCCTAGCCTATCTACTTCGAGGCGAGCTTCCCCCTGAGCAGGGTGAAGCCCGGAAGGTCAGACTGCGTTCTCAGCGTTTCACCCTCATTGAAGGCAAGCTTTACTGACGGTCCCTTTCAAGACCCCTCTTACGGTGTCTCAGCCCTGAAGAGGCCCTTTCGGCTATCAAAGAGGTTCACGAGGGATTGTGCGGAAGCCACTTGGGGGGCAGAACACTGGCACACAACATTATTCGAGCAGGGTTCTGGTGGCCCTCTCTGCAAAAGGACTGTATGTCTTTCGTCAGAAGGTGCCCAGAATGTCAGAAGTTCGGGCAGCTCATTAAGCAACCTGCCGAGCAACTTCATACCCTGTTTGAGCCTCGTCCTTTCGCCAGGTGGGGAATTGATATCCTGGGTCCCTTCCCAGAAGCCCGGGGTCGGAAGAAGTTCTTGTTCGTGACCATCGACTACTTCACCAAGTGAGTCGAAGCGGAACCCGTTACAACAATCACCGAACAAGCCACGTGGAAGTTCATCTGGAAGAACATCCTCTGTAGGTTTAGCATCCCAAGAGTGATTACCTCCGACAACGGGAAGTAGTTCGATAGCACCTTCTTCAAGCAGAAGTGCGCTGAACTTGGCATCTACAACCACTTCACCTCCGTGGCATATCCTCAGGCAAATGGTCTAGTCGAAAACGCCAACCGTACGTTGCTGCACGGGATTCGCACGAGAGTCAAAGTTGTCAGTAGTTTGTGGATTGACGAGCTCCCTAATGTGTTGTGGTGCCATCGAACAACTGCTCGGGTAGCCACCGGGGAGACCCCTTTCCATTTGGCATATGGCACAAAGGTCGTTGTACCTTTGGAAGTAGCTCTCCCCACTCTCCGGACAACTCACTTCGACGAGGCCGCCAATAATCGCGCGCTTAGGGAAAACTTAGACATGCTTGGCGAACGCCAAAGTGACTCCAGTATCAGACTAGTCTCCTACCAACAGCGACTTGCGCAATATTATAACACCCGAGTTCGGGAAAGGCGCTTCTTCGAAGGGGACCTTGTTCTTCGCCGTTGCTCGGCATCAGACCCCCGAAGAGCAGCTGGCAAACTCGCCCCCAAATGGGAAGGACCTTATCAGGTCACCCAGGTTCTTGGAAAAGGCTCTTACAAGGTAACTACTCCTAGTGGCGGGGTCATACCCAGAACCTGGCATGTATCCAACTTGAAGGCTTACTGTTTATAAAAGCCTTCTGTTTGGCATCCTACTTCTCTCCTACCAGTTCTTTTGGCCGGCTAGAGACGAAATCCAAAACATCCTTATCTCAAGATCTTTAGCTCACAAGGATGTAACGACATCTCCTAGTATGAAGATGTTCCACAAGCACCCCAGGCCAGAATACCCACAGTTCATAACAACATGTGCGGTAATTGCGAACACTTCTAAACGACCGACGAATTCCGATTCGGACAGAACACTTGCAAGGTAAGGAGATAGAAAAAGCGAAGCCATTTTTTAAAAAAAAGAGGAGATCTATTCAGATTCGGTACAAAAGCTCGTTTTGGCAGAGCTACCAAAGAAAAAGGGAAGGATGATATATTCAAAGGACCTGTCTGGAGGCACCAGCGCCATCGTCTACAGGAGGCATTCGCCCTGACTGGAACTGGGCAAAGCCTACTCCATCCAGACGAGCATCATTAGTTCGGCGTCTCCACTCCCCAACGGCAGCCTCGAATGCCTCTCGGGCATGCTCGGTTGTTGCAAGCCCCCGCCCGAGCTTCTTCCCGACATCGAGGCCCACCTTGTAGCAGCGGGCCCCAAACTGCTCCAAGTCTTCCTTGAAGCACGGACCCGCCTTGTATTCGGCAACTCCTCGGTCCTTCGCATCAGTTAAGACGCGGGCGAGCGCCTCCTTTTCCGTGCGTGCAACGGCCAAGTGAAGCTCGGAAGTCCGAAGTGCGTCTTTGAGGTTATTCACCTCATTCAGCAGCTTGGCTTCGCGGGCCTTATGTTGTTGTACCAGGTCGTTGCAGAAGGCGGATTCCGCCTCCCACAGTTGTTTCTGATTCTGGGCGCATATGGAAAGCTTCTTCAGCACGCTCAGAGAGTTCGTGATCCCGTCTATCAGCGCCCCTACATCGACATCGTCGTCGTCATGTTCAGCAGGGTGCTCCAGGCGATAGACCCCACTTGAGTGCTCGGGGGTCTCCTCCGGGCTCAGTTGCTGGCATCGCGCCAACACTTCCAGCTGAGACGCGGTAGGGCATGGAGGTAGGACCCTCGAGGTTTGGCCTTCGAGGCGCTCCAGGGCCGCTTCCAACATGGCCTCTGAAGGAAGCGTTGGCGACTTCCGCCCCAGCACTTGAGAGAGAGGCCTCCGATCTTCTTCAGAGGCGACCTGGTCCTCGGCAGCCTGGATCATTTGCCCTGCGGAAGGGCCTCCTTCAACCGCTGTGGGGACCTTGGCCGCCACCTCCTGGTTCTCCGCGGCAACGGGAGATTTTTGGCCCCCCCCTTCTCGGTCTCAGCGACCTGTCCGGCCCCATCATCACCCACGCCGACTGTTTGTGCTATCGCCTCAACAACCGCCTCAGTGGGGGGAATGGGGGGCAAGACGTCAGTCGTCGTCGAACTCCTCTCCACAACAACAGGGGCTGTCGTCTCTGAGAGGACGGTCCCCTCGAGTACTTCAGCTGTGCACGGGGCTTTCTCGCCCCCTTGCACGGTCGTCTTCTCGCCAACGGGCGCAGCACTCCGCTCGTCGGCTCCGATGCTCGAGGCCCCCGTCGGATCCACCTCTTGTGGATAATCCCCAACGGAGCCTAGGGGTGCAATGTCCTCGTCCGCTCCTCGGACGAGCTCCCCGACTCGTCGCTCACCACGACGAGCCCCAGTTCGGTGGCCATTTGAGATTTGCGCTTCTTCAGTGCTTCAAGACGAGGGATCTCTCCCTCAATATCTTCCTCGTCGTCCTCTTCCACCATTCGCGACGCGGCCTCCTCTAGCTGCCTCTTCCTCCTTATCAAAGGTCGCGGGTCCACCTCCTCCTCTCCGGCTTCGCCCTCAGACATCTGTTGCTCGGAGACCACCGGTCTCCTTTTGGTGGTCTGAGGCTGGCTCGCTCCTCCTTCTTCGGTCAAGGACGGCAGCACCGCTCTCGCAGAAGCCTTCATTACCGCCTTCTTCTTCAAACGGATCTTCTTTGGCCTCTTGGCAGCGACTGGAGAGCCCTCAACAGAACGCCCCTCTGCAGGAGCCGGCGCCGCCATGGCAGTTGTCACCGAGGAAGGAGCCCTCACTGCAGTAGGGATCCTTATCACGGCAGAAACGGCATCGCCCTCGAAAACCAAATGAGGGGTGATGGTGATCTGCTCGGCGTAATCCTCGTTGGCCTCCTGGTCCCGACCAGCAACTACCTCCTCGACACCTGCAATCCAAAGAGGGGGAAAGCACACAGTTAGAAGACAATTATGCGATAGACATACGATTGCAACGTGATCAGGTACTTACTCCATGGTCAGCTTAGACCATGCTGCACGAGTTGGAACTCCGTCAGGTAGCCCTCCCCGTTGCGCACGTATGCTCGGTTCAGGCTATCTGAAGCCTTCGCTTCATCTTGGATCAGGAAGGGGTATGTATCCTTCCTCGCCGTTTGGACTCTGGTCGGGAACCCCCACTCTGCACCGTCGCGTCGCTTGACGAAGAAGAGCCGCTTCATCCAACCTTTGTTGTTGGAATACTTCTTCGTCAACTCAATCTGCATCCTGTCCGATCGATGCTTGGTATAGTAAACACCAGCCCCGGATCCTGGTGAGGAGGTGAGGCGGAATTGCGCCCGGAACACCTCCGCTGAACCTCGGACTTTCCAGAGCTTGCAGACGACGCAGAAAATGCAGATAGTACGCCATGAGTTTGGCGTAAGCTAGATCAGCGCAAGACCCCATCGGTTCAGCAGCGCCTTCGCCACCTCTGGCAGCGGCAGTCGGAATCCAGCCTCCATGTGGTCGAGCGATAGAGCGAGGCACCCAGGCCTATTCGTCAGTTGCGAGTCCTCCTCCCTCGCCATCACAATCTCGTATTCATTGCCGATCCGGAAGCGCTTCCAGAGGCCCTCGTAATGGCGGCATCGTGACCCCCGGGCGTTCGCCGGCGCCACTCCGCTCACTTCGGCAACTGCGGCAGCCTTTCCCTTGCTGGCCATCACTGGAAGTTGCAGAGACGAAGAAGATGATCGCGAACAGGAGGAAGAAGATGCTTGGGGAGCAACCAGGCTCTGCGAAAAAGCTAAGTGCGTGGGTTCCCCACTTGTGCCCCTCCTCTTCCTTATAAGGAAAGGAGGGCGCGAAATTCAAAATGCCAAGGCGGCGCCCCCCACTCCAAAGTGACCATTCAGATGTACCGCGGAGAGCCCCCTGGCTCGACACGTCACCCCGCCATCATGGGGTTACCTCCGTTATCGAGGAGGTATTGTGAGCGTCATCGCCTCGCCGCCGCCCATACATCCGAGGTCATCGTCACATTTAATATGGAGGTGACGTTCGAGCAGGCTTCCGCCCTCGAGCGTCCTGATTCCCGAGCTCACTCGATGGCGTGAGGGGCAAATGTGGTGGCTATTTTTAGCCACCTTCGTGCGCTAGGCCCATCATGGCCCAGCCCAATATAACAGACAAACGTGGCCCTTCCGCATGGCGCCACGTTTGTTCGAGAACAACTTCAAGGTCCCGAGACTGGTCCCTGCATTCGGGTACCAGCAGGACCCAAGAGCCGCCTCCGGATACCTTATAGCCTGTTCGGCCAAAGGCCCTCTCTTCCGAGCAGCGTCTGCTCGGCGTGTGCCGAAACTTCTTCGGCACGAGCAACACTTCCTTGCATCAGACATCCGGAAGCAAGCCATGCCTCCGGGCACCAGGCACTGAACAGGGGGCTCGACTACCGAACAGCAGGTCTGGCTCACCGAGCAGGCTACCTGCTCGGTACCTTCTGCCCAGGAGAATCCAAGTAGCCCTTCATCCCCTCGTGGCGGTTATAACGGCTACACCACACGCGCCCCACGATCAAGTGGTGCACTAACTGCAGAGCTTCTCAACGGACGCCTCAACGCGTAACCCCCCACTAAGGACGCTAACAGGCGCGCCCTTTACGGCATTGATCAGGGACGTTCCGTCCCTCTCCCTCAAGACTTCTTCCTATAAAAGACTTTGGTGAGCCTCCATGCAGAGGTACGCAATCTAAGACACATCTCTCCTGCACAACACTGAACCCTTCTTCTCCAAAGCCTCACTCGCAGTTTACTGACTTAGGCATCAGAGGGTTCTCCCCGGTTCTTCAACCGGGCCCCCTGATTCCGTTCTAGTTTTGCAGACATCCGTCTACTACCGGTGGTCTTCTTCCTTTTCTCCAAGTGTAGGCCCGCTTGGCTCTGGCCCAAGCAAGAAATCACCTCCACACCTTGTATGATCTACATGGAATGATAAAATTTGAGAGAAGATAGCATCATTAAAATATATCTTATTTCATTTTTTAATAAAAAATATTTTGAATAAATTTTGTCACTGAAAAATAAGTACTATATTTTTTGGAGTAGGTATTAGTGTATTACATTTTTTTTTTGGGGGGGGGGGGGGGTGTTCTAGCTAAGTGGCTAGGCCACTAGCTCAACAACCCCCCACCGAATATCAAATCGGCCCCTCCCCCAACTGACCCATCTTTAAAGTTATGTTTGGCATTATGATAGATTAGGGGTAATTTTTTTTTGGAGATATCCTCTCTCTATCTCCGATCTATCTAAATATTAAATATAACTTTAATATATTACTTGTTGAGAAGAGAAGACGAAGGCCATCATTTGCAAAAAGGGAACGTTATGTGCACAAAAAAAGATATTTTTAGGTGCGTATATATATTTGGAAGAGGTTTATGTTGTTAATATCGCTAATATTTAAAAATAAATAGGGAGGATAAAAAATTAAATATTAAAATAACATATTAATCATATCGTATTGATGGTATCCGAAATTCGGAGAATTTCTAACAGAGAACTACTTGAGAGTTTGCAACAAACTATAGCCCCCGTTGAAAGTGGGCACAAACATCACCCTCTCCAATGTCAGGTGAGTTTGTTGCAAACCGCCGAGACTTTCCCTTCCTAACACGGTCCAACTCCACAGTGCCGCTGCCATCCCATGATTAACTCGAAATGCGTGACCCCTGCTTAAAACGGTTAAACCACTGTTCACTTTGCGAACCCGTGTCTTTCCAACGCCGAGCGCGCCCATGGAAGGGCGGCACTCGGCCGTCCCTGGGGAAGGCCGTCCGATGACTTTCGCGTGTTCGACGAAATGCCCGAGAGATGCTTCCGCCCACGGACGGCAACGTTCGAAGTCGCGGGCTACCACAACAGGCCCATGGGTCTCCCGTATTTTGTTTGTGATGCTCCCGGAGGGAATCTCGCTGACCCATTTCAAATGTACGTGCATTCCTTTGCCGTTGACTGAGCAACTATGTAGGCGCGTGCGCGTTCTTTGATAGGAGGGCGGGGGGTTTACTTCTTGCACAGAGATAGAAGAGAGAGGAGCAAAAAGGTATTCTATTTGTTTCGTGTACCTTCACGGGAAACCACAGTGCGATTTGTAAATTAATACATGTGATGTAAAGAAAATTTATGATGAAACCATCAAGAAGCTCTTTTTTAATGTTTTCATCTCCATTCAGAAAAGTCAATGGGTGCAGTAAGATTTTCTATGGGCCGTGTTTGTAGCTTGATCCGTGCATACCTATCGAGCATTGTTACAAGTTGCCGCTTCTTATGCAGCATTAGCCGAAATTTCTAAACTATTCTCATGCCGCAGCTGCACTTCTCATATGCACATTTCATGCCCTAATTGTTTAGAAATTTGGAATGATGCGGTATCATTGTTTTTTTTCCTTTAGAAGTCAACCAGTAGACTTGTAGTACAATGGGCTTGCCTTTTTCTAGTGGGTATGGGTTTGGTAACCCACGTACCCAATAGCCCAACCGCCATGTTAATGGGGTGGAGAAAGATCCAACAAGTCCCTTTCGTACGTAAGGATGTACTGGGTAAAAAGAAAGGTGAATATTGCCCCTCCTTTGTGCGGTGGTATTCCACAGAACGTGTGTTTTTTTGGGGTTTTTTTTCTGTTCTTCTTCCTCAGTGATCAGATCGTGGGTGCTGTTATTTGAGGTTCTACGGAACTATTTGAGGAGCATTGTTTCAGAGGAAGATTGGGTTGATTTGGGATTTGCTTGTTTCGATTTGAGGAAGATCACTCGAGATTGATGTAAGAGTATCTTTCCACTCTGTATTTTTTCTACATCATAATGAAGTCTCTCTGCTCTTTCCGTGGATGTAGAAAGATACATCGTCTTTCTAAGCTACGTAAATCTTGTTGTCTCTTCTTGTGGTGTGTTTGTCGATTTTATTGCAGAATATTCTCACCAACACTCCCGACATCTTTTCAATCTGTAAGATGGTTTACTTGCATCCCTTTCTATGCTTTTGTGTCCTCAAATTGTCTCTGACACTGGGGATGGCTACGAACACAACGTCAGTTCATGTTGGTGTTATTCTCGACATGGGGACTCTTCTGGGGAAGATGTGTCACACCACCATATCCATGGCAATTGATGATTTCTACGACATACACGACTACTACACTACAAGGTTGGTGATTCACACCAGGGACTCTGAGGAAGATGAAGCTGGTGCAGCATGGGCAGGTATCCAACTATCTTCTCCTTTAATAGAATTCTGGTATATTGGTGGTGAAACAAGTCCAGGATCATATTGAGCTATTAGATCAGGCTTATGTCTTATGGGTTGTTGTTATTAGTTCAACAATGAAGTTGTTACCACCTGAGTTTTTCTTACCATGTTTTCAGCTCTTGACCTGCTGAGAAATGTGCAAGTTCAGGCCATCCTAGGACCCATAACGTCGGCGCAGGCTGAGCTTGTAGCAGACTTTGGAAAGAGAGCTCAGGTCCCAATCATCTCATTCTCAGCAGCAAGTCCTTCGCTCTCACCAGCTCAGAAGCCATACTTTATTCGAACAGCACTCCATGATGCACATCAGGTGAATGCTATCTCGTCCATCATCAATCACTTTGGATTTAGGGATGCCATCCCCATATGTGAGAGTACCTACCACGGGGCTGCAATGTTACCTTATCTAGTGGATGCACTCCAGGCAACAGGTATTCGTGCTCCATATAGGAGTCTGATTTCCCCTTCTATTAGTGATGAACAGCTTGAGAAGGAGCTGTACGATTTGATGAACATGAAAATTAGTGTGTTCATCGTGCACATGCCAGCATCTCTTGGTTCTCGCCTATTTTTGAAGGCAAGAGATGTGGGACTTATGGGAAATGGTTATATCTGGATCGTAACTGATTTCCTGACAAATTTCTTGCATCTCTTAGATCCTGTGGTGGTTCATTCCATGCAAGGTGTCCTGTGTTTGAGGCCTTACCTACCCAACACAGAAGAGCTTCACAATTTTACAGCTCGCGCAAGAGCAAGGTTCGAAAAAGATAATCCAGGCATTAAACTCACAAACATAAACATTTTTGGAATATGGGCATATGATGCAGCGTGGGCACTTGCAGGGGCTGCAGAGAAGGTGGGTGTTGGAGCTCTAGTTTCAGATAATTCAACAGCCAAGTTCAGTCGAAAGCTTCTCGAGGTGATCTCAGATGAAAAATTCAATGGCAAGAGTGGGGAAATCCATATGGTGGAGGGGCAGTTGAACTCATCCTCATTTCAGATAACCAACATAGCAGGAAAAAGGCAGAGAATGATAGGGATCTGGTCGCCAACCCATGGAATCTCTGGCCTTGGCTTAAGCAATATTCATGAAAAATACTTGGCATCCACCATGAATCAGGAGAAGATTTTATGGCCTGGAGATGCAACATCTGCATCAAGGGGCTGGGAACTATTGGCAAGTGGAAGGAAGCTGAGAATTGCTGTTCCAGAAAAATCTGGCTTCAGAGAACTTGTGGATGTGAAACACGATCCTGTCACGAATGCAACATTGGTGACTGGCTATTGCATCGATGTTTTTGACACTGTAATGAAGACAACTCTTCCTTATTCAGTAAACTATGAGTATGTATCAGCTAACAACCGTGAAAGATGGACTACACAGAACTACAATGGACTATTAAATGAAGTGTTTTACAAGGTAACTATGTAAAGATACTAATTGGGATGCTTCATTCTCTCCAGCATGCTACTGATTAATTACAATGGCTATATGAGCAGAAATACGACGCTGTCGTGGGGGATACAACCATCTTGGCAAATCGATCCTTTTATGTGGATTTTACATTACCATTCACAGAGACAGGGGTTTGGATGGTTGTCCAAGCCACAGAGGATGGAAACACAAACGGATGGATATTCACGAAGCCAATGACAGTAGATCTCTGGATGGGAAGTATAGCATTCTTCTGCTTCACTGGCTTTGTGGTGTGGGCCATTGAACAACGGGTCAACTTGGAGTTCAGAGGTCCACCACACAAACAATTGGGCACCATCTTCTACTTCACCTTCTCAACACTCGTCTTCGCTTATAGTTATGTAATTCCTCTTAGTCAGTTTAGATATCAGAAGAATATCTTGTTTCCATTGACTAATCTCTCATTCTGTGAACCTTTCAGAGGAAAGACTCCAGAGTAACTTCTCTCGTGTTGTAGTGATCATTTGGGTGTTTGTTGTGCTCATCCTCACAACGAGCTACACAGCAAACTTGACATCAATGCTTACGGTCAAACAGCTCCAGCCACCCACTTTGACCGATCTCCTGAACAATGGAGACTACATCGGATACCAAGCTGGCTCGTTTGTTGGAGACTACCTCAGGGAGCTCAACTTCGACGTGTCCAAGCTCAGGGCCTATTTTTCCCCAGATGAGTATGAGTATGCCCTCTCAAGAGGGAGCCACAATGGTGGAGTGAGTGCAATATTTGATGAGATGCCATACATCAGGGTTTTTCTCAGAGAGCGTTGTTCCAGATACAGCATCTTCGGGCCTATTGTTAATACTCGGGGATTCGGATTTGTGAGTTCCATTATCTTATCTCCTTATTAAGATTATGAATGAAATAATTTCAATATTCATAGTGTTTGGAACTCTCTCTTTTTTTGTTACTTATCACATGCCTAAAAGAATAGACATGCTTGAGGAAACTAAATAGTTACTGAAGAGCCTGTGAACCAGTGGCAAAACATTCTACCCAAAATATAGATCATGGTGGGAACAACACACAACACACCCCTCAAAAAAAAAAAAAAAAAAAAAAACCTGCGTTGGAAGGAGAGATTTTATTTTTAAGCCCATGGGTTTGAACTTTGAAGGGCCTATCCCAAGTGTTCCAATGAATAGTGAGGCTTATAGGGGATTTATTTTCTCACAATGGGACCTCCAGATCCAGAATAGTCATCAAACATAAGGTGTCCGTTTGAAAATTGCATGTGAAAAAAATCTTCTATGTATGAAGGATTGGTTGGAACCTATAAATACCTTGAAGAAAAAAGAATATTCGATAGTTGTTGATTTGCCAAGATGTTTTTTTTCCCACTTTTTTTCTTGAAAGACCTGTGCCTCCAGTTTGACGGGGATTCTAGCCACTGGGTATTACTCAATGATAACAAAGAGAGGTTACCAAATTCAATTTGAACATGTTGAGCAGCAAGCAAAACAGAAGTTTTAGAAAGAAGAGGAGATATATCGGGGGTGTGCTTTGGAATTCGTCACAAATTTTCAGCTCTGTTATTATGAGGCTGCAAGACATTAGACCACAGATGCCATCTGTGATCAGCTTCCTATGGGAAGCTGTAACTTGGAGCTCCCCCGTTGAAAGGTTAGCGTCCATATGCAGAGAGGGATTAGTTTTTGTCTCTCAGGAAATTAGTCAAATTTGCATATGCGTGCCATCTGTCATGAGAAGATGGTGGCCAGAACTGGCTTCCCAGGTAGAAATCCTGCCAACTATGCCCCTAGTAGATGGGAGCACTTTTAAGCATAATTCTTGCTACAAGATCCTTGAGCAATGCTCATGTGTAAGTAGTAACAAGTGAATGCCACCGCATTGCTTCTTGCATTTTGATTTCCTCTTGTTTAATGCTCTTGCAGGTGTTTCCCAGAGGCTCCACTCTGGTCCCTGACATCTCAAGGGCCATTCTGAATGCCACGGAGATGAAAAAGTTAATACCAGTTGACAAGAAATGGTTTGGGGACCAGACGACCTGTTCAAGCGCAAACAGGGCCTTCAGCTCAAACAAGCTGACCTTCAATGACTTCTCCGGCCTCTTCACCATCAGTGGTGTTGTTTCTGCCGCATGTCTCCTCTTTTTCATCGGTCAATACATCCACAAAAACTGGGATGAACTGAGAACAGTGTCTTCTGGGGACCCCCTTTGGAAAAGAGTGATTGCATGGGCGAAACACTACAGCCAGATGAACCCTGACCTTCTCAGGAGCTTACCTCCTGTTTATGGTTGTCATGGCACGAGCTCTGTTGCTGCAGAGGTTGCAGATTCTACACCTGTGGCTGACGCCCAAAGGAATCACCCAGGCTCGGAGTCTACTCCAATGAAAGATGGACCCCAAGAAGAAACACCCGCAGCCTCTACTGAGCTGGGGTATTCCCCTGCGGCTCTGGAGAGAAGCCACAATAGCTCTATTGAACTAACTACTGCAAGTGGGTGATCAGGCACCCATTGTCTCATTCGTCCCTAATCCTTTGCACATTTGCAACAACTATTATTCAAAAATTATTTATCTACGAGGTTTAATAATTGCAACAACTGGCTAGCAACAATAAGGACTGTGCTAGGTATATTGTTCCAGCAAAGTCCTTCTCAAGACATCCAATACGTCAAATGTTCATAGAGACTAGGATCGCCATACTAGTTTTGCCCTAAAAGTAAATGCATTTCGACATAAGCGGTCCGTCTTGTATGAAACTTTACCACCACTGCTCATGTCGATGGGAGTCGCCGACCAGGGGACGCAAACTCCAAATATTGGCGTCTAGAGTGAGTGACCCTTGTTTGTCAGCTTTTTAGTCATAAACTTGTCAAAGGTTTTTAGGTGGACAATAAAGTTATTTTAAGTACTACAGAAATATAAGCAATTTTCCCATACAAACTACCGTCAGGGTAGAACTTTTCCTTTTTTTTTTATGGGTGGACCTGTGGTGGCTTACACACAAAGGCAAAGAGTTTGGAGCGCCTCTCTCTAGACTCTCTAGAGAGAGAAGCTTCTGGTTTTCTTGCTAGGGTTCATCTCTCATGATGTTTCTCCAGCAGACCTCGTCGCCAGTTATGGTGGACCTCATCACCAGCTCGTTAGAGGACTCGTCATCGTTGACATCTAGCATCTCAATTCGTCGACTTTAGCTAGTTTCTTTTCTTTTCTTTTCTTTTTTTTTTTTTGGGGGGGGGGGGGAGACTGGGGAGCACCTTTGGTGATCCCCCTCACCCCCTCCTCCTTGCAACCTTTGTCTTTGCTTTATCTATCCTATTCTCTCTCCTCCCACCCTCCCTCTTCTCTGTTTGCCCTCTTCTTTCTCTTATTTTCAGTTCTGTTTCCATCGCCTTCCCGTACGCCGATCGTCTTCTTCTCTGCCTCCCTTCCTCTAGTTCCTCCCTGCCTCTCTATCTCTCCTTCCAACTTCGTGTCGGAGATTTTTCTGTCCTTCTAGATCTAGATTTGTGCCCCATCTATCTCTTGTTTTCTAATTTTGTTTCCCTAATATCTCCAGCGATACTACGTCTCTCTTTCTGCTCGTTTCTTCTTTGATAAACCCTTCCACCTGTGAATTGCCCTTTCGTGAAGCACCCCTCCACCATCGCCTCCCCTTCTACCTTGGTTCTACCATGTAGCACCCTTTTTTCCTTTTACGTTCCAGTTTCTTTTCCTTTTGGCCATTTTTTGGCATCTCCCCAACGGTGACGCCTAGTTCCCACTGGAGATTTCAGGCGATCATGTGCCTTCCATCCGGCCTCGGCTCATTACTTAGATTGCTCTTTTGTTTAGTGTATTGATCTTAGTGTGCTCTTTTGCTGCAGGATCAGATTCAATGAAGTTGAAGGCTCATCAAGCTCCTCAGGCTCTTGTACCACTCTTCCTTTCCCCTCAACGTTGGGGTTGAAGGATTTGGTTTTAGCTCATGATTGAGGCTTCATCTGCACTTTATGTTCATGAGTACATCTTCTGAGCTTCCCATCTGGTGCACATGTGATGCAGTCGTTGTTCTTTGGAGTGGATGTTCATTGGAGCTTACTGTTCTCCTCAATTTGGCTTCTATTTTGTCGATTTGATCTTGCATCTAGCTATAATGTGTTGTGTTTGTAAGTAGATGTTCCCTCTTTTGTCTCCCTCAATTGTTGTTTTATTTTCTTATGCTTGCTAATTGAGGTAAGGGAACGGGTATGGGTGCTCTGCTGCCACCTACCCTGCCTATGTGCAGGGGATGGGCAGATGTGTTTTTTGCTTTCAATTTTTTCTCTCTCTTGTACCTCTCTGGTTAATAATATAAATATGGGAAAATTAATTGGGGGTCCTTGTCAGAGCCTGGTACTTATTTCCTCGTCCCTGTCAGAATACCGGTTGATGTAAAGTCCCTGCTTTTCTCCAGGTTTAATTTCCAGTCCCTGCTTTTCAGATGTCACCATTTACGGCCCTCCACACACGATTTCCGTCTCCTTGGCCTCCGTCTCTTTTTCCCATTCCCGTCTTACCCTTCCCTCCTTTTTTCCATCGCCTGTTCCCCAAACGACGCTGACGCTTCGGTGGCCCGTGAACTCTGACCCATGCGAAGTTACTCTTACATACCCTGCCAAGAACTGATACAGCAACCATTGACAGCACTTACAAACCGCCTTTCGAAGGCCCGTGAACCGTTCTTCACACTATAAAAGGAACCCTGGGTCATTCCTATCCTTCATCACAAGCTTCCCTCGCTCTTCTTCTTCCTATCTTTCTTGCTCGTCTTCTTCATCTTTATTTGCAGATGTCTTCATCTAACCGTGCTCCCCGGAGGGATGGCAAGGCACCTGCCTCACCGGTGCCACCGTCGCCCCCGGCTCTACCTTTCCCGGAGACGTACAGCCCCGACTACTGGAACGGATTTTACGTTGGGTGGACGATGGCTTTACAGAAAGCCTCTCGGCTGTACCACCACAAGGGCCTCACCAACATCCTCCCTGACATTGGCCCTAGGGTAGAACACATATCTTCCTCACCTTCCCCTCGTCCCTCCCCGGCCCGCTCCTATTCCTCCCCTCCCTCGTCCACCGAGTAATCGGGTTAGGGTGTTTAGAATGTCTCCCTCCCCGACCAGTTCCTCCCCTCCCCTCCCATCCCTTCCTACACCTCACCTCCCCTCCCCTCCCTCCCTTCTCTGCAATCCTTCTTATTCCTCCCCTCCCCTCCTATCTCTGCTGTCCTTATTTGTCCCCTCCCCTCCGTTTCATTCCAGTGTCCATGCTATTGGGTTACGGAGTTAAGATTGTAACAGTGCTTGTTTATGGAATATAAATATTTTCCTTATATGCAGTCTTCTGTGGGCTTGTATGTGCTATCTATGATGCGTGTACTGTAATACTAACAGGTTCCTCCGAAGCGGTCAAGCTGTACTGCTGGAACTGTAACCCCATAGCATGGACACTGTAATGAAAAAGGGCACATACTGTAACACGGGAAACAGGTAATGTAATAAATAGTTGTAGCTTTAGTTCTCGAACTGTAACCTCCTATCATGCAAACTATAAAACATAAAGGTTACGACTGTAACAGCATTCCAACTG
This sequence comes from Colocasia esculenta, assembly GCA_014218235.1. NCBI lineage: Eukaryota > Viridiplantae > Streptophyta > Magnoliopsida > Alismatales > Araceae > Colocasia > Colocasia esculenta. The sequence goes on along the minus strand of CM024755.1, from coordinate 25,651,206 downwards.
TAACCTCATAGCATGCATACTATAATGACAATAGCTAAGTACTGTAAAAGATTTCAACTGATACTGTAATAATGTGTTCTGGAAATGTAACCTCCTATTATGTATACTATAAAAGAATAGGTAAAGACTGTAAGAGGATTCTACACACATTGTAATGAGGTAGGCGTAGCTGGGCGCTCAAGCTGTAAGACAGTACTTCAACTGTAACCTAGTATCATTTATACTGTAACAGGAATAGGTAAAGACTGTAACAGGATTCTACACACACTGTAATGAGGTAGGCGTAGCTGGGCGCTCAAGCTGTAAGACAGTACTTCTTCAACTGTAACGTAGTATCATTTATACTGTAACAGGAATAGGTAAAGACTGTAACAGGATTCTACACACACTGTAATGAGGTAGGCGTAGCTGGGCGCTCAAGCTGTAAGACAGTACTTCTTCAACTGTAACGTAGTATCATTTATACTGTAACAGGAATAGGTAAAGACTGTAACAGGATTCTACACACACTGTAATGAGGTAGGCGTAGCTGGGCGCTCAAGCTGTAAGACAGTACTTCTTCAACTGTAACGTAGTATCATTTATACTGTAACAGGAATAGGTAAAGACTGTAACAGGATTCTACACACACTGTAATGAGGTAGGCGTAGCTGGGCGCTCAAGCTGTAAGACAGTACTTCTTCAACTGTAACGTAGTATCATTTATACTGTAACAGGAATAGGTAAAGACTGTAACAGGATTCTACACACACTGTAATGAGGTAGGCGTAGCTGGGCGCTCAAGCTGTAAGACAGTACTTCTTCAACTGTAACCTAGTATCATTTATACTGTAACAGGAATAGGTAAAGACTGTAACAGGATTCTACACACACTGTAATGAGGTAGGCGTAGCTGGGCGCTCAAGCTGTAAGACAGTACTTCTTCAACTGTAACCTAGTATCATTTATACTGTAACAAGAATAGGTAAAGACCATACAACAAGTATCATTACAATGGTTAGGAGTTAGTACGTGCGGCAGTTCTCCTTCAGTTGTAGACGCTATGAACGCCCTTCTCCATTGAAGTACGCTTTGATGAAGTGGAGGGCGATTTTTGCTCGCACAATAGGCATGTCATTCTGACTGAAGGGCAAATCTTGAATGTCCGTACGTGCTAGACATTCCATGTATTTGCAAGTAAAAATTCCGCAGTCGTCTCCCGATCCTTGTTGTGGGCATGGGTCGGGGTAGCGTAGCGGCCATGTAGCTGCATCTATCTGCTTGCCCTTCAGGTATCTTATCAGTTCCTCCACCTGCATAAGAGAATGAACAAAAGAGTTCGAGCAACTTAACGTAGATTTCATGTTACTGTTACGTCTGTAACACAAGTGCTCGCGCTCTGTAATGAATGTAAGCATCGTATGGAACACTGGTCACTTACATATTGTGGAATGTCAGCACGATGTTTGTTTCGTAATGAGTCGTACACGTGGAACTCTTTTTCCTTCATGCGGATGACCAGAAGAGCCCAATGGTTCGTTCCAACGTGCATGGGGGAGAAGATGACGTCGAATTCATTTGGGGCGCGGTCCAATCTCTTGAAAGCGTTTTCGAAATGTTCTTCCTTGCTCTTATCGTCTCTGCAAGATTGGACATAACCCTTTAAAGCGGCATGCAGATATCCAAAATTCCAAAAAATGTCCGGGTTCTCTTCACGGGGGCGAAACAAGTAAGCGTTGACGTAGCAGTCAATTACGACCGATTCGCTCTCCCTCGCGAACAATAGCTCCCGGATGTCATGAAACGAGAGGAAATTGTCGTATCCCTCCACAGGGCCGTTGAACATGAAATTTCTACAGGTAAGAATTAAGACTGTCATCAGTAATTGGCGAAACTGTAAACATGGTGGACATATACTGTAAACATGGTAGACATATATTGTAAACATGGTAGACATATACTGTAAACATGGTAGATATATAATGTAAACATCTTTGGTCGAAACTGTAAACATGGTAGACATATAATGTAACACGTACTCATTAATGAAGCACTCATTGAAAAATCGTTCAATCAATGACTTTTCGGCCACTCCTAATGCGTCCCGGGCGACGTAATCACGTCTCTCCTCTTTCTTGCCCGTTGGAAGTGTGTCTGTACTCTCTTGAGACTCAACAAGGATCGGTTCGCAAGTGGACACATTCACTTTCGTGGCTTTGTGGTGCCGAAAATCGTCTGGCTGCGATAGAGTAAGTAAAAAGGAATGTTCTGTAAAAATATTATAATGTAATTGTAACGGACTCGGAACAAACTGTTATGTCTCATGAAGGGTTCTGTAACCGAATGCTCAGCTTATGTAAATTCTGTAAGGGGAAACCATACCGTAAAGATATCTGGTTGTCGTCTTATCCTCGTCCCAGCTGTAACACGTCGGGACAATGATGATGGGGATATCTGACGCCGCTTCCTTTTATTTCCTTCTTCTTCCCCCTCCTTCTGCTTCCTGTCCGCCTCCTTCTTCGTCTGCTCCTCCTCCTCCCTCTTCCTCTCCGCCTCCTTCTTCCTCTGCTCCTCCTCCTCCCGCCTCCTGTCCGCCTCCTTCTTCCTCTGCTCCTCCTCCTCCCGCCTCCTGTCCGCCTCCTTCTTCCTCTGTTCCTCCTCCTCCCTCTTCCTCTCCGCCTCCTTCTCCTCTGCTCCTCCTCCTCCCGCCTCCTCTCCGCCTCCTTCTTCCTCTGCTCCTCCTCCTCCCTCCTCTCCGCCTCCTCCTCCTCCTCCGCCTCCTCTCCGCCTCCTCCTCCTCCTCCTTCTTCCTGTCCGCCTCCTTCTTCCTCTGCTCCTCCTCCTCCTCTCTTCCTCTCCGCCTCCTTCTTCCTCTGCTCCTCCTCCTCCCGCCTCCTCTCCGCCTCCTTCTTCCTCTGCTCCTCCTCCTGCTCCTGTCCGCCTCCTTCTTCTCTGCTCCTCCTCCTCCCTCTTCCTCTCCGCCTCCTTCTTCCTCTGCTCCTCCTCCTCCCGCCTCCCTCCTTCTTCCTCTGCTCCTCCTCCTCCCCGCCTCCTCTCCGCCTCCTTCTTCCTCTGCTCCTCCTCCTTCTGCTTCCTGTCCGCCTCCTTCTTCCTCTGCTCCTCCTCCTCCCTCTTCCTCTCCGCCTCCTTCTTCCTCTGCTCCTCCTCCTCCCGCCTCCTCTCCGCCTCCTTCTTCCTCTGCTCCTCCTCCTTCTGCTCCTGTCCGCCTCCTTCTTCCTCTGCTCCTCCTCCTCCTCTCCTCTCCGCCTCCTTCTTCCTCTGCTCCTCCTCCTCCTGCCTCCTCTCCGCCTCCTTCTTCCTCTGCTCCTCCTCCTCCCGCCTCCTCTCCGCCTCCTCCTCCCGCCTCCTCTCCGCCTCCTCCTCCTCCTTCTTCCTGTCCGCCTCCTTCTTCCTCTGCTCCTCCTCCTCCTCTCTCCTCTCCGCCTCCTCCTCCTCCGCCTCCGCCTTCTCCTCCTTCTTCCTCTTCCTCTGGTCCTCCTCCTCCTCCTTTCGCCCCCTCTTTTTCCCCTCCTTCAACTCGGGAATGTGCAACTCCTTAAATGACCGCCGCGACCTTGTCTGCACGGATCTCCTTCCTGTAACTGAGAACACGAAAGTCTGTTAATGTCTATGAAAGAGAGCTGTAAACATAGAGAACACTTCTGTAACTTCGTATATGAAAGACTGTAACAGACAAGGAATGAAACTGTAAAGGTAGAGTACAATCGTATTACTAAGTATTGGAATGACTGTAAGAGAGTAGGACTCTAACTGTAAATGAGGAAAGCATCTTCTGTAACTAAGCAAATGAAACAATGTAACGACACAAAACGTTTACCTGGACGTTGGTAACTCTTCTTTGCCACGGCATGTGATCGTACTGAAGCTGTTGGGAGCTCCAATGGCGGTAGGGCTAAAATTGCACATTCTGTCTCTGGGGGGGGATGTTGCCACCGAGGCTGCCGCTGAAATTGTTCCTCCAGTCTATGTAGCCTTCCATCCATTGACTGGAGGATATTGTTCTGCCGGTGTAATTGGTCATTCTGCCGCTTTAACTGGTCATTCTGCCGAAGTAACTGGTCATTCTGCCGCTGTAACTGGCTAAGAATGCCATGCAGAGAGTTATCTGATGGAGGGGTTCGGGAAGTGGTTGACGTGGATGCCGTCAATCGTCGCGAAGCTCTAGGTGGCTCCTCATTTTCATTATACTCCAAATACACCTGAATTAACACAGGTACAGGTACAGGTATAAGTCATATACCAAGATAACACAGTTCCAGGGGTAAGTGACACTTACATCAGATCGTCGCAACCCCCGTAGTAGGGCGGATAACTCCGGTCCCTTATTCCGGCAATCCCAACGGAAAAATGGGGGATTCCTTTCCGGATGATCTGGTTTCCATTTGTATTGGTGCATCAAAAACCATGCCTACATCATTATGAAATAGATAATGCGTATGAGAAGTGTATCGTAAACGTATGTAACAGATACATATGTCTTCTGTAAATGTATTCTACGCGTACTGTAATAGGTTCATATGTCATCTGTAATAGAGACCGTCTTGAACTGTAACAGAGGACATATGAAAACGTATGTAACATATACATATGTCTTCTGTAAATGTACTCTATGAGTCTTCTGGAATAGACACATTCAGGAACTGTAACAGAGTGTACCGTAACAGTATACTCACACCGAGAGCGGGAACACAACCGGTTAGGAAGATGTTTTTGCAGGAACCAGCTGCTGTTTTGAATGCCATCACCCCCGACATCAGGTACTCGTGGATTGCGGCAGCCCAATTGGCGTTGTTCATGTCATGGAGGTCGTCCAGGTATGGCAGAATGGACAGCGACCCCGACATCCCACTTGTGGGGAAGAAGAAACAGGAACAAAGAAGCGCAACCCAAAGCTTCACGGAAATCTCAACAGCAAGCTGACCCTCCTGTGGAACGTACTCCTTAAGTTTCAAATGGACATTGTGCCTGTCCATCGTTCTTTTGGTTCCAAGGATCCGGCGCAAACTGGCTTTTGTCCCATCCGTGTTCAGGTCGATAGGGGAACCAACGTTTGGTATACCCATAACTTTGGCTATGTCTGAAGGGCGAAAAGTCATGCTGCATGAGCCAATCTTAAAACGCTCTCCATCGAAACGTGTCATAAGATCGACAATGAGTGAAATTGGGTAGGTCACCATTTCGCATTTGATATACGCGCGAAATGGTGAATTCCTCATCAACTTCAGATGCGCGCTCCTAAATTGCAAATCGGCCATAACGGAACGGTAGAACAGAAGCGAGCATCGCGTATTATATTCATTCTTTTCTGCAAAGAAAAGATCGCATCTTAAAAATGAAAACATTCATTCGACAAACATCCGTATTAGGGTAAGAAGAAACTACTTTTTCGTACGACTTGGAGTCTGGGTTCTTCCACGAACGCTTCTTGCACCGCATCCGCCGCAATGCTCTGAATGTCAGCGCTCGTAGGAGATCGACGGCTTGCCATCGTTAGAGGGGAGAGACGGATTGCTTCGTCTGGAGATGTAACTGAAGGATGGGAAACTGTAACAGAGAAGAGGTCTGGTGGAGGAATGGCGGTGTAGGAGAAGGGAAGGAGAAAAGTCATGATATATGAAGTCGGTGTACCCGACGGGTGGACACTGGACTCAACAAGATGGCGGTGCACTGCAATGATGACCATCGGGCGGCTGAAAATACTCGGTACGACAGACGACGGGACGTCAAGGAAATCACAGCCCTTCGTATAGAGCTTTCCCGCCATGTTAGGTAGCCATATACGCACTCCCGCCAATTTGACCCCCAGTCCAAGCCACTCATACACGAAACGTCTTCCACGAACCGTTCGTCTTCCTCTGCCACCCAATGGAGCAGCTCCCTGCAAGATGTTCATTTGGAGATCAAAGTTTCGTTCTTTTCATAGGGAGGGACACGGATTTGGCGTCCATTCATAGCAGGGTTTCCCAAAGGTTGGGTGTAGACATGCAGGAGAACATGCTGAAGTATCGTCTTCCCATGGATACCGACGTTGAACAGGTGTTGCTTGACGATGGGGATGTCCTAGCTATGTTTGATCTTCACAAGTGTCAGGGAAAATCATTGATAAATCTACAAATTCATCAGGTGGAAACTCGTTGCCTTAGTACGCATGCTAGTCGTCATTCAGATGGAACGCAACCACTTGACAGGTACGTGGTCCATGTATTCTTCACCACCCTTCATGTTATCCCATGCATTCTTAACAAGCCTTCGTCTTAAGAATGTATGTATGTACATTATTTGCAGAAGTACTTCAAACACGCATGGCGGTTCTTTGGTAACCCCAGAACCCCTCCAATTACCAGGAAGCAGTTTCGAGTTGTATGTGCGAGGAGAAGGAGCGGAAGGTGTAGTACCAGTGTTGACGCAATATTCCGTAGGTAGAATACACTCAGTAGGACAAGTCTTCATAAGCAAAGAGCTATTGCAGATGGAACTGACAAATTACGCGATCGCACGAGGATTTAATTGGAAATATTTGAAGAATGACTCTGTACGATTAACTGTACGTTGCAATGTCTCTGTTTGCCCATGGCGCCTGCATGCGTCTGTCGTTCGTGGAGGTCCACAATTTGCAATCAAAAGTCTCAACAACATACACACCTGTGGATGTGACATTATGAGCGACGGACATCCACGGACATCTAAGAAGTGGGTAGCAAATGCTGTGAAGGGGAAACTAGTTGATAAACCCACCTACAGAGCAAGTGAAATGATGAGTGACATCCGTCGGGAATACGGTATCTGCATCCCTTATCATCAGGTATGCCATGAATTGAATTGTAACACATCATGACGTCTACTGTAATCAATAGATCCTTAACTGTAATTCTCTGACCCTAGCATTGTAACAATTGTCCTCATATACTGTAAGACTATCATTGTCATAACTATAATCATTTCGACGTATACTGTAACAATATCTGCATGCCACTGTAACAACTGTAATCATATACTGTAAGTCTCTGACCCTTGTATTGTAACAACTGTAATCATATACTGTAAGGGTTTGTATTGTAACAACTGTAATGATTTGAGCGTATACTGTAACAACTTAAGAAGGATACTGTAAGGTATGAGGACAAGAACTGTAACACTCTTACAGAACATGTATAATCATTTGAATAGGCATGGTGGGGCAAAGAGGTTGCTGTCGGTTCACTATACGGCGATTTCAGAACAAGCTATCATATGTTGAACTGGTACAGCGAACGTGCATTACAGTCAAACCCGGGATCGATCTTGTCTCTAGAAGTGGACCCGGAGACTCAACGTTTCAAACGGTTTTTCATATGCTTCGAGGCGTCTGCATATGGGTTCGAAGTTGGTTGTCGACCTATGCTCTTTTTGGACGGAACTCATATCAAACAGCATAGAGTGCAAGGGGTTATACTTGCTGCAAGTGCCTTAAACGGTAACAATGAGCTATTCAGTGTAGCCTACTCCATCGCAGATTCGGAAACATATGACAACTGGGTCTGGTTTCTACAAAATTTGAAAAAGGCATTGCTATCAGATAGAAGGATCGCGTTCCTATCAGACAGAGGGAGAGGTCTGAAGGAAGCGATCCCTGACGTATTTCCGAATGATCATCACGGCTACTGTTTCCAGCACATCATGCAGAACTTCAACGACCAATGTGCGGGGAAGTATGCCGCCCCTTTCAAAAAATTACTTAGAAAAATTCTCCAGCGCATTGCCTATGCTGTTACTGAACAAGAGTACCAAGACGCAATGACTGCAATGGAGCTTAATTCTACTGAGGCCAAAGAATGGGTGCTCCGAAATGATGTCGAACACTGGTCCCATGCTCTTTTCCAGGGACAAAGGTTCGGCTCTTTAAATACATAAGCGATATGTTCTATTACATTCTGCCATTTATGTGCTTACAGTTGTAGGGATAATCTATTACAGAACGTGTTAAATAAGGTTACAGTATGTAGTGGACACTTGTTACAGATATTTGATGTTATCCTAATTTCCTTCACATGGCCATACAGGTTTGGTGAATTATACTCTAATTTGGCAGAGTCATTCAACAATTGGATACATGACGCGCGAAGTCTACCAATACTACAGATGGTTGACAAAATTAGAGTGCAAATGATGGAAATGGCTGCAAAGAGGAAAATTGATGCTGCATTGTGGGATACACCATACTGTCCTAAAGTACAAAAAATCATCGAAAAAAACCTTCAAGAAAGGAGAAGCTTAGCAATCCGTCATTCAGATGGAATCAAATTTGAGGTTGTTGAAAGTATGAAGACGTACGCCGTAGACCTCCATCTACAAACATGCTCCTGTGGACACTGGCAACTTGTCAAGATTCCTTGCAAGCATGCATGCGCAGCAATTGGCAGTAACAAGGAGGCCGTTACTCAATATGTTTCGGCATTTTACAGCACAGAAGTGTATAGGGCTGCATATGAAAGAAACATTCAACCTATCCCAACATTTGACATGCCGGATCCGCCTCAACCATCAGAAGTTCTAATCAAGCCACCGACAACAAAAAGGTTGCCAGGAAGACCGAGAAAGAGGAGAATACATTCAAGAGGAGAAGTAGATCATGCATATATTTGTTCACGGTGCAAACAAACAGGTCACAACCGAAGAACTTGTAGCAACCCACCCCACAATCCTGACGGATTTTAAATGTTGTATATTAGTTACAACAGAACGTCGTCCTTATATTCCAATATTACAGTGTATGTAATACATTATTACAGTCTACGCACTACGATGTTACAACTCCACTACTACGCTATTACAGTTTCAGTAATACACTTGCACAGTTCGCGCACTTACAATTACGTTTTGTTGTACAGTGTACGTAACGAAGTGTTACAGTTTAACTCTAATACTCTTACAGTTTAACCTGTGTACCGTATGTTAGATGAAGACATCTCAGAATAAAGAGGAAGAAGACGAGCAAGAAAGATAGGAGGAAGAAGAGCACTGTCTCCTCACAATTTCTGTTACAGTATATGTAATAAGATGTTGCAGTTTAAGCACTAGACTCTTACATTTTCAGCAGTACACTCTTACAGTTCGCGCACTACACTCTTACAGTTCCAGCACTTACGATTTCTGTTATATTATACGTAATAAAATGTTACAGTTTAAGTACTAAGCTGTTACAGTTCGAGCACTACAGTGTTACACCTAAAGAACAGCCCTGTTACAGTTTGAGTACTACTCTCTTACAGTTCAAGCACTACAGTCTAACATACAGTTTTACATTATATGTTATAATCTCTTACAGTCGTTGGTCATGTTGATTATAGTATATATGAGGGGATGTTACAGTGTGTTATTGGTAACATGTTGAATTTGCATGATACAGAGCACATACATAAGCACAGAGAAGACTGCATCAAACGAAAATGCTTATCATAAAGAAGCCATGTTACAATAACTCTCTACCTCTACTCTACCGACCACTCGGTAGAGTACGGAGGGGAGGAGGCAGAACGGTCAGGGGAGGGATGGGAGGAAGGGGAGGTGCCGGAACGGTCAGGGGAGGAAGGGGAGGTGCCGGAACGGTCAGGGGAGGAAGGAGAGGAAGGGATGTGTTCTACCCTAGGGCCGATGTCTGGGAGGATGTTATTGAGGCCCCTGTCGCCGTACTGCCGGGAGGCTTTCTGTAAAGCCATCTTCCAGCCCACGTAAAAACCATCCCAGTAGTCGGCGCTGAAGGTGGACTGTCGCAACGGGGGAGCCGGGGGTGACGGTGGCACCGGTGAGGCAGGTGCCTTGCCATCCCTCTGGGGAGCACGGTTAGATGAAGACATCTGCAAATAAAGATGAAGAAGACGAGCAAGAAAGATAGGAAGAAGAAGAGCGTTAGAAGCTTGTGATGAAGGATAAGTATGGGGCCCTGGGTTCCTTTTATAGTGTGAAGAACGGTTCACGGACCTTCGAAAGGCGGTTTGTAAGTGCTGTCAATGGTTGCTGTATAAGTTCTTGGCAGGGTATGTAAGAGTAACTTCGCATGGGGAACAGGCGATGGAAAAAAGGAGGGAAGGGTAAGACGGGAATGGAAAAAGAGACGGAGGCCAAGGAGACGGAAATCGTGTGTGGAGGGCCGTAAATGGTGACATCTGAAAAGCAGGGACTGGAAATTAAACCTGGAGAAAAGCAGGGACTTTACATCAACCGGTATTCTGACAGGGACGAGGAAATAAGTACCAGGCTCTGACAAGGACCCCCAATTAATTTTCCCTATAAATATTAGTTAAAAAAATTCCTTTTCTTTCTTTTTTTTTTTTGCCCATTTTGGGGCTTGAGAACCATCCAGTCAATTTTAATTGTAATGGGACAGCATCTGCAGATGGATGGACATTATACCCATACGTAAAAGATTGGTCCTTGCGACCAAGTATACTTGGTCGATCGAAACGGTCGACTCATTTTCATCCGTCTTTAAAGATCAAATAGATCATGAAATCTAAATATTATCTTAACAAAAATCGATCAAATCGATTGATTGATTCGAGACTTTGATCTATTAAACGTCTAAAAATACTTACTATCAGTCGATCAATTTTATCATACTTTATTGACCGTGTTAGAACTCGCAAAATCTCAAGTATAGTACCGCAAACCCTGTGTAGAACAAGGTTGTTATTAACATGGATGGACATAAGGTATATCTAATGGGGTAGCGTGATCCCACTGAATTTTTAAAATAGAGTTTGTAATTTTCTATTAAATTAGTTTTAGTTGAGAATTGTTTCAAAAAAAAGTGATCCCATTGAATTATAAAATAAAATTTATATACATCTTAATTTCTTACGTCAGTCACTGGTTTAATTTCTTGCGTCAGTCACTGGTTATTAATGCCCGCTCGCATGGTTTTGACTATTCTCACTTGATATTGGTGCAAATTAAACATAAGGGTAAATAATCTATAATTTTCATCTTAAGAATAGTTTACACAAAAATGATCTAGAAAAGTTGCTTACAAGTTGATTCCTACTGGGCAGCATTCTTCTCTACCGGATCTTTCACCGCGTTTACTGCCCATCTATTAATAAGTCGGGATTAGTGGATGCAGGAGGCAGATAGATCTCACTCCATACTGCCTTTAGTTCTTTCCTCGTTTCCCCATCAAACCTATTTGTCCCTCGTAATTAGACTTAATGGTAAATGAAACAAATAACCGATAAGCGAGACTCCTTTGAAGGTCAAAGATTAATAGTTTCAAGCCATCACGTACAGCTTAACAACAACTAATAACAACAATAATCAATCAAGTAGTACATCAGCAACTAATGCCAATTCACCATTAAGTGGCTCAGGATTGAAGAACAGACGTTTACACCGGCGAGAAATTATCTTTTGTTACATTTCAAACTGAATTTAGCCCTTAGGAAGATAGCTTTCAGGGATCAAGTCTGAAATCTTTCAAAAGTTTCAAAGCCAAGACACAAAGGGGGAACCCTCTTAGTTAGCTGTTTATTGTGCACTCAATACACCTAAGACCCTGCGAAACAAGTTGTTGACTTCTTCCAAAAACTAAATACAATAAAAATTGGCAAGGAGAAAGATACGAGGATCCACTCCAAAGATTCCGCTCCAGAACTCCAGTGTCATTCTTCAGGTGTATCTGAGAGGATGGCTGATAAATAAACAGAAGGAAAGTTAGTATCACTCACCCAATTTATGAAGAAAAAAAAAGCACAAATAAATGTTTGAATTTTCCACGTTAATTGGCACAGGAGCCCTAGTTGACATGTGTGCTCCCTTTCCACTAAGGAGAATAAATATGGGTTCTGAGGAAGCTCTGTGGAGTGCCAGTGTGCAAATACATAGCAGGTGACGTGATCTGGCATGATCTTAGATGCATACATTAGACTAACATAGACCATGTGTTCTGTAAAAGTTGATCCCACAGTACCTATAAGAAGAAAAATAGAAAAAGGAAAGCAACCTTTTGCCTTTTTAGGAAAACAACCTTTTGTCTTTTTAATTCAGCTAAACCAATAGAAGCTATCTCATTATCTCCAACCATCAAGGTCCCAACACAAAATAATACAGCAATGGAGCAAATGAATTGGAATCTATGAAGCAAATCCTCCAAAAACAATAAGTGATGCCATGATCAAGTAAAAACAGTCGTGTTCCCACTTAAGGAATAGGTGTCACAGAGAATATAAAGATGGAAACTCCTTCTATATCAATCTCAAATCTCAATATTGAAAATATGTTCGCTAAATATACTAATATCAAAACTAATAGTATGTCACGTTAATACTCCAACCAAGGATGACATGAGATTTGTGACTTTCTGTTGTTGATGCAACTGTTACTGGTAAGTCTAACTCTTGTATGAGGTACCTCAACTTTGCATCTTTTACCTTGAAATATCACCTTTTTTTTTCTTTACAATGATTTTGTTGCATGTGCTATTGCCTCATGTCCACATGGCCAACCAACCTTATATATTTACAAAAGATTAATTGTACAAAGCAGCTTACTTAAAAAAAAAATCTAAAATGTTGTCCTTAATGAGAAACCAGAGAACCAGTAGCCATGGAAATGATAGAAAACATGTCCCCATTGATCAATTATTAACACATCCTTGTCCTTGGCTAACTGATTACCCGCAGTCTCCCAGTGTAACTAAAGTTTCCTTTCACCTTCTCGAGAGAAAGGCAAAGGCCGCTAGAAACACAAAGAAGACAAATTGCAAATCTTTCTCATGCCATCCACGTAAAAATCCCATTGGGTGGGTCACTGTATAATGTTATCCACATTATTCTCAAAGTCAATTATTCAAGCATAGTGCATGCACAGCCACTGTTGGTCAATCAGTCCACGCTGTCAATTTTTCCAATTGTCCTGAGCATGAAACCTCACAACAACATCGGAGACTGATACCTATTCAGAGTGTTGAACTAGACATTATCATCACCCTTGTACACGCAAAAAAGTGGAAGATGAAAATACTAGCTTAGAATATCTTTCAGAAATCCTTGTCGAGAATTCTACTGCTAATCGGCAACAGCTTCCAACAGCTAACTTCTACTTAAATGTTCTTTACAGACTTTCAGCAAGAAACCAAAATTCCATTTTTTTTTTTTTTGCTGATTTGACTGCACATCTTCTTCGGCATCAAGATTTCAATAGGCAGAACTAGACGGTAGCACGGTCAGCCTAGAAGAAAGAAGTTCCCCCTGTGGATAGCAAGTTCCCTAAAGAAAAACCAATTTAAAGATTTCATAAGATAAATGCCGCACATCATCTTCCCCGAGGCCCGATCAACATAAAGACCTATTCTCATCTATATTTAAACTATTTTGTTTTCTGTTTCTCGGCCGTTAGAACACATACGCCAATCAACATGGGTAATACATTCACTTATGTCTTAAAGCTTGTCTAAAAGGTACATTTTTTTTTTAAATTTTGCAGTCTAATTCTGAGAATGTTCTTCCATGAGTCATCACCGAACAAGCCTACGAACCCTCCATTACGTAAGTGGAAAGCACTATTGACGTTTCAGAAATCCCAAAGAAAATCAAAATCCATGAAGAAGAAGACCACCCCAAAAGATCGATCCACGAATAGATGGATCCCAATGCAAAAGGGAGAACAAAGATGTACAACTGGGCTAATAGACGCAACTCGAAGATAAAAAGACAAAATGATCAAAACCCCAGAAGGAACAGACAATTGCAGCGGGATCAGGAGCAGAACCCTAGATATGGAAATGCAATAGAATCGAGCGTCCGGTCCAAGAATCAATGGCATCGACAGGACGATCGGATCAGCGCAAGGAAGCAGGAAGACGTACTCGGCTTCTCGGGCTTCCCATTAGCCCACTTGGAGATGGCGAAGTGGACCTTCTCTCTGGAGGCGGCCTCGGCCTTGCATGGCTCCTTGAGGCAGCTCCGCACCAGGGAGGCGCAGATGTTGGAGTAGGTTATGTAGGTCATCCCGGCAGCCCTCCAGAACGGCACCGCCGCGCTCGACCCAACTGCCGACGCCATTTCTCCCGCCGCCTAGCTGCTTCTCTCTCTTGCCTTCGCTGGTCTCCACGGCCTCTCCCTGCCTGCTCCTCTGTTGTCCTAAGTAACTGCATCATTTTTCACTAGACATTATTGATTGGAAAACTATTTTGGAGACATTATGTGCATACCCTTATATTCTAGATAAAATTACATCTACACCTCTCCTGTCGTGGTATCATCACGGTTCATCCAATCGTGCGAATCAACTGTATCACATTTTTCGTAATTTGTATCATATCATATCGCTAAAATATGGAGAGAAAGAGTCATGTTTAATTTTCTTTCTTATTTGTGACTTGATTAATATATAAAGGATAAATTAATTAATAATTCGGACTCCAACATAGAAAGTTCTTACTGTAACAGGGTTTAATATATACTGTAACAGAGGATAACACTTACTGTAATGAGTTACAACTCTCTCATAAATTAAAAAATAAATCAAATATTTGATAGGGACTTCTAATTAATTTAGTCATATATAAAATGAGCAAACTTTAAAAGAAAATAAGTAAAACATAAGATATCATATAAAGAAGTTGAAAATATAAGAAATTTTATTTAACCATTCAAGTCAACCCAATACAATCATCTAGTACTGTGATCTATGTCGTCCTGGGTGTACGAAGTAGATGTCAATTAAGGTTCTCATTTTCTAATTATAAGAAATTTACATCCTTCCATCACCACGGCGATTTTGTGAAGGAGAGAACTTATTCCTGTCGGACGTTCACAATAAATTTCTTAATAGAGATCTTGCAATTAAGTTAGAGAGTCAATATGACATCATTCATGGGCTTCAATTCTCATTGGAGAAGAGTCCACCACACTACAAGAAAAATCAAAATTATTGACAAAATTTTTTAACGGATCAATATCCATATCAAGAAATTTATTGGGATTCGATGGACTGCTAGACCATATATTCGTAATTTAATACTAATATATAGACTGAATGGTACTATATCATAGTTTAGCGGTCTGAATCGGTTAGTGCCACCTCCACTACAACCACCACCAACTCTAATGTGATCATTATATAATATTATGATATGACCAATATATTCTAGGGAGAATTAATTGCAGGTCCCTGGCAGGGATCTCACATTAATTTCAGGTCCCTGTCAGTTTTTTCAAGCCATGCGGTCCTTGCTTTATGTAGGACTTATTTTTAGGTCCCTGCTTTTTGTCCCCGTTATCCTCCCTCGTTATCTCAAAGTGTGTAACCATTATCCCAAAAGTGTGTAACTTGTTACCCAGTTACACATATAACTGTGTTACACAGTTACACAGTTACACAGTTACCCAATTACCCAGTTACTCAGTTACCTAGTTACATACTTACACAGTTACACATGAAATTATGTAACTACATAGAAATTTTATAAGTTTGTAACTCTATAATTAGGGCTTACCTAATTACATAGTTACATAGTTTTAGAAGGATTTATCTAATTATTTTATAACCGTTATCCCAAAAGTGTGTAACTTGTTACCCAGTTACACATATAACTGTGTTACACAGTTACCCAGTTATCCAGTTACTCAGTTATCCAGTTACTTAGTTACCCAGTTACATACTTACACAAGTTACACATGAAACTACGTAACTATACATAGAAATTTTATAAGTTTGTAACTCTATAATTAGGGCTTACCTAATTACATAGTTACATAGTTTTAGAAGGATTTATCTAATTGTTTTATAACCGCTATCCCAAAAGTGTGTAACTTGTTACCCAGTTACACATATAACTGTGTTACCCAGTTACTCAGTTACCTAGTTACATACTTACACGGTTACACATGAAACTATGTAACTACATAGAAAATTTATAAGTTTGGTAAATATAATTAGGGCTTACCTAATTACATAGTTACATAGTTTTAGAAGGATTTATCTAATTATTTTATAACCGTTATCCCAAAAGTGTGTAAGTACGTACTTACACAGTTACATATAAATCATGTAATTGTGTAACTTACCCAGTTACACATGTAACTGTGTTACCCAGTTACACATGTAAGTATGTAATTACATACTTACCCAGTTACACATGAAATTATGTAACTACATAGAAATTTTATAAGTTTGTAACTCTATAATTAGGGCTTACCTAATTACATAGTTTTAGAAAGATTTATCTAATTATTTTAATTCGTAATATATCAAAAATGTGTAACTGCGTAAGTACGTACTTACACAGTTACATGTGTAACTGGGTAAGTATGTAAATTCTGTAACTGTGTAACTTACCCAGTTACACATGTAAGTATGTAATCATGTAAGTATGTAAATTCTGTAACTGTGTAACTTACCCAGTTATACATGTAAGTATGTGTAACGCTCTGGAAAATTTTAATTGTAAGATAAAATCTAAAAATTAAACTAAAATTAAACTAAAATTACTATAATTTGTAAACCTATCACATTAGTCTATGGTTAAAATCTTAACATAAACAAACATCATTTGAATATATAAAAATGTAGACAATTGGACCAGCCGAATTATTGTTCAATTACGGTGGGGAATTTTTGAGATTTTTAGGCTGCCTCATGGGTTCCATTCTGCCTGACAGTGGCTGTCGACAGCCAGACTGTCGACAGACACTATCAGGACCCCATTTAAACTAATTTTTAATAGAAGGGTTTGGGTTTTAATCTAAGATTTTAAGATTTTAACATAAACTCCTAGATTAGATTAAACAGTAAATATCTATTAAAATCGTGTGCTTGGGTTTTAATAGATATTTAATGTTGAATCTAATCTAGATTCTAATTTAAGTTAGATAAACAGTTTGGGTTTTCTGACGTCTGGGGGTGGATATTTTAAAATTATGTGAACATTTGGATTAAATTTATCTTTCCTTTTCGATGGCTAACGTAGATTCCTCCTGGTGTCTTAAGACCGTGTGCTTTGAAATGAAAAGGACCCCATTTCTATTAAAAATTAGTTTAAATGGGGTCCTGATAGTGTCTGTCGACAGCTTGGCTGTCGACAACCATTGTCAGGCAGAATGGAACCCAGTTAGGTAAGCCCTAATTGTAGAAACTATGTAACTATGTAATTAGATAAGTCTTAATTATAGAAACTATGTAACTATATGTAATTAGGTAAGCCCTAATTATAGAAACTATGTAACTATGTAACTACGTAACTACATAAAAACTATGTAACTATGTAATTAGGTAAGCCCTAATTATAGAGTTACAAACTTATAAATTTTCTATGTAGTTACATAGTTTCATGTGTAACTGTGTAAGTAAGTAACTGGGTAACTGGGTAACACAGTTACATGTGTAACTGGATAACAAGTTACACAATTACATGATTTATATATAACTGTGTAAGTACGTGCTTACACACTTTTGGGATAACGGTTATAAAATAATTAGGTAAATCCTTCTAAAACTATGTAACTATGTAATTAGGTAAACCCTAATTATAGAGTTACAAACTTATAAAATTTTTATATAGTTACATAGTTTCATGTGTAACTGTGTAAGTATGTAACTGGGTAACTGGATGACACAGTTACATGTGTAACTGGGTAATAAGTTACACAATTACAGGATTTATATGTAACTGTGTAAGTACGTATACTTACACACTTTTGGGATAACGGTTATAAAATAATTAGATAAATCCTTCTAAAACTATGTAACTATGTAATTAGGTAAGCCCTAATTATAGAGTTACAAACATAAAATTTCTATGTAGTTACATAGTTTCATGTGTAACTGTGTAAGTATGTAACTGGGTAACTGGGTAACACAGTTATATGTGTAACTGGGTAACAAGTTACACACTTTTGGGATAACGGTTATAAAATAATTAGATAAATCCTTCTAAAACTATGTAACTATGTAATTAGGTAAGTCCTAATTATAGAGTTACAAACTTATAAAATTTCTATGTAGTTACATAGTTTCATGTGTAATTGTGTAAGTATGTAACTGGGTAACTGAGTAACTGGGTAACGGAGTAAGTGGGTAACTGCGTAACTGTGTAACACAGTTATATGTGTAACTGGGTAACAAGTTACACACTTTTGGGATAACGGTTACACACTTTGACATAACGGGGGAGGATAACGGGGACAAAAAGTAGGGACCTAAAAATAAGTCCTGCATAAAGTGAGGACCGCATGACTTGGAAAAAGCTGACAGGGACCTGAAATTAATGTCAGATCCCTGCCAGGGACCTACAATTAATTCTCTCTATATTCTATTAGATCAACACCAAGAATTCGAAAATAGAAATATAATTATAATGTCTTAAAATTTATAATAAAATATTAATATGACATTAAGAAATTAAAGAGATAGTAAATTATACGTAAGATATGACCACTTATATAAAACATAATTATCTTTAATTTTAAAATAATTTTATATTATTAATATAATTCTAGTACTATCTTTGACTGTACATATTTGACGGGACGACATTCAGTTCCGAAAATAAAATCAAATATGAAGTCATCATAATTACAAAAAAATATATACTGATTCTAAAAATATAAATTTCAGAAATTATTGATCCATAGATGTTGAGATTAAGTCGACCTAATAATTTTTGGGATAATTTTTACTTGACGAAAAATTAATTTAAAAAATTAATTAAAATTACTATAATTTATATCATCTATTAAATAACTTATATTTGAAAGTTCAACTCAATTAAACATCATTTAGACTCCTTAGATGCACCAGATGTGAGAGAGAAAGGGAAAAAAAAAAAATTCAAACAGTCTACCACAGATCATGTAACGTAGCACGTTTTTCGGATCTTCGTGGATCTTCGTTTAGTGGTCGTTCGGATCTGCGTTTACTGGCTTTGGTGTGATGCTCATGACCTATGTGGGGTCGTTGAGCCTTGGTCGTGGTTTCCGAGCATTGTGCGGGGCTTAGTGGGCCGGCAGGTTGGGCCCATAGCACCTGTTGGTTCACTGGTTGTGAATGCGACGGGGGTGTGCGTCGCGTTCTGAACGCGACGGCCCTAGTGGTCGCGTTCTTGTTGCCGCTATGGGGCGGTCTTCGTCTGCATGCGCACCGCGTGTCACGTGCTGGGCGACATGCTGACGTCGGCCTTGTGAAGGAGACGCCCTAGTCCGTCACGTTTATAAGGTCACGACGGAGAGGTACATCGCGTTCCCAATCGCTGGGCGTTTTTAAGAAAGTTTGGCCGAACAGAGCTTTCACAAGCTCTACTCGACCAGGAGAGGAGTTGCTGCGGTTTCTTCGGGAGATTCGATGTTTTGGCATGGATTTCGTCGCGCTCTCAACGCGAGGACGTCACATGGAGCGGGAGAGACGCCGTGTCGTGGCCGGGTTGCGTATTCTTTGTGAAGGTAGGGTGTTTCCACCTTGTTTGGTTGCATGGATTGCACGTGGTGCATGTTTGGTTTGTTTACGGCTTTATAAACAGTAGATATCATGCTAGGGTCTTCATTAAAGCATGAAAAATGGAAATTAAGCATGATTTGTGTGGTTTGTGGGGGTGATCCAGAGAAGGGTTTCCGGATTAGCGTTTTCGCCTATGAAGGCGACAGACCCTACCGTCGCGACCAGGTCGCGACAGGCCGACCCATCGCGTTAAGGTTTCCTAATGCAACACATCGGGGTGTCACGTTCTGAAGGCGACAGCACCCTATGTCGCGACCTCAGCTGAGAGGTCCTATCTTGCATGGTTTCATTGTTTTGGTTATCCGATTATCGGTATTTGATGTGTATGGTTGTGGAGAGCGGTGCATTGGCACCTGTAGCGCTCCTTGAGCATTTTGTTTATGTAATGGACGTGGTATTTATGTGGTTCGGGTGTGTGCATGGCACATACTCTACTATGGTTAATATGTTGATCGTGATAGTTGGGCAGTGAGGTTCCAGTGTGAATCTAGCCTCAATCTTGTGACGTCTTTTATAGATTAATAAAGATGGTTTCACTAGTATGGTATGAGCAGAGTTAAGAGTTATTACAGGTTAATTGTATATTGTGTCTGTGTGGCAATGGAGGTCACCTCGTGACCAATGACAGGCCATATATGGTTGGTTACTGTGGTTTATGTATGTGTCTGTGTAGGTTAGCGTGTGGGTCATGAAGTGACCAAGACAAGCTATTCCTTGCACTTTGTACCGTGGTTTGTAATAAAGATTATATATTAAATATTGTGGTTTGTGCATTGCCGAGTTTGGTGGTCAGGCGCCTGTTCCGGAATACCTCTTCAGTTAGGTGCCCCAGTGTGTGAGCCAGGCACGTGTGTGTGCTCGGGGCTTGTCCCGGTACAGTGGTACCGTCGAGGTCTTGTCGTCTTCCTGGACACCCTCGCTCTAGGGGAGAGTTGTGGTCCGGCTGAGGGAAAGACTGCAGAGGGCAGCGACTTGTGAGAGCTTGTTGTTTGGTCGCTTGTAGCGCGCTCGTAGCTGGGGAGTTACGGACACTAGTAGACGTACTGGGCCCCGGCTAGTCCTAGTTTCCAGTGCCTCACTTTAGGGAGCTTGGGCCAGAGTCCCTAAAGGTGCCAGGAATGGGCCTACAGGGTGTGTGACCTGCAGGTGTGGTGGTTTGGTTGGTCTCCACAGTTCTTTGGCTTTACTTGTGTTTGTCGAGCGGCAGTTGGACCTTACGTCCGTGACTGCGAAACTGAGAAGTAGTTCTTATATTGTGTTGTCCGAGTTGGATACTGGTGTCATGAACCAGTAGTCCGTTCCTATGTGGTGGCGTCATTCCTTTCCGACTCGTGTTTTGCTACCGGTTGTAGTTCATGCGTGGTGACTCGTTGGTTGAGGTTTACTCGTTGAGGTGTGCCTTGGTGCTGGCACAGTTGCAGTCATGGTTTGACTTGCTGTGGTGTGCCCTGTGGTGGCACTAGTGTAGGTGTGATTTCCGTGGTGGTACCTCGTAGTCGTAGGTACCTGTACCCCGTGTGGGTAGTGGTTTGTAGTGGTCCTCCGTGTACCTGTCTTTTCAGGTGTTGAGGTCGAGCGGTGCTTGGTGGAGGTCGTGTTGTTGGACCTTCCACTTGTTGAGTTGTGCCCTATTGAGGGTAGCTTTCGTCGTGTTGTGTTTTGGGGTATAGTGGACTAGCTCTTTGTTAGCAGTCATGTTACCCATAAGTTGAGGTTGCTTGTGTAGCTAGTGGCTTAGGCGACCAGTTGTTGTTCTGGTTGCCTGTGAGGCTTGTGGCTTAGGCGTTTTAGTGGTTGGGTGGACTAGTGGTGCTGTGCTAGTCCTGTGCCTCTCTTCCTTCTGACGTTTATAAGTTTGTTGGCATGTTATGTTTATGTTAAGTTGTTGTTTATTATAAATGTTGTGAGCATGCCATGGTTTGACTATCGGTGTTGCCAGTGAGACCCTTTGGGGTTGAGGTCTCTTTATAGTTTCGTGTGTTACTTTTGAGTGGTCACTACTGAGCCAGTAAACTGATACATTTATTAGCGTTGTGACAGACTTGTATCACCGTGGTGTTAGTTGAGTTGTGTGAGCTTGTGCTCCCTCGGGGTATGCCCCAGGTAGTTGTACTTTTAAATTGGACATGTAATAATATATTGGGACAGTTATAAATTGTTATATGTAGATATGAGCACATGTATTTTCTTGTGTCTTATTCTGTGATTGTTGTCTTTTATATTCTTACTGGACACATGTACGAGCTATCCCTTGCGAGACTTCGGTCCGTTCGCGAGAGGCAGATCTGGATATAGAGCCTTATTGGGCATAGATATCCAGGGCCGTTACAGATCAGACTGTACCGATCTGCGGCATGCCGTAGCGACACACCTGGATCACCCTATTAGGGTGACCCGACCGTGTCATGGCTCGCACGGTGGGGTATGGCCAACCATGGATACCATTGTCTGCATTAATTACAAATTCTTCATATGATCAAAACAATTCTTTTAATATAATGGGGAACCTAGATCAAAACAACTTAGAGTTTAGTATAATTCTGTTTATAAAAGTTCATTGGATTATCACCAGTTGCCATTTATACTATCAACTTTTTCCGGTGTGTATATAACACACTATAGAATATTGTAATATACTAGCTCTATGCTGTGATGCATGGAAATTTTTAGAATTTAAAATATAAGTATATTTTATAATTAGTATAAGCAAAAATTAAGAAAATCTTTTATAACATATAATAATCTATACGATAATACTAATTTTTTTTTGAAACTTGCATTAAGCTTTGTTTAAAATAAGTCAATACTTGTTCTGAGCTAAAATTTAGAGTAGTTCACATACAGTGCTAATAAATGTATCAGTTTACTAAACAATTGGAGCACACGAATATCAGTTTAATCAGTTTAATGCTAGTAAACTTATTACAGAAAATGACAAAAACCTAGGATGTCTAAAATTAAGAAAAAAATTTACAACATATAATAATTTATACTATAAGTCTATAAGACTAAAAATTTTCTCAAGCTTGCTCTGTGCTCTGTTTAAAGTAAGTCAATGCTTGCTCTGAGCTCCCTCTCTCTTTAATAGTCAATATAAATTTGTTTTTAATTACAGTAGTAAAGCAGACTTCCAAATTATAAAAAACTTGCATGGGCATACTGCTAGGATGTTTAAATTGCAAAAAGAAAATCAATTTACTTAAATATCATAAATAGTTTCAAATCAGTTAATGCTAGTAAATGTATAATAATAATATACTTGTTATAGAGAATGCCAAAAAGTTAGGATGTTTAAAATTAAAAAAAATTATGACATACAATAATACATACTATAATACTATTTTTTTTTTGAAGCTTGCATTAAGCTCTGTTTAAAATAAGTCGATGCTTGCTATGAGCTCCCTCCCTCTTTGATAGTCAATATAAATTTTAGAGTAATGCACATGAATAGTGATAGAAAATGTATCAGTTTACTAAAGAATTGGAGGTTAACTTAATCAATTTAATGCTAGTAAATGTATAATAATAATATACTTATTACAGACAAAAAGCAAGGATGTTTAAAATTAAGAAAATTTTTATAACATATAATAATCTATACCATAATTGCTCGGTTTAAAATAAGTCAATGCTTGCTCTAAGCTCCCTCCCTCTTTGATAGTCAATATAAATTTTAGAGTAGTTCTAAATGTATCAGTTTAATGCTAGTAAACTTATTGCAGAGAATGACAAAACCTAGGATGTCTAAAACTAAGAAATTTTTTTTTACAACATATAATAATTTATACTATAAGTCTATAAGACTACATTTTTTTTCAAGCTTGCTCTGTGCTCTGTTTAAAATAAGTCAATGCTTGCTCTGAACTCCCTCCCTCTTTAATACTCAATATAATTTTTTTCTTAATTACAGTAGTAAAGTAGAGTTCCAAATTATAAAAAACTTGCATGAATATTGCTAGGATGTTTAAATTACAAAAAAGAAAATCAATTTACTTAAATATCATAAATAGTTTCAAATCAGTTTAATGCTAGCAAATGTATAATAATAATATACTTACTAAAGAGAACAATGTTTAAAATTAAAAAAATTATGACATACAATAATATATACTATAATACTAAAATTTATTGAAACTTGCATTAAGCTCTGTTTAAAATAAGTCGATGCTTGCTATGAGCTCCCTCCCTCTTTGATAGTCAATATAAATTTTAGAGCAGTTCACATGAATAGTGATAGAAAATGTATCAGTTTACTAAAGAATTGGAGCTTAACTTAATCAGTTTAATGCTAGTAAATGTATAATAATAATATACATATTAGAGAGAATGACAAAAAACAAGTATGTTTAAAATTAAGAAAATTTGTATAACATATAATAACCTATACTATAATACTACTTTTTTTTCAAGCTTGCTATCTGCTCGGTTTAAAATAAGTCAATGCTTGCTCTAAGCTCCCTCCCTCTTTGATAGTCAATATAACTTTTAGAGTAGTTTTAAATGTATCAGTTTACTCAAGAATTGGAAATATGGTATTAGTTTAATGCTAGTAAATGTATCAATATAAAGAGAGAGAGTTTATGATACATAACAATGGTAGGATTATTATGACATCATGTTTTAATGGTATAAGTCTAGTCAATAAAATTTGTAGGAACAAAATCAGTTTATTTAACCATCAAAAATAGTTTCAAATCTATACCATAAAACCTAGCTCTAGAGGTGGGCAAAAAAGTTCGACAGTGATGTAGTGATAGTCAGTGTAGATACAAGGTCCCAACAAGTGACATAGCTGCAACCTTGAAAGTGGATGTCCTCGGTGTTAATGATGTAGGGGGCATTGAGATCTTTTTAGTCTATAATGAGAAACAAGAGCTTTGTTATTCATCAATAGATTTAATGTGGACTTCTTCCACTCCCAAAAACATAAATAGTGTGATATCTTGGGCCATTTTGGACTCTTATTGGGCCCCTTGCAGAGTCTTGGGTTGACCGTAAGGTCGAGTTTAGTTAACCCTTGTTGACGGAAAGATAGTTTGTCATCAAATATGTGTTGACGGCATGCAGTATTGTCATCTACATGTGTTGGTGGCAGTCTATGTCGCCATCTACTTGAGTCAGTTTTTGAGGGTTTCTTTAGCGACCTTGGATACTTATGTCCAATAAGGCTCCATATTTAAGTCCGCCTCTCGCGATCGGACTGAAGTCTCACATAGGATACAGTACACAAGTGTCCAGAAAGAATATAAAAGACAACCACGAGAGTATAATATTCAAGAAAGTACATGCATTTATACTCATTTCCACAAATTACATTGTCTCAATACATTATTACATGTTCAAGAGAAAATTACAACTACCTAGGGCATACTCCGAAGGAGCAAAGCTCACAAACCTACAACTACGACCCAACTGCTAGTTGTACAAGTCTACCACAACGTTGCCGCACACCAAACACACAGCTAACACCTGAAAGGAACTGTAAGGGAGTGAGTCTCAGTAAGTCACAGCTAAGTAGGGACCTCACAAAAACAACCACAAAGCAACCACTCAACACAGTTATCGAGACCTCAACCACTAAGGGTCTCACTGGCAGTACCAACAGAAGAATGACTGTAGTGAAAACGTGCTAGCAACAAACATAACACATCAACTAACACACCACACTGGAAAGTAAAGGAAACAACAGGATTATTGTAGAGGCACCAATCCCCCACAGTAACAAATGAGTAAACCAAATGCCACACTGGCCAACCACTAATGAAGAGTAATATGACTAACACCAAGGGTCAGTCCACCACAATACCCATGGTAACAAACACTTCGGAGAACTACCCATACAAGGGTACAAACACCTCAAGTGGAAGGTCACACAACACGACCCCCAAAGAAACCAATCCACCTCAACACCTGAAAATGCTAGCACACTGTGTGCTAAAACAACCAACAACCCACACAAGGTACAAGTACATGAAACCACAAGGTACCACAACTAAACCACAAACTCAACTGTGCCACTAATGATGGCACACCACAAATGAGTAAAAGTCACAACTGGTTCATGACGTCAGTATTCAACCTGAACACACAACACAAGAACTACCTCTCAGTCTTGCAGTCAAGGACGAAAGGTCTAACTGCGGCTCCACAACCTCACTACAAAGGTCAACAAACTGTGGAGACCAACTAACACCACACCTGCAGACCACACACAACTGTAGGCCCATGCCTAGCACCTTTAGAGACTCTGGCCGGAGCTCTCTAAACTGAGGGACTGGAAACACAGGACTAGCTGGGACCCAATACATCTCTTGGTGTTCGTACCCCCAACCATGAGCGTGCTACAAGCGACCGAATAAACTCACAACACATAAGTCGCTACCCCTCTGCTGTCTTTCCCTCAACTGAATGTACAACTCAAACACAGGAGTGAGGTGTCCATGAAGACGACACAAACCTCTACGGTACACACAGTATCAGGATAAACCCTAAGCACAACAAACCACAACGTGCCTGGCTCACACAAAACCTGGGGTACCCGACTAGAGAGGCATTCCGAAATAGGCGTCGGACCACCACACTCGGCTAACACATGAATCATGCTGAACACTTAACGTACGCATAAAACCCTTATAAACCACGATATCATATATTCTAAACTTGCTTATCATTGGTCATCGCATGACCTCCATAGCAACCACACACCACTATACACACAAACCACATTATCTTAACACATTACTCTAATTTCCACGATTAACATAATTAACATGAGTAACATAATTAACATAACTCACTAATTAACCATAAACTAAACCATTACCCCTATAACATGCTTTTACTAATGTTAACCAACTTAAAACATCACCAAACATGACCATAAACTAAAGCTAGGCCCAAACCGGACCATTACAGCTCAACCTCTACAAAACACACCTCGAAAGCTGAATCACGACTAACACATACGTCGCCTTCAGAAATGCAACGACCCTAACGGTCACGATTCCAAACCAAATGCGATAGGGCATAGTGACGCGACAAGGACGCAACGGCCTGACATGTCGTGACCACGCCCACCAACTCAGTCAAACACAATTCGCAATGGAACCACCTGTCGCCTTCAAGGCAACCCTGACAGTTGGAGTGTAAATCACGGCAGACGACATCGTCGCGTTTACACCAGTCGGATGAAACACCAAAACGTGACCACCCAAAGCGACGCGTTTACCCTAAAAATGTGGGCGGTCAAATAGGCGTGTTAAGAATGCGACGGAACCAGTCATCGTGTTCAAAACAAAACACGACAAACAAGACTGCCAGACCCCCTTCTACTTCGGAAAATCCATTTCAAACATCAACTATACTACAATTTAAATCTTTAAAACAATAAATCAATAGTAGCCCACCAGCGTAGCATGATCTACTAAACTTCAAACCATTCTAATTAAACAAAATCACAAGGGAAGTCTCCCTACCAACTTGAAGAACACAAATCTCACGAAGAACGCCACACCGCCAGCATATCCATGCTCTGGATGCCCTCCTCGCGTGGACCCCGTGTCGGACCAGCCACCAGCCAGTTGAAAACACGAAGAGAGCCGCCAAAACTCCCCTCCATGGCCAGACAGAGCCACGAGCAATAAATGCAAAGCCTAAATCGCAATGTAGGCAGAGGTCGTGTTTAAAGACATTAAATGTGACCACCTACACCATTGCCAATCGGAAACCTCGCCAGAAAGGCGGTTCCTAAAATGCGACGTAGGCAACCGTCACGTTCTTAAATTGCGACGTCCCACCCCAATGCGTTTAAGAACAACACCACAACCGATCCAATAGCCAATATGAAGAACACGGCCACTGAAGCCGTCACGTTCAAAAGGCGACGACATACCCCATCCCCTTCTTCACCAGAAAATCTACGGGTCATATGGGTCAAAACCTAAGGCCTACAATAGCCGGAAACCACAAACCAGGCCCAATGACCCCACATTGGTCAAGGGCACCACACCAGAACCATTAAACATGGATCCGAATGACCACGATGTTACAATTTCTCTATGCCTAGTTGGCGACAATCAATGATGACGTCAAGTTGAGGTGGTAGAACTTGATGGCGATCTATGTTGACATCAACTTAGGGGGACCTATCTTTATTTAAGGCACTCGAGACCCCCCTTCTCTTCCCACTTTCACTCTCTCCACCCCCCTCTTTTACCTTCTGCTTTTCCATTTACCTTCGGTAGTTGACAGAGGATCTATGGGTGAGGTGTTGGTGTTTATGGAGGCAGCAATTTGTGGGAAATGGGGTTGAGTATGGCGGTGGAGCTCGTTTGGTGCAATCTCCATTTGAGTCTTTTCTTCGTGTTTTCTCACCATTTGAGGTATGGAGACTAATCCTCGTGTCCCCTTCGTTATTTCTATGTTGTTGCATGTGAGTTTGATGCTGTAGAATTGTGTTTCTAGGAGATTATTCATGTTGGGGTATCATGGTTGTATCGAACGATCAATGAGATAATCTATCATTTCTTTACTGTCTGTGTGTGCCTAGTAGTCTAGGGAAGAGTTCCCCAACATTTGTTTCTACTAGCAGGGTGTAGTTTTCCCTAGGGAGTGAGTTGCACCAGTCAATGGTTCTAGGTGGTGATGAACATGACGGCAACATAGAGTGTTGTCTAGTTCATCTTTGACGGCATGGTTTGTCGTCGTCAACCACAGTTGGTGGCAATTGAAGCTGCTGTCAACTTGGGAGTACCCAATAGTACACCTAGCTTACTTTTGGTCCATGCATGAGGACCTTGAGGAATTCACCCTGTTACACAGTGCTACTGGACGTTAAGAGAGTCTTTGTCTGTGCTATTAGAGTTCTTTTCATGTGGTTGTACTGTGTTGTATTCTACTTGGGTGTTGAGAGTGACTCCACTTGGACGACTGACGTGGGTTAGTGCATTGGTGAGCCTAAGTATTGAGAGCGTCTCCATCTAGTGTGATCCCCTTGTGATAGTTTAGAGCCGATTTTTATAGGGCCCCTTCTCCATCTGTCAGAGGCCAGCATAGAGGCAAATCGATCTAGGACCAGATGTAAGAGAGACTGTCTGAGTGTGCACATGTGGCTAGGGTTGAAGGATTCTATGGTGTCGATGAGCCAAACCATAGGCCTTAACTAGTATGACGTGTGACTTATGCTTGTGTTGTGCTTAGCCTTGGTTTTGTGTACTTGTACCTAAGAGATACTAGGGTGGTTGCTTCTCCTTGTGTAGGGATAGTATTGTACCACTATTTTCTACATAGTTGTTGAGTTATAGTGCTTGCTCTTTCTTAATGCAGTGTTTCTTTAGTTGTGTTTCTCTTTCTTGCACTTAGTTATGTTGTGTTTTTGCCTGTGGGGTTAGTGTCTCTACTTGGACTTGAGTATAGACTCACTCTCTTTCCTTTCACGTGAGATTCCGACAGCTAGGATGTAGATACTCAAAGTCACTCTAGTGGTCGTGCATAGCTGCTAGCTCCTGAGGGCAGAGGACATACCTAGTTGTTCTTATCTTTCTGACTGTACTTATGCTCTGAGGTGTACATACTTATGCAATTATATATACTTTAAGTTGAATTTATGGTTTGCACTTGCTGAGATTCAGTCTTCTTGTATTGCTTCCTCAAACTTTTCCATTAACCCTTTTGAGCTTTGGTTTGTAGGTGGCGATTCAAGATTCGAGTATATTAGTGGGTAACTGGTATCTTGGATTCTAGGTCATTACAAATAGAGAGGGAGATAGAGAGAGAGATATATATAGAGAGAGAGAGAGGGGTACCCCTCCAACTGAAAGAGAGGGAAAGAGAGAGAGAGCAGTGAGTGCATGTTCTCTCTCAGACCAGATGATGGTCGTTGTTGTCGGAGAGCTCAGAAGTGGTGTACCACTAGATTCGAGACTGCGTGGGTCAGCTTGAACAATGGTGTCACAACCCTGGAGCAGGCTGCATGCAAAGGTCCGTGTTGTTGGCAGAGGCAGAGGTGGGAAAGCCATAGAGGGGAGAGAGAGAGAGAGAGAGAGAGAGAGAGAGAGAGAGAGAGAGAGAGAGAGAGAGAGAGAGAGAGAGAGAGAGACCGTGTGGAGCACGTCAGTGTAGGAGGCATGTTGGTGTTGAGAGGAGGAGGAGGAGATGAGGCTGGCACACGTGGACCTCACTCATCGTGCAGGGTGCAGTGCATGGGCATTTTGTCTATGGGACTTGCACATGCAAGGTGGGAGGAATGGGACACTGTGGGGAAGATGCACATATAGGCAGTTGGGGCATCCAACGAGCTATGTAGGTGGCTAGAAGGCTATCATGGCGATTGCATACTCATAGCATGTAATGTCGCGCATTTTTCGGATCCTTGTGGATCCTTGTTTAGTGGATATGGTGGCCAATATGTGGCCCATTAGCTTATGTTTCAGGTGTCCGCGCGGGTTTTGAGGCTTGGTGGGCCGGCAGTTGGGCCCAAAGTGCTCACAGGTCTTGTGCCTATGAACGCGACAAGGGGTTGCATCGTGTTCGGAACGCGACGGCCCGGGTGGTCACGTTCACGTTGCCGCTGTTTGGCGGTGTTCGTCTGCATGGCTGTCGCGTGTCGTGCACTAGGAAGTCAGCTGACATCGGCTTTGGAAAGGCGACGGCCTGCTACGTCGCGTTCAAGTGGGTGTTTTAAAGTTGGTTTCGGCTGGACAGAGCAGGGGAAGCTCTGCTCGGCCAGGGGAAGTTGTTGTGGCGGTTTTTCAGCTGATTCGACTGGTTGATGGTGTTTTTTGGCGCGCTCTCGCCGCGAGGACGTCACATGGAGCAGGAGAGACACCATGCCGTGAGTGGTTTGCGAGTTCTTCGCGAAGGTAGGGAGATCCCACCTGGTTTTGTTGCGTGGATAGTGTATGAAGAATGTTTGAATTGTTTATTGCTTTATAAACAATAGTTATCATGCTAGGGCATTCATTAAAGCATGAAAAATGAGAATTAGGCATGGTTTATATGGCTTGTGGGGGAAATTCAGAGAAGGGTTCTGGATTAGGGTTTTCGCCTGTGAAGGCGACAGACCCTTCTGTCGTGACCAGGTTGCGACAGGCCGACCTGTCGCATTATAGTTTGTAACGCGACATGTTTGGGTGTCGCGTTCAGTTTATGAACGTGACATATCGAGGTGTCGCGTTCTCAAGGCGACGTTACCCCATGTCGCGATTACAGCCGAGAGAGCTTGTGGTGCTTGTTTTAATGGTTTGGTTATACGATTATCGTTTAAATAATGTGTATGGCAATGCTAATGGTGCATTGGCACATGTAGCACTTGTGAAGCATGTCGTTCGCGTGTTGTTTACGTGGTAAGCATGGTGCTCACGAAGTGAGCATGTTTTTATGTGGTTGGCGTGTTGTGCACACAGTTAGTGTGTTATACACGTTGTGTTTACCTGGTTTGAGTGCTGTGCATGTGCACATGGCTAGTAATTTGATGTTATGAATATTGTAACATGACTTTTACACTTAGTTTGTGGTGGTTGGGCAGTGAGGTTCCAATGTGAGCCTAGCCTCGGTTCTCTGTCATTTCTATAGATTATGTAAGGTGATTTAATTAGTAAAGTATGTGCAGAAGTTGTTATGCAATTAATGTGTTGAGTGGTGTGTGTTGCTATGGATGTCACTAGGTGACCAATGACAGGCAAGGTTACATTATGTGATTATGGTTTACGTATGTGTTGGCGTAGGATAGCTTGAGGGTCACATGGTGACCGGTGTAAAGCTAATCCTAACACATGTATACCATGATTTATAAATAAAGATTATATAATTATGTATCATAGTTTGTGTGCTAGCCGAGTGTGGTGGTCCAGCGCCTATTCCGGAATGCCTCTCTAGTCGGGTACCCCAGGTTCTTTGTGAGCCAGGCACGTTGTGTTTGTTGTGCTCGGGGTTTGTCCCGGTATGGTGTGTACCGTCGAGGTCTGTGTCGTCTGTCCTGGACACCCTCACTCCTATGTTTGAGTTGTACATCTGGCTGAGGGAAAGACGACAGTGGGATAGCGACTTGTGAGAGTTTGTGTTTGGTCGCTTGTAGCACGCTCGTGGTTGGGGGTACGGACACCAGTAGTCGACACTGGTCCCCAGCTAGTTCTATTACCAATGCCTCACTTTAGGGAGCTCGGGCCTGAGTCCCTAACGATGCCAGGCATGGGCCTGCAGTGTGTGTGCGGGTGCAGGTGGTGGTGGTGTTTGTAAGTCTCCACAGTTAGTTGCTTGACTTGTGAGTTTGTGGAGCTGTAGATGGACTGAGGGTCCATAGCTACGAGACTGAGAGGTAGTTCTTGTGATGTGTTGTCCGGGTTGGATACTGGTTTGATCAGCCAGTAGTCCTTTCTTGTGTGGTGGCGTCGTTCCTTTCCGACTCGTACTTTGCCACCGGTTGTGGTTTTTGTGTTGTTACTCGTTGATTGAGGTTTTCCTCAGTGAGGTGTGCCCTGGTGTTGGAACAGTTGTAGTTGTGGTTGGTGAGCGGAGACTCACTGGTTTGTGGTGTGCCCCGTCGTTGGCACAGTTGTTCTGAGACTTTGTGGTGGTACCTCGTGGTAGTAGGTACCTGTATCCTATGGGGTAATGATTTGTTGTGGTACACCGTGTACCAGTCTTTTCAGGTGTTGTGGTGGAGCGGTGCTCCATGGAGGTCGTGTTGTAGGACCTTCTACTTGTTGCGTTATACCCTTCTGAGGGTAGCTTTCGTCATATTGTGTTTTGAGGTATGTGGACTAGCTCGTGGTTAGCAGTCATGTTACCTGTGCTTGAGGTTTCCTGTGAAGCTAGTGGCTTAGGCAGTGGTGTGCCTATGTAGCTTATAGCATAGGCGACCCGTTGCTGTAGTGGTTTGCCTGTGAGGCTTGTGGCCTAGGCATTCCCGTGGTTGAGCGGACTAGTAGTGCTTGTATTAGTCCTATGGTTCCTCTTTATTTCCGAGGAATGTGTATTTGTTTATGAATGACTGTTTAAGTTGTTAATTATTATCAATGTTGTGAGTATGATATGGTTTGGCTAATTGAGTTGCCAGTGAGACCCTTTGGGGTTGAGGTCTTTTCAGTGTTACGTGTGGTTTTTGGGTGGACCCCTACTGAGCCGGTGACTTGTTGAGGCTCACTCCCCTATAGTTCTTTTCAGGACTTACCGTTGGTTTGGCTTGTGGAGACGTTGTGGAAGACTTATACCACTAGCAGTAGTGTTAGTTCAGTTGTGTGAGCTTATGCTCCATCGGGATATGCCCCAGGTAGTTGTACTCTTTTTAATTTAGACATGTAATAATGTACTGGGATAGTTGTAAATTGTTATATGCAGTTATGAGCACATGTACTTTCTTGTGTCTTATACTATTGCTGTTGTCTTTTATATTCCTACTGGACACTTGTGTGAGATATCCCTTGCGAGACTTCGGTCCGTTCGCGGGAGGTGGATCTAGATATGGAGCCTTAATGGGCATAAATATCCAGGGCCGTCATATAGCAAGCCACCTCAAAGGCCTATGTTGTCGATGAAGGTGGAGGCGGGGAAGTCAGAGAGAGGAGAGAGAGATAGAGAGAGAAGAAGAAGAGGGAGATGGCCAATAGGAGGGAGAGTGTGGAGAGAGAGACAGAGAGAACCTTGTAGACGTGAGATTTGGCCCATCTCTGCATGGTTCATGGCCCAATAAGGCCCGTTTGACCGCTTGTTGACTTACCTTGGATTCCATGTAGACGGCAACATCGACTGCCGTTGACTACAAGTAGGCGGCACAGGCGCTTGACGTCGACTCCGGTTGGCGTCCACATGGGTTGACGTCTGCATGGGGTTGGCGGCAGCATAGTTTGACGTCAACTTGGGTTTACTTGGTATGCGTAACTGCTCGAGATTCCAGCCTACTAGCGCCCTCTCCTCGCCCATGCAACGCATGGGGTCGTTCCCAACGGGTAAATGGGCCACCTTGGCACCCCCTTGACACAGTAAAAGTCCTACATGGCCCCCTCCCATTGGTTCAAGCCTTAACACATGGATTGCCACATGTTTAACTGTGTTTTCTCACACTTGAGCATCCAATTCTCACTAGCTCTGCCTCCACTCTCTATATATGTCACTCCTTGGCCTTCTAATTGGGGGGGGGGGAGGCTAAACGCCCAGGCTTTGATGCTTTAAGAGAAGAGAGAGAAAACCCACTAAAGCTTCCACCCTTGTTCCTTCTCTTCTCCTCAACACTTGGGGCATCCAGGAGGCTTCACTATGAGCTGGAGGAGCCCACAAAGGAGTCAACCATGCCATTCAACGAGGATCATCTCCCTCCTCTCTCTTTCTCTTCTCCTCCTTCCCTCTTAATTTTGCATGCAACTCACTACACACACACACACTCTCTAGGCACGTAGTGCACACTCCCTACACACTCAAAAGGGGTTTTCTAACCAAAAAACGGAGGAAAGAAGAGTGGTCATAGCACTTGGCCACCCCTTTTCTCAAGCCTGCAACCGGTACGGGGCTCTCCTTTTGGGCCTTTTCTTTTCATTTTGGACATTTACTACACTGCATTCAAAGTCTAATAGAGCTTCTCTTGGTTGCAGGAACTCCTAAACGAGACTGTGGAGCTTCTTCTCTTTGGCCGGCCGAAGAGAGGAAAGTTGGATTCCCACCATCCACCGCAGCGCGAGGCACGTCACCGGCGTGATCATATTACCTCCTTGGGCACAGGTAAGGCCCTGGCGATCACATCCCATTCATCTTCTTAGCTAGATTCTTTCTTTTTCCCTTGGTCAACTCGGTCAAATGGAGGTCAAAGAAGCAAAAGAAGGTCAACCAACATCCATTCAACGCCAATGAGGGAGCTCACCCAACGTTCGGGAACCTCCAGAGCAGCAACAACACTACGGGGGCGCGAAACGGAGCCTCCACAACTCTTCTTTGGCGATTACGGTGGGACCACTGCTGCTGCCGCGGTTTCAGTCTGCATCCAGGTAAACGGCAAGCGAAGCTGCTGCCTACCCAGGTAAACGTCAATGTTTCATGCCGCTCAGTTCCTTTCAGCATCAACATTTGCGGTCGTTTTCTTATAGCCAACGTCCATCGATCCCGCCGTTGATTGTCTTTTGTGGAACGTGATGTCGCTTGTGTTGCCGTTTACTTCATAGAAGCTGTTTTGGTTGGATTTTGATTTGTTTTTCTTTATGTCTGCTTCCTATCTGTTCTCTAACGGTCCTCAGTCACGGGGGGGGGGGGGGGGGGGGGGGGGTCTTTTTTCTCTCCTGTTCTAGCCTCCCCACATTTTAGGATAGCCCCTCCTTGATTCACAACCTTTTACTCGGGGATTCCCTCTCAGGTAAATTGGGTTGGCTTCAAGGAGAACTCCATAAGTCCCTGAATTTCATAGATTCCCTCACGGTACGGGGCAGGAGGACCTTTCACCTTCCTATTTAGTCTACCTATTTATCCAGGTTTGAGTGAGGATTGAGAGAACTAGCCTTTAGAAGACTAACTAACACACAACCTCAACATTTCAAAATATTAGGGACGTTGTTTGATAACATTGTTCGGTAGAAATCCATATTTCTCCTAATAACAGTGTAATTAATCAACTTAACCATCTTAAAATCAGTCAGTTGTGTTGCTAATGGACTCTTGGTTGAACTCCGTTCATATGACTAACAATGCGGCTTTTGAGTACGATGATAATATTCATGATGAATTTGTCGGAATGATAAATTCTAATGTTCAGCCTGAAGAGTCAGTCCAATCCTCCTCTCAAGCCGATAATGAGGAGGTAAGTTTGAGGGTCAACCCCACTATGCCCAAGAAGTTCAAGAAGACCCTGAATTTTCCAAACTCCTCTCCCGCTATTCGCCCGAGGACATCATTTCAATGCTTTCCAAGCATACTGTCCGGGCAATGGCCTCCCCTTCCTCTCCATCTCCATCTCCGTTCCATGCTTCTTCATCTAGGCCCATTCCTAGGCCACTCACCTCATCCCGGGTCCCCATCTCCACTCCTATTCCTCCTCCCACTCCTTTACCAACTCCCATTCCAACTCCTCCCTCCGTCTATCCACCCTATGTCCAACCCACACCCCCCACTCAATCCGAATCCATCTCCCGGTCGGAGATGGAGGGTCTTATTAGGAAGCTCTTAGCCGAGTCATTGTCCCTTTCCAAGCCTCACTCTCTCCAAAACTACTGCAAGCTCCCCAATGCCTACTTTCCTCCGGGTTTCAAGGCCCCGAAATACCGCAAGTATGACGGGACCTCCGATCCCCAATTCCATCTGGCTGGCTTCACTATGGATTCTCACCGGTGGCTATACGATCGGGTCCTCTTAGTCCACCTCTTCCAACAATCGTTAGAAGGGGAGGCTTTGAGGTGGTTTACCTCTTTACCCACATCAGATCTTGTTAATTTCGACATAGTCTCCGAACGCTTCATCTCCCACTTTTCTTATATGGCCACCCAAGTCCCTACACTTCCCGACTTGGTGGCGGAAAAGATGAGGCCGGATGAAGACTTTGTCACATTCTCCAACCGATGGAGATCCATGGCTTCAAGGGCCGACCTCCCCATCCCGAAGTCCCAAGCCATAACCATGATAGTCACCAACACCACCCCTTTTCTCCATTCTATATTGATGCTTAGTGAGTTCCCCTCCTTCACACATCTTTACAACCGAGCTAGGGTGGTCCAAAATCAAATCAAGGACTCCTCTCTTCTGCCATTCTTCGAAGAGAAGCCCAAGGGACGCAAGGCTCCCACGACACCTACCACCGAGGGGGTGATCGTCAATGAGTTCGTCAGCGCTTGCAATATACATGTTTTAGTGTGTTTTCCCACACTTGAGCATCCAATGCTCACTAGCTCCGCCCCCACTCTCTATATATGTCACTCCTTGGCCTTCTAAGTGAGGGGGGGGGGGGGGGGGGGGGAGAGGTTGAACGCCCAGGCTTTGATGCTTTGGGAGAAGAGAGAGAATGTAGTGTATCGACTGTTCAGATCGTCTTATATCAGTTGTGGAGGCCAGTGTGTGGCCCATGTTGTGTGTAGCAGGTGCTTACACAGGTTTCCAGTGTGTTGTGGGCAGCTGGTTGGCCCGAATTGCTTGTTTATTCTCTGTCTTTAAACACGATAGAGGGGTCCGTCGCTTTCTCATCGCGACACCCAGGGACGTCGTGTTCTGGTTGCTGCTGTTTTGGCTCGTCGTCTGCATGTGCGCCGCGTGTTGCGTGTAGGGCGGGCATGCTGACGTCAACATGCTGATCTCAACGGGCAGTTGTGTCGCGACCTGGTCGCGATTTAGCGATACGTCGCGTTCTCAACCGAGCTACATTTTTAAGAAACCCTGGCAAAACAGAGCTTTCACAAGCTCTGCTTGGCCAGGGGAGGTTTTTATCATGGGATTCTGGCCGATTCGAGTTCATGGGCCTCGGTTGGACGTGTTCTCGCCGTGAGGATCATATGTGGAGCGGGAGAAACGCGAGTTATTGCCCATTTTTGTGTTCTTCATCAAAGTAGGGAGATTCTACCCTTTTCTCCGTGGATTTCGTGGGTGTGTGGTGTGTGATGTGTTTAATGCTTTAAGGACCATAGAAAGCATGCTAGGGCGTCACAAAAAGCATGAAAGATGGATTGAAAACCAGGTTTGGCAGGGTTATGGGGGTTTTCTGGCGAAGAGGACCCGGTTAGGGTTTTTCGCCTGTGAAGGCGACGGTCTCCCCTGTCGTGATCAGATCGCGACAGGACGTCACATCGCGTTCACTCTCTTGGTTGCAACATGTCGGGGCGTCGCTACCTGAACGCGACCTGGGCCTCTGTCGCGATCACAGCCAAGGGTTACTTCTTATATGTAATTGTTAATGTATGAATCCGTTTCTGTTTAACCGATGCATGGCATGGTTAACCGGTGTGTGTAGGACTGTTTAGCGGTGCTTCGGCACTTGTTGCGCTCCTTGGGAATGCGGTTCACATAGTGAGCTTCAGGCTTACGTGGTTGTGAGTGTGTGACTGGTTTCAGTGACCCGTGTGTGTTCACGTGGTTTGCGTAGCGTGCACGAGTTTTTTTGTGCATGGCAGGTAGTGTTACGCCTTCTGTGGTTACCTCTTCAGTTGGGAGCCCCAGGTTCCGAGGTGAGCCAGGCACGTGGGGGTGCTCGGGGTTTGTCCCGGTACAGTGGTACCGTCAGGGTCTTGTCATCTTCCTGGACACCCTCGCTCTCGAGGAGAGTTGTCGTCCGACTGAGGGAAAGATGGCAGGGACAGCGACTTGTGAGAGTTTGTTGTTTAGTCACTTATAGCACGCTCGTAGTTGGGGGGACGGACACCAGTAGATGTACTGGACCTCAGCTAGTCCTGTTTCCAGTGCCTCACTTTAGGGAGCTTAGGCCAGAGACCCTAAAGGTGTCAAGCATGGGCCTGCGGGGTGTGTGACCTACAGGTGTGGTGGTTTGGTTGGTCTCCACAGTTCTTGTTTAGTTTAGTGGAGCGGCAGCTGGACCTTTCGTCCATGGCTGCGAGACTGAGAGGTAGACCTGTGTGTTTGTCCGGGTCAGTTGCTGGTGTCGCGAGCCAGGCTGCGCGTCCCGAGTTTGGTGTTTACCTACTTTAGGTCATACACCTGTTTGGGTTTTTTCCGTTTATTTATTTAGACTGCGTTCAAGGTTAACAAGCGGTAAGTAGGTTACAACTTTAATATTCATCTTAGATAACTCTATAAATTGCTATAGCGTAGCTTCCTGCTTAGTTACTTGAGTTGTGTTTTGCTCGATTTTTTTGGGGGAGTTTCCCTACTGAGCTAGTGACTAGTGAGGCTCACCCCCCTACTCCTTTCAGGTGAGGGAGAGCAGGAGGCTTCCCGTCCGTCTTCTAGTTCCGGGCCGCACCGTAGCAGAGCAGGGTCTTCGCCATCACCAGCAGTGTAATTCTCTCTCTTTGTTCACCTCGGGGTATGCCCCAGGTTTTGTTGTACTGGTTTAAGGTTTTAGTTGAGGAACTGGCTATGTAAATCTCATGTAAATATTTGTGGAATGGAAAGTTTACTTCTATTAAGTTGTTTCCTTTATATTTCTATGGACATGTGTGAATGATATCCCTTGCAAGGCTTCAACTCGTTCGCGGGAGGCAGGGTCATGTCAGGCTCGTTATCAGGTTAACGGGTTTGAACGATGTGGTCCGTCACAGAGAAAACCCACTAAAGATTCCACCCTTGTTCCTTCTCTTCTCCTCAACACTTGGGGCGTCCAAGAGGCTTCACTACGAGCTGGAGGAGCCCACAAAGGAGTCAACCATGCCATTCAACGAGGATCATCTCCCTCCTCTCTCTTTCTCTTTCTCCTCCTTCCCTCTTAATTTTGCATGCAACTCACTACACACACACACTCTAGGCACGTAGTGCACACTCCCTATACACCCAAAGGGGTTTTCCAACCAAAAAATGGAGGAAGAAGGGTGGTCATAGCACTTGGCCACCCCTCTTCTCAAGCCCGCAACCGGTACGGGGCTCTCCTTTTGGGCCTTTTCTTTTCGTTTTGGACGTTTACTACAGTGCATTTAAAGTCTAATAGAGCTTCTCTTGGTTGCAGGAACTCCTAAACGAGACTGTGGAGCTTCTTCTCTTTGGCCGGCCGAAGAGAGGAAAGTTGGATTCCCACCATCCACCGCAGTGCGAGGCACGTCACCGGCGTGATCATATTACCTCCTTGGGCACAGGTAAGGCCCTGGCGATCACATCTCGTTCATCTTCTTAGCTGGATTCTTTCATTTTCCCTTGGTCAACCCGATCAAACGGAGGTCAAAGAAGCAAAAGAAGGTCAACCAACATCCATTCAACGCCAACGAGGGAGCTCACCCAACGTTCAAGAACCTCTGGAGCAGTAACAACACTACGGGGGTGTGGAACAGAGCGTCCAGAGCTCTTCTTTGGCGATCACGGTGGGACCACTGCTGCTGTCGCGGTTTCAGTCTGCATCTAGGTAAACGGCAAGCGAAACTGCCGCCTACCCAGGTAAACGTCAATGTTTCCTACAGTTCAGTTCTTTTCAGCGTCAACATTTGTGGTCGTTTACTTATAGCCAACGTCCATCGATTCTGCCGTTTACTATCTTTTGTGGAACGTGACGTCGCTTGTGTTGTCGTTTACTTCACAGAAGCTGTTTTTGGTTGGATTTTGATTTTTTTTTCTTTATGTCTGCTTCCTATCTGTTCTCTAATAGTCCTCAGTCATAGGGGGGGGGGGTCCTTTTTCTCTCCTGTTCTAGCCTCCCCACACATTTTAGGATAGCCCCTCCTTGATTCACAACCTTTTACTCGGGGATTCCCTCTCGGGTAAATCGGGTTGGCTTCAAGGAGAACTCCATAAGTCCCTAAATTCTGTGGATTCCCTCATGGTACGGGGCAGGAGGACCTTTCACCTTCCTATTTTGTCTGCCTATTCATCTGGGTTTGAGTGAGGATTGAGAGAACCGGCCTTTACAAGACTAACTAACTCACAACCTCAACATTTCAAAATATTGGGGACGTTGTTTGATAACATTGTTGGGTAGAAATCCATATTTCTCCTAATAACAGTGTAATTAATCAACTTAACCATCTTAAAATCAGTAGGTTGTGTTGCTAATGGACTCTTGGTTGAACTCCGTTCATATGACTAATAATCCGGCTTTTGAGTACGATGATAATATTCATGATGAATTTGTCGGAATGATAAATTCTAATGTTCAGCCCGAAGAGTCGGTCCAATCCTCCTCTCAAGCTGATAATGAGGAGGTAAGTTTGAGGGTCAAACCCACGTATGCTCAAGAAGTTCAAGAAGACCCCGAATTTTCCAAAATCCTCTCCCGCTATTCGCCCGAGGACATCATTTCAATGCTTTCCAAGCATATTGTCCGGGAAATGGCCTCCCCTTCCTCTCCATCTCCATCTCCGTTCCATGCTTCTTCATATACGCCCATTCCTAGGCCACTCACCCCATCCCGGGTCCCCATCTCCACTCCTATTCCTCCTCCCACTCCTTTACCAACTCCCATTCCAACTCCTCCCTCCGTCTATCCACCCTATGTCCAACCCACACCCCCCACTCAATCTGAATCCATCTCCCGGTCGAAGATGGAGGGTCTTATTAGGAAGCTCTTAGCCGAGTCCTTGTCCCTTTTCAAGCCTCACTCTCTCTAAAACTACTGCAAGCTCCCCAATGCCTACTTTCCTGTAGGTTTCAAGGCCCCAAAATATCGCAAGTATGACGGGACCTCCGATCCCCAATTCCATCTGGCCGGCTTCACTATGGATTCTCACCGGTGGCTATACGATCGGTTCCTCTTAGTCCACCTTTTCCAACAATCGTTAGAAGGGGAGGCTTTGAGGTGGTTTACCTCTTTACCCGCATCAGATCTTGTTAATTTCGACATAGTCTCCGAACGCTTTATCTCCCACTTTTCTTATATGGCCACCCAAGTCCCTACATTTCCCGACTTGGTGGTGGAAAAGATGAGGCCGGATGAAGACTTTGTCACATTCGCCAACCGATGGAGATCCATGGCTTCAAGGGCCGACCTCCCCATCCCGAAGTCCCAAGCCATAACCATGATAGTCACCAACACCACCCCTTTGCTCCGTTCTATATTGATTCTTAGTGAGTTCCCCTCCTTCGCATATCTTTACAACCGAGCTAGGGTGGTCCAAAATCAAATCAAGGACTCCTCTCTTCCGCCATTCTTTGAAGGGAAGCCCAAGGGACGCAAGGCTCCCGCGGCACCTACCACAGAGGGGTGACCGTCTATGAGTCTGTCAGCGCTTGCAGTCAGCCGTTAAGGCCTCCTAACAAGCCTTCCAACCCTCCTTCCAATCCTCACCAATTCCCATCACACCCTTCTGGGCCTTACTCCGCTGTTCCTCCTCCTTCGGGCTATACCCGCCCTGGTCCTAGGAGGTCTCATTATATTGCCCTCCCTGAATCCCTCGAGGACATATTCTTTTCCCTCATGTCTTATGACGCTATCCAACTCCCCCCACAATAGGAGAACGTCCATCCGAGGGCCGATACCTCAAAGTATTGTCCCTACCATCGGGCTCCCGGTCATGAAATCCAAAATTGCTTCATCTTTCGTGACTGGGTGTATGACATGAACGACCAAGGTAGGATCAATTGGGAGGATGTCAAGGTCGCCATAGACAAGTCTAGGTATACAAGAAGGGACCTGGGTATTATGCGAGACCCTCTCCCCAACCACCAAAGCAGCAATCCCTCCTCCTCTAGGTCCCAGGAAAAGCTCAATACCATGACATGTTCGGAACCTCGGGTCGTGAGGAGAGAACAACAATGGGGGGTAGAAGGTTTTGAGGAGTGGTACCTATGTCCCTCCATGGAGTCTCAGGAGCCCTCCACCACCGTAGATGCCATTCTAGAGGAGCGGCCTTTAGTGCTTATCCGACCTGCTCCTCAGGATGCCTATCCTTCCATCCCCATTCCTCCCTCCTATGAGTCATCCACCCATAGCACCAAACCCCTCCAACTCATTCTCCCTAGGTCCCAGGAGGACGTTCATGTCACACTCAGGAATCAGATTGTTCCTCCTCCCCCACGACCATCTCAAGAAGAGGAGGATAATGGACCCCCCACCACCTGCTGGCACCGAATATGATATTATGCAACACTTAGATAAGACTCTCGCGAGGGTGTCTATCTTAGAATTGATTCGGAGATCGCCGTCCCATCAGTCCACCCTCCTCCAATTCCTTCAGAAAATCATGGTCAATGATGACCTACCTGTCAGTGGAGTAACCAATGCCATCCTCTCCCTCACCCAAGGACCATCCATCTCCTTCTCGGATAAAGACCTTGCTGCCCCCGAGTGTCGCTCTCTTCCTCTTTGCATTACCGTCACCCTCAACAGTGTTTCAGTAGATTCCACTCTCATCGACACCGAGGCATCCATTAATGTTTGTCCGATGAAGACTCTTAAGCAATTGGGTTTGGGGGAGGACAATCTGGAATAAATCTGCTCCACCATCACTGCCTATGACAACTCCAAGAGGGTTTCCAAAGGTAAAATCGCTCTTCAATTGGAAATAGGGCCCGTCACCATGTCATCCGTGTTTCTAGTTTTGGACGTCGATCTGGCCTATAAGGCCATTCTTGGTCATCCTTTGCTGGAACAAACTTTAGGGGTCCCTTCCACCGCCCACCAATGTTTCAAATTTCCA
Source organism: Colocasia esculenta (assembly GCA_014218235.1). Taxonomy (NCBI): domain Eukaryota; kingdom Viridiplantae; phylum Streptophyta; class Magnoliopsida; order Alismatales; family Araceae; genus Colocasia; species Colocasia esculenta. The sequence continues at coordinate 25,608,553 of CM024755.1, read as the reverse complement.
TTCAATGGGTGGGTTATCAAGATCAAGAGCATTCCTACCTTGGAGACCCTTAATTCTATCACTTCGGAGCAGATGCCACACCTGTTCATTCCGGGCAAGGGGAAGAAACCTGTCATGTTCCCTTGGTTTGAACCAACCTCCCCTATTGGATGAAGAGTTTGAGACCATCCCGTGCCCTCAAGGGAAAGGTTGGGAAGTGATGGCTAAGATCGGCTATATCCATGGCCGAGGATTGGGTAGGGACAAGCAGGGTCCCGTCCATGGCATTCAGGTCAAAAGGTTGTTGGCTAGGGCTGGTCTAGGTTTTCACTTGGACCCAATTCATCCGGATCCATTCATACCCTACGAACCTCTCACCTGGACCCTGAAGGGGCACTTCATTCAGGGACCCCTCCAACCGGGAACCCGGGAGCTTGTGGTGGAGGAGTTGTTCGACTCCGAAAGCGAAGAAGAAGAAGAAGCTGCCGAAATCGAGGAAGTCTACGAGGACTTCGGCCTTCTCTCGCTCTTTGGTTCCGATCTCCCATCCCCATCTCCATCTTTATCTCCTTCATCTCCTTCATCTTCACTTTCAACTAAAGTGTGCCCGGCACACTACTCTCTTTCTCCAACCCCTTCTTTTTCCCCCCTTTCTCAATCCGTCCTTCCTCCATTCCTCACCTGGCCAGTCAAAGCAACCTTGAGTCAAAAACTCATGGTTTTGAGCCTTGACTCCAAAAAAAAAAAAACGCCAATTTTGAAAGGTGGGAATGCGAGGTCTCTGTCGAACACGCTTCCTCTGTGGACTCTCTTCCGATCGGCCAGGGGCCGACGCTTTCCAGCCTAAATTCTCATTCTCGCCCCTCTAGGGGCACTTCCCCTGTACATAGTTTTGTACATAGTCCTGTGCATAGTAGTTTAAATTCTAGTTTAGGGTCAGGTTTAGAGTTAGGTATAGACTTAGAAGAGTCTGGTCCCTCTCAGCCATGCATTTGCAAAGAGAAGGGTAAGCAAGTTCCTGCCCATTATGTCATGGCTCTGGCTGAAAGGTGTGCTAGGTTGAGTCAAGTCCCAGAGTTTCTTGAGGAGCCTGCCCTTGTAGAGGCTGATTTTGAAGAAGGTGACTCTGTAGATGATGGTTTAGGGGTCTATCTGCTAGATTTTGATGAGCCGGAAGATCTTGGGTCAGAAAAAGAGGACCCAGTGAGCTTCTATGTGGATGGCACAAAGAGGTTCGAAGAGCCAACCATGGCTGCGGATGAGCCAACCAAAGAGATCAACCTTGGCACCGAAGAATCCCCGAAAGTAGTTTTGATTAGTGCCAACTTGAGTGAAGAAGAAGAAGAAGAAGAAGAAGCTATTGTAGCTATTCTCAAAGAGTTTTCCGACGGTTTGGCTTGGTCCTACGAAGACATGCCAGTGCTTGACACCTCTTTGGTTGAGCACCGGTTGGTCTTAAAAGTCGACTCTATGGTTGTCAAACAAAAGCTGAGGAGGCTACATCCCAAACTTGCACTCAAGATCAAAGAGGAGGTTGACAAATTGCACAAGGCCAAGTTCATTAGGGTTGTGATTTATCCACAATGGGTAGCTAACATCGTCCCGGTGATGAAGAAGGATGGTAAGGTTAGGATCTGCATAGATTTTCGCGACCTTAATCGTGCTTGCCCAAAGAATGATTTTCCTCTTCCCCACATAGATGTCCTAGTGGACAACACCGCCGGTTTTGAGATGTTGTCATTCATGGATGGTTTCTCTTGGTATAACTAGATCTGTCTGGTGGCGGAAGACCAGGAGAAAACTTCTTTCACAACACCTTGGGGGACCTATTGTTATGTTGTGATGCCCTTTGGATTGAAGAATGCGGGTGTAACTTATCAAAGGGCAATGATGGCGATTTTTCACGACATGATGCATGTGCACATGGAAGTCTATGTTGACAATGTCTTGGTTAAATCTAGGACTCGACATGGCCATGCTGAGGTCCTCGGGGCAGTTCTCCAACGGTCTAGAGAACATAAGCTCAAAATGAACCCCAAGAAGTGTGTCTTTGGAGTTTCTTCTGGAAAGTTCCTTGGGTTCATAGTTATCAAGCGGGGAATCGAGATTGACCCCAATAAGGCCAAAGCAATAATCGGCATGCCTCCTCCTAGGAATATCAAGGAAGTTAGAGGGCTAATTGGCAGACTTCAGTTCATTAGGAGATTTATCTCTCAGCATTTCATCTGTTGCAAGCTCTTCTATGAGATGCTTAGAGGAGAGGCTAAGTTTGATTGGAATGATAAATGTCAAAATGCCTTTGAAGAGTTGAAGAGCTATTTGTTCAATCCCCCTGTTCTTGCTCCTCTGGTCCCGAGTCGGCCTTTATTGCTCTATGTGTCAACCACTGAAGATTCCATTGGAGCAGTCTTGGCCCAATATGACGACGAGAAGAAGGAGATAGCGGTGTACTATCTATCTAAGTTGTTCAATGAAGCTGAGAAAAAGTATACTGCCATGGAAAGAACGTGTGTGACCATCGTCTGGGTTGCCCAGAAGTTGAAGCACTATTTCCTAGCTCATGAAGTGAAACTTCTGGCGCGTATGGACCCAATTCGGTACTGGCTTGAGAAGCCAGTCCTGACTGAGTGGTTGATGAGGTGGAAAAGTTTCCTCAACCAATTTGATATCACCTACGTCACCCAAAAGTCAATCAAGGGGCATGCTATTGCCGAACATTTGGCCCACCACCCCTTACCTTTATATTCTCCCGTCGATGAAAGCTTTCCGGATGAAGAGTTAAGAGCCATTGTTGATGGTGAACCTTCATGGATACTTTATTTCGATGGGGTTCTCAATTCCAAAGGGAGTGGAATAGGGGCAGTCCTCCTCTCACCGGAAGGGGTAGTTATTCCGCATGCCTACCAACTAACCTTCCCAGCCACGAACAATGTGGCCGAATATGAGGCACTCCTAGTTGGGCTGAAAATGGCTTTGTTGCTCGGAGTCAAGGAGTTAAGGATTATTGGAGATTCGCAATTGATACTCCGGCAGTCCCTTAGCAAGTACCAAACCCGGGATCCCAAGTTGAAACCATACCAAGATTTAGTTTGTAAAGTTGTCCGGCAGTTTAGGAAGCTCACTCTTGTCCACACTCCTAGGGCTCAGAACATTCTAGCAGATTCGCTCGCCTCCCTGGCTTCTTCCATCCCTATCCCGCTAGGGAGGTCTTCCGAAACCATCTCTGTCCAAAGGTTGAAAGTCCCTTCTCATGTTGATCCTTGGTTCTCTCAACTCAAGTCTCCTTCCCTTCGAGTCCATGCACTCTCAAAAGAGCCAGAAATCGACCTCGATTGTAACGACCCAGAATCCGCATTACCAGTAAGTAACAAGTAACCCGAATTCTGACCCGCTAACTCACGAGACAAGTTCGGAAGGGTAAAAAGTGAACGTCCGAGGAGACTATATGTAAGAAGATACACACCATGTAAAGCTGTAAAATTTCACTATATGAACATAACATGTACAACTCAGAGTCCGAGCTAAGTACAGAGTACAGAAGTACAACAAAAAGTACTACTTACTGCAGCTAGGGCGCACCAACACCGGAGTGGCAAGACTCGCCTAGAACGGGAGTCGACGACGACCCACCTGAAAGGGAGGGGAGTGAGTCTCAAGAAAAGAGACCCAGTAGGGAAAAGTAACCCCCACCGGCAACAGTACTAAAGTGCGGAAAGTAAAAACAGAAAGTAAATACACGTCGCATCACAACCCAAAACTGTAAACCTCGCGGCTCAGTAACACACACTCACAGTAAGTAGGACTCAGCTAGGGTCTGTGGCTCGGCGTCCCGTCACCACAGAGACTCTCAACCCCAGCCACGTGTGCACACTACAGACGTTCTCTCTCACGTCTGGTCCACGACCGATTTTTCCCCTACGCCTGACCCTAGCAGTAGAGAAGGGGCACCACGGAGACCGGCTCAAAACCACCACAAGGAGTACGCACAGGACAGAGTCGCACTCGGCGTCCTGGCTCACTAGCAGAGGACAACCACACGCTAGTCATCTAGACGGAGTCGCACCCACGCCTAGGAAACACAACAGAAACGGGCACGCGGTAACGCAATGCGCGTACAACAGACGGAACACACTCAACGCCTGAAACCCCGTACAAAAAGTGAACACCTCGTGTCACAACAAACTACTCATATGCACAGGCGGAGTCACACTCTAAGCCTGGCAGAATGTGTTAACAGGGCGGACATCACATGTCAACACCTTGAACACAGAACATAACTTAAGCCTGCTGGGACACATGATATTAACGGCAGCATCGATTGTTGCCAATATTGATGTAAACGACACTCACCATGTGACGGATCGCCTCGGCCAAGCCCGTTAAACCGATAACGTACTTGATCTGAGTCCGCCTCCCGCGAACGGGCCGAAGCCTCGCAAGGGATACTAAACCACAGTCCATGTAAACATAAAGGAACACACCACATTTTATATATATTTCACAAGTTTACATAGCCAAATTTCCACAAAAACTAAAAAGAAGAAGTACAAGTGTAGCACCCTTGATTTTTAAAATCATGAAAAATAAAAATTTATTATTTAATAAATGAGATAAATCGATTTAATTATAATAAAGGGAGAATATATGGAATAAAAGGGAATTAATGCAATACCCATTAAGCTAAATTATTAGTGGGTTACTCTAATAACCCAAACCCAATGGAATGGGCCCAAATAGGGATAGCCCATATTGGAATGAGAATTAAATTAATGAAATTCGTATCTAAATAATTAAATAAATAGTAAAGGGTTAAGATAAATGATAAATAACCCTTATATATCTAAATAAAGAGTCCTAAACCCATCCTAACTCATTAACCACGAAATTAAACTCTTCCCTACCCATTAGATGGATAAATGAGAGGAAATAGAGAGATAAATGTGGAATTTTCGTAATTAAAGGAAGAGAGAAGAGTTTGGGGTTGTATGGACTCTATAGGAAGCTTAAACACTTCAAATCTCCTCCCTATCTCCCCATTTTTGTGGCTGGAACCCTAGAGAAGGAGGAGAAAGGTTGGAGACCAAGGAGCAAGGAGGAGAAGGCTTGGAGCAAGAAGGTTTTCCCGTTTTTCATCTTCAACTTAGGGTTTTCTTGTACTCGACAAAAGGTAGGCAATCTCTCAAGCAAAAATCGTGAAATAATTACCCTAGGTAGCCTTCATGTACCTCTTCAAAAGCCCTATGGTTTCGTGGTATTTCGTTCATCCATTTGGGCGAATTTAATTCGTGAAATCCTGTTATTCTCATGAACTGAGGTCTCATATTTTCTCTAATTCCCGATATGTACTTGCTCACATGCCATGATAAAATTCTCAGTTATACTACATGGTACTAGCTTTCAAACGCCTCTGGTCTTGCTCGATTTCGATCTCCCATGAGGGAGAATTAAATCTTTGAATCTCTGTCTAGTGCATGTACCCGACTCTTCAAGTTTACCTTTAAACTTCGTGCATACTTGATGTCCTATCATGATAAAATTCTATAAAATACTACTTCATGTTAGCTTTCAAACGCCGCTAGTTTCATAATTTTTCATCAAGTGTACATCTCTAATTAATTCATTGAACCCTGACTGCACTTGTTTAGGTCACCGAAAAGTAACCTGATCAATGCATATCTAAACCTTGTCTATTTTCAAATTAATCGTGTGTTGATAGATGTACATGTCTACTTTCGTTTAAAACTAGTTTCGTACTTTTTGGATCACCATACTATTTTATATGTAATTTAGAACGTCCATGTATCATAGAGGGCTCGCCCTGGAAAAAAGGGAAAAAGAGCAAACCCACCTGTTATCGCGACGGCGCGACCCGCCGCGATAACAGTGGGGTCGCGCCGGCCGATGGCGTCGCGTCAAGAACGCGGCGGCGCGGACCGCCGCGATTCACCCCGGACCGGGCCAGACCGGCCAGGTCCCGTGTCGCGCCCGACCGCCCCGTCGCGACTTGAAACGCGACGGGTATGTCTGCCGCGTTTTCAAGAATCCGACCATAACTGAAAATTGTACATATGCCCTGATTGTTTAAGCTTTATACCCTTTAATTAGTCATGATTAAATCATGTTATAGTTAATTCGACTTGGTAAATTAATAAATGACATTAATGATATAAATTTAATTATTTAAAATGACACTGCACGACTTGTCATATCATCAAGATTTCTTTACACTTACACACACACAACATTATTAAATGCCAATTGACCTCGATAAATTATGCAATAATATATTCGGTAAATTATCGAAATAAATGACTAAATTACCCTATTTTGTTAAATACAATTGTTTCCGTTTGACTCGCGTATTTTATCTACCGTTACCGTTTTCCCTCGGCCTACGAGCACTCTAGGCACGACGGACCCGTTTTTACACACTTTCCCTTGACTTGGACCACCTCTCCACCGGGAATACTCTCGATTGGACCAGGGACTCCTTGTCAAGACCTCCGTAAGTCTTCTTGGCTTTGGCGCACGTCCTTAGTCAACGAGCTGGTTGTACCCTAAAACCCGTTACACCTTAGGGATCAGTACGATCCATACCTTAGTATATTCCTTCTCGTCTTGAGTTCACACCGGACCACCTGACCCGTGTACACAGCACGGCTAAGGGGCGGTTGTGACTTCTACCAGACTGCTGGCACCCGACCTGGTGTGTGCAACCGTTACTATCGGAATTTCACGTTGTTTTACGAAGTTGTCCCTATCTCATCTATTATCTATATCCTCTCATCTGTTCACGTTCTCTCTACACTCTCATCTATCTCGTCTAGTACTCTCTTATCTCTTCTTGGTACTCTATTGGCCATTCGTGTGATTGTCTAAGATAAAAGAAATGACTAATGTCAGCGCAATAGGGCCCAATCAGGTCCTGGGAGGAGCGCCCGAAAAGTGCCAGTACCCATGGGTGTTAAAATGATCATAGGATGTGTTACGGCATGCATCCAGCGCCAGTTTACTATCTAGATTAATCTATGACAGTCAAAGTGCTATCTCTACAAGTGCAAGCGTGATCGTTACTAGTGCACCGTTGTGCAATTTACATGTTATATCATTACATGGCCATTCTATTATCGTTCTCGTTGAACTATTTTCCCTGTGCCAGTTGCAATTGTTCTCTCGTTATCGTGACATGCTCTACATGACTATACTCTCTAGTTATCCTGTCATTAAGACATTAACCATTTAAAGCATGCTTGTGTTCATGAGATATTAAGTCCTACTGGGCGTTATTCGCTCATCCTGCGTATTTATTTAATGTGTTTCAGGTGAGTCGGATCATGACCACACTCACGAGGATGGGACCGATGAGGAGACTCAGGAGTGACCATTCAGCAAACTGTGTTGTCTAGTAGTAGTCAGTTAGTATAGTTATGAGTTAGTGAGTCAGTTATTCATTTATGTAATAGTTTGAGATGACCACACATACGAGGACAGGACTGAGGGAGATGCTCAAGAGTGACCATTCAGCCACCAATGCTATCTAGTAGTAGTTAGTGAATCAGTTAGTCATAATGTAATAGTTTGATTTTGAATAAAGTACTCTGGGCCCTAGTTCTGGCTCTGATACATTGATGTAATGATGACTGGTGGATTATTAATGAAATTGGAGTTTATTGGGTATTATTCCATTGTGCAATGGTTTGCATTTATTTCTCGCTCTGTACTATTTAATAACTGTAATCCCGCTCCGATATTCCGCGTCGGGGCGTTACAGTTTTGTGGTATCAGAGCCTAGGTTATTCTTAAGTATAGGATGATCTAGGTTTGACTTGACTTGACTTAGAGCCTAAATTCCATACCTATGTGAGATGGGTAGAACCGAGGGTAATGAGATAAAATGGATACACACACGCACAAACCTAGTGCAAACTCAACGACTTACATTTAAATTCTCTTTTGAAGGAACTTAATCAATGGCAGCGGAGCGTGCTCAACTCCGTGACATGCAGCAGACTATCCAACAGCTTACCCAAGCTTTACTTCAGGCTGCTGGAGCCAACAACAACAACAATAACAACAACCGAGCAGCTGGAGATTTACATAGAAATTTCCGCAACCTGAACCCGCCTCGATTCAGTGGTACCACAGACCCTGATGAGGCCGAGAACTGGCTCAAGGAGACTGAGCGTATTTTCCGTGTCATGCAATGCGCGGATGGAGATAAGCTTTTACTTGCCACATTCCAGCTTGAAAGGGACGCCCGTGCGTGGTGGGAGTCCATTGAGGCCACACGGGCAGACGCTCAGTTTACGTGGAATGAGTTTAAGGAGCAATTCAACTCCAAATATTTTTCAGAAAGAGTTCAAGAAAGGAAAGCCGCCGAGTTCGCCGCTCTAAAACAGAGAAACCTGACGGTTGCTGAATATGAGGCACAGTTCTCTCGATTGGCTCGCTACGCCAATCATCTGGTTAGTACTCAAGGATGAAGGCGAAGAGATTCCTCAACGGGCTTAGACCCGCATATATTACACAGCTGGCACCATTTGATATTCAGACCTACCCAGAGATGGTCAGGAGAGCACAATGCCTGGAAGATGCAACTGAACTCACTGAGCGCATCAAGGGTAGGATGTTCAGGAAAGAGCAAACTTCTGGAGCATCGAGCAAGCCTACTAACGGCAAGAAAAGGCCGTTAAGTATCACTGACGGGCCAAGCCAAAAGCGAAAGCCCAAAGTCCCCACTCCTACCAACAAGCCCAGATGCAACCATTGTGACAAGCTGGGTCATAAGACAGAAGAATGCTAGAGGAAGGCAGGTGCTTGCCTTCGCTGTGGGAGCCAAGAGCATCGGATCCCTGAATGCCCGTTACTGAAAGAAAATGAGAAGCATCCTGCGGGACCAAAGAAGCCAGGCAGACTTCAAGCCCTGCAAGAGGTAGAGACCACCGAGGAAGGTGGCGTGGTGGAAGGTACACTACCAGTCTTTTCTCATTCAGCATTTGTTTTGTTCGATACTGGCGCAACGCATTCGTTCATATCACAAGCATTTGCTGATACCCTAAATGAGAAACCTGCATCTATGACATTTGAATTATCTGTCGCAACACCACTAGGAGAAAAGGCTCAATTAAATAAATATTTTCATTAGCTGATGTTAAGGTTGGTGAACTTAACCTTAGAGCTGACTTGATCTGTATGCCCATGGAGGGCTACGATGTCATTCTGGGAGCCGATTGGCTATCCACGTATGGGGCTATCGTGGATTGTAGAAGAGGGAAAATTTCTTTTAGTGAATTCCCTAAGTTGATCTTCACAGAACGTAGACACAAGAGGCACTTGTCTCTCGTCTCTGCTATAAAGGCACAGAACATGATAAGAAAGGGTTGTGTGGCATTTCTCGCCGCAATTGTAGTTGAGAAGAAAGCAACTAAGATATCAGACATCCACATAGTGCAAGAATATCCAGACGTGTTTCCTGATGAGCTGCCAGGCATTCCACCCGAGAGAGATGTAAATTTCTCAATTGATCTTGTACCTGGAGCTGCACCGGTTTCACGCCAACCCTACAGGATGTCCCCTGCTAATTGAAAGAGTTGAAAGAGCAATTGATGGAACTTCTAGAAAAGGGTTTTATTAGGCCAAGTACTTCTCCTTGGGGAGCACCCGTGTTGTTCGTCAAGAAGAAGGACGGATCTATGAGGTTATGCATCGATTACAGGCAGTTGAACAATCTCACTATCAAGAACAAGTACCCTCTGCCGCGTGTCGATGAACTATTTGATCAGATATCAGGAGCAAAGTACTTTTCTAAGATTGACCTTAGATCAGGATATCATCAGATGAGGATTCAAGATGCAGATATTTACAAGACAGCTTTCAGGAGCAGGTACGGTCATTATGAATTTGTAGTCATGCCTTTTGGACTAACCAATGCTCCTGCAGCTTTTATGCAATTAATGAACAGCATCTACCGGCCCTACCTCGACAAGTTCGTCGTGGTATTCATTGATGATATTCTCATATACTCCAAGACCAAAGAAGAGCACGAGGAGCATCTGAGGATCGCTCTGCAAATCTTGCGGGACAACCAACTCTACGCCAAATTGAGCAAGTGTGAATTCTGGCTCGAGGAGGTGTCGTTCCTAGGCCATGTCATTTCCAAGGATGGTATCGCTGTCGACCCTTCCAAGGTAGAAGCCGTGCTCAACTGGGAAAGGCCGACCAATGTCACAGAAATCAGGAGCTTTCTTGGACTGGCTGGATATTACAGACGGTTCATAAAAGACTTCTCCAAGATAGCTGTACCTCTTACGCGTCTTACGCGGAAGGAAAACCCATATGTCTGGAGCAAGGAGTGTGAGAAGAGCTTTCAGACACTCAAGCAATTGTTGACATCTGCACCTGTCCTCGCATTACCAGTCGAAGGCGCAGGATTTCAGTCTACACTGATGCATCTGGAATCGGTCTAGGCTGCGTATTAATGCAGAATGAGAACGTGATAGCCTATTCATCAAGGCAATTGAAGCAACATGAGGTTAACTATCCTGTCCATGACTTAGAACTAGCTGCTGTGGTATTTGCACTCAAGATCTGGAGGCATTACCTATATGGGGAACAATTCATTGTATACTCCGACCACAAGAGTTTGAAGTACTTATTTTCTCAAAAGGAGCTCAATATGCGACAACGGAGATGGCTGGAGTACTTGAAGGATTTTGATTTCAACATTCAATATCACCCAGGCAAAGGTAATGCAGTAGCTGATGCACTTAGCAGAAAGCCAGTAGCTTCGATATCTTGTCTAGTCATGGGCGAGATGCAATTGTTAGAGCAATTCGCCAGTCTAGATCTGAATATTGAAAAGAGAAGTGATAAGATGTTAGTGGCTAATCTTAAAGCTCAACCCGACATCTTTGTCGAGATCAGAGAGCAACAGGCTAATGATCCGTTTCTGATCAGAGTAAGGGAGACCATAGCTGACAAACCAGAATTCTCCATCGCTGAAGATGGAAGAATATTATTCCAAGCCAGGACATGTGTGCCTGACAATGAAGAGCTGAAAAGGAAACTGATGGATGAAGCCCACAAGACCAAGTACACAATACATCCTGGTGCAACCAAGATGTACCAAGACATGAAGAGGTCATTTTGGTGGCCAAACATGAAGCGTGAGGTAGCTGAGCATGCCGCGCACTGCCTCACTTGTCAACAGGTAAAAGCAGAACACCGGCGTCCTGCGGGGTACTTAGACCCCTGGACATACCTGAATGGAAGTGGGAAAGCATCGGAATGGATTTCATCATGGGTTTACCCCGAACTCGTGGTGGACTCGATGCAATCTGGGTCATAGTGGACCGATTGACCAAGTCCGCACATTTTCTAGCAGTTAAAAGCACTTGGAGTGTCGATGTGCTTGCAGCGTTATATGTAAAAGAGATAGTCAGACTACATGGAGTTCCAGTATCCATTGTCTCAGATCGTGACCCTAGGTTCACTTCTAGATTCTGGAAGGGACTCCAAACTGCCTTAGGCACTAAACTCAATTTTAGTACTGCTTTCCACCCATAGACGGATGGACAGACAGAAAGGACCAACCAGATAGTGGAGGACATGCTACGTGCCTGCACTATAGATTTTGAAGGTTATTGGAATGAACAACTATCACTAATAGAATTCGCCTACAACAACAGTTATCAGGCCAGCATTAAGATGGCACCATTCGAAGCTCTGTATGGCAGAAGCTGTAGATCGCCAGTGTGCTGGAATGAAGTAGGTGAGCAGCAATGGCTGGGACCAGACATGGTACAAAATACTAGCAGAGACATACAAATTATCAGAGACAGAATTAAGGTAGCTCAGTCCAGGCAGAAGAGCTATGCTGATAAAAGAAGAAGGGACTTAGAATTTCAGACTGGAGACCATGTGATGCTCAAAGTATCCCCGACCCGAGGATTTCAACGGTTTGGGATGAAAGGCAAGCTAAGACCAAGATTCATAGGTCCATTTGAGGTATTAGATAGAGTTGGCGAGGTGGCGTACCACTAGCACTACCTCCCCAGTTCTCTACAGTACACAATGTATTCCATGTGTCAATGCTAAGGAAATACGTGTATGATCCATCTCACGTAATTAGCTATGATGATATCACTCTGAACAAAGATATGACCTATGAAGAAAGGCCAGTGAAGATTTTGGACAAGAAGATGCAACAGCTTCGGAATCGGTCTATACCCGTGGTGAAGGTATTATGGAGAAACCATGAAGTCGAAGAGGCCACGTGGGAGCCCGAGGCATTATTGCGACGGAATTATCCGGAGTTATTCAGTAAGTCATTCTTCCTCTTGCGATTATATGAATTTGGGGACCAAATTCTTTTTAAGAGGGGGAGGATGTAGCACCCTTGATTTTTAAAATCATGAAAAATAAAAATTTATTATTTAATAAATGAGATAAATCGATTTAATTATAATAAAGGGAGAATACATGGAATAAAAGGGAATTAATGCAATACCCATTAAGCTAAATTATTAGTGGGTTACTCTAATAACCCAAACCCAATGGAATGGGCCCAAATAGGGATAGCCCATGTTGGAATGAGAATTAAATTAATGAAATTCGTATCTAAATAATTAAATAAATAGGAAAGGGTTAAGATAAATGATAAATAACCCTTATATATCTAAATAAAGAGTCCTAAACCCATCCTAACTCATTAACTACGAAATTAAACTCTTCCCTACCCATTAGATGGATAAATGAGAGGAAATAGAGAGATAAATGTGGAATTTTCGTAATTAAAGGAGGAGAGAAGAGTTTGGGGTTGTATGGACTCTATAGGAAGCTTAAACACTTCAAATCTCCTCCCTATCTCCCCATTTTCATGGCTGGAACCCTAGAGAAGGAGGAGAAAGGTTGGAGACCAAGGAGCAAGGAGGAGAAGGCTTGGAGCAAGAAGGTTTTCCCGTTTTTCATCTTCAACTTAGGGTTTTCTTGTACTCGACAAAAGGTAGGCAATCTCTCAAGCAAAAATCGTGAAATAATTACCCTAGGTAGCCTTCATGTACCTCTTCAAAAGCCCTATGGTTTCGTGGTATTTTGTTCATCCATTTGGGCGAATTTAATTCGTGAAATCCTGTTGTTCTCATGAACTGAGGTCTCATATTTTCTCTAATTCCCGATATGTACTTGCTCACATGCCATGATAAAATTCTCAGTTATACTACATGGTACTAGATTTCAAACGCCCCTGGTCTTGCTCGATTTCGATCTCCCATGAGGGAGAATTAAATATTTGAATCTCTGTCTATTGCATGTACTTGACTCTTCAAGTTTACCCTTAAACTTCGTGCATACTTGATGTCCTATCATGATAAAATTCTCTAAAATACTACTTCATGTTAGCTTTCAAACGCCGCTGGTTTCATAATTTTTCATCAAGTGTACATCTCTAATTAATTCATTGAACCCTGACTGCGCTTGTTTAGGTCACCGAAAAGTAACCTGATCAATGCATGTCTAAACCTTGTCTATTTTCAAATTAATCGTGTATGTTGATAGATGTACATGTCTACTTTCGTTTAAAACTAGTTTCGTACTTTTTGGATCACCATACTATTTTATATGTAATTTAGAACGTCCATGTATCACAGAGGGCTCGCCCTGGAAAAAAGGGAAAAAGAGCAAACCCACCTGTTATCGCGACGGCGCGACCCGCCGCGATAACAGTGGGGTCGCGTCGGCCGATGGCGTCGCGTCAAGAACGCGGCGGCGCGGACCGCCGCGATTCACCCTGGACCGGGCCAGACCGGCCAGGTCCCGTGTCGCGCCCGACCGCCCCGTCGCGACTTGAAACGCGACGGGTATGTCTGCCGCGTTTTCAAGAATCCGACCATAACTGAAAATTGTACATATGCCCTGATTGTTTAAGCTTTATACCCTTTAATTAGTCATGATTAAATCATGTTATAGTTAATTCGACTTGGTAAATTAATAAATGACATTAATGATATAAATTTAATTATTTAAAATGACACTGCACGACTTGTCATATCATCAAGATTTCTTTACACTTACACACACACAACATTATTAAATGCCAATTGACCTCGATAAATTATGCAATAATATATTCGGTAAATTATCGAAATAAATGACTAAATTACCCTATTTTGTTAAATACAATTGTTTCCGTTTTGACTCGCGTATTTTATCTACCGTTACCGTTTTCCCTCGGCCTACGAGCACTCTAGGCACGACGGATCCGTTTTTACACACTTTCCCTTGACTTGGACCACCTCTCCACCGGGAATACTCTCGATTGGACCAGGGACTCCTTGTCAAGACCTCCGTAAGTCTTCTTGGCTTTGGCGCACGTCCTTAGTCAACGAGCTGGTTGTACCCTAAAACCCGTTACACCTTAGGGATCAGTACGATCCATACCTTAGTATATTCCTTCTCGTCTTGAGTTCACACCGGACCACCTGACCCGTGTACGCAGCACGGCTAAGGGGCGGTTGTGACTTCTACCAGACTGCTGGCACCCGACCTGGTGTTGTGCAACCGTTACTATCGGAATTTCACGTTGTTTTACGAAGTTGTCCCTATCTCATCTATTATCTATATCCTCTCATCTGTTCACGTTCTCTCTACACTCTCATCTATCTCGTATAGTACTCTCTTATCTCTTCTTGGTACTCTATTGGCCATTCTTGTGATTGTTTAAGATAAAAGAAATGACTAATGCCAGCGCAATAGGGCCCGATCAGGTCCTGGGAGGAGCGCCCGAAAAGTGCCAGTACCCATGGGTGTTAAAATGATCATAGGATGTGTTACGGCATGCATCCAGCGCCAGTTTACTATCTAGATTAATCTATGACAATCAAAGTGCTATCTCTACAAGTGCAAGCGTGATCGTTACTAGTGCACCGTTGTGCAATTTACATGTTATGTAAGACCCTCAAATTTCCGTAGTATTTCTTTCGTATTTATGTGTGTATATTGTGCTTGTGTATGTATGTACGTACTTACGTAGGTATTAAAATAGTATAATTACGTGTACATGTGTTTATATTAAATGTAAATAATGTATATATTGCATGCTGATAGTATGAATATAATATCATGTACATATTGCATGTATAGAGGCTTAGTATGCATGGTTTTCTGCATAATTAGGGTTCTGGCCGAAGGCCACCTTGGCGTCAAGCCCAGGCCGTTGAGCCAGTGTCAGCGTCCAGACATGGACGCCAGCACTAGCTCCGGCGTCCAGCGATCTGGACGCCAACTTCTCTGCCCTGCATGCGCAGCAGAGCTGCTGTCTTCTGAAACAAGGCATGGCAACCATTGGGGGATGTCCCCCAACGGCTCCAAAACTGTCAGATCGGCATGGTGAGTGGGTGAAGGCCTCCCCTACTTCCTGAACCCGAAATGGCCTCTCCCCACTACCCATTTTCACACTTGCAAGAAGAGAGAAGAGGAGAGAAAACCCTAGAGCTTCCTGTGAGAAAACCTGAAGTTGGAGGCTTTGATCCGGCGATCCAAGGCTTCTTCTGGAGATCTACTTCGACAAGGAGGAAGACAACATAACCGGCTACACATCCCCGGCCCTGGATTTCAGAGGGGAGTATCACAGAAGCCGGAGTGGAGGCATCTTGGAGGCTTCTTGGGACTGCCCAAGGAGAGCTTCTCCAACTAATTTGATCCCTTTAGGAGTTTTTCCAAAGGCAAGTAACCCTTCCACATTGTCCATATATGTGTCTAGGAGGTTTTTATCATTTTTATAGATTTTCCTCGTGTCCTGGATCCCCTACATTCACCATTATTCAGAGCTCGGACTGTGTTTTTACACCGGTCCGAACTTGACGGCAAGACCCATTGACATTGAGATCTTGAGTCAGCGGCCAACGATGTTGCCGCCAACTCTTGTAAACGTCCGTAGTATGCCGTTTAGTTCTTCTTGACAGAACAGTGAACTGTTCTGCCCTATATCTTTAATTTCCGGGTTTCTACGCATGAGGATATAATGTAAATTTTATATGTTATGTAAAATAGGTAATGTGATGTGTGTGGAATTTCCTGTATTTTTCTGTAGATGGCATAATTTATTAGAATTATTGAAAAGCATGTGTAGGAAAGAGGTTATGCTTGGTTAATTTGTTTTTCCATGATTTCTGAGGAGTTAAATGTTGTAGACCTTGTGAAAATTCTAGTAAATCATGTGTTGGGAAATAAATTCGGGAAAAATTTCTGTGCTAATATGTATGTGTGGTTCATGACTGTGCATGATAAAATTTGAAATCCATGTCATGTTCTATGTGGACTTAGTTTAAGAATGGCATGAAACTGAATGTTTTAATTTTTATAAATGCATGTGAATTCAGAAAAATGTGAAAATTTGTATGTGTGTTATTATACCTAAAACAGCATGTGGTAAAATTTTCGGGAAAATTTGATAACAGTAGCCTACACTATGAGATTTTCATGTGAAAATGAGTATAAACACATGTATCATGATTAAGGTTAGATAAGGTGTGTTCCAATTAATCCATGAGAGCTACTAAATGCTTGAATTCTGTTATTAGTAGCATCATGCTAGGGATGAATAGAACCATGTGCATAAACAAGAAAGTGTAAAAATCATATGTGAAACATGTGTTAAATCGGAATGTGTAATGTGTAAAATGTGCCGTGTGTGACACTGCTTCCATAGAGGGCTGTGGAACTGTATCATGGAAAAGTCCCCATGAGAAGGTTCAATGTGTTAAGATATCCTAAGGGCATTAGGATGAAATCCTGGAGGTGGACAAGTACTACTGGTTAGGGTGGAGACGTGTTCTCCCGGTCTGCGCAGTGCCAAGAGTCATCACTGTATTGCCTAGGTGATGTGCTATGTGTTATGTGTATGTGATGTGTCCTTCTAGTGGTGGTTTGGACTATGTGTCACGGCAAATAAATTGTGAAATGTGTATATGTGAACATGTGTAAAATGTGTATATGTGAACATGTGTAAATTGTGTATATATGTGAGCATGCAAATGTGAAATGTGAAATCATGTGAACCATTTATGTTAGAATGTGAACATGTGTACATGTGAAATGCTTGAAAAATGAACCATGTGAAATATGGGAATGTGTAACCATGTGAAGTGAATGTGTTAGAATATGTTACGTAAATTCATGCTATGATATTTCTAATCCCATATAAATTGCTATCATGTTATAGTCAAATTGGAAGTGTAGTCTTCATGTGATTAAATGAGTAGAAAGCATGTGATAGGAAGTGTTATTTGAAACATCTTAAACCATGTACCATGTGTTTTGATTTTGTAGAAATACCATGATAGGTTGTCTCTCATAAATGTTCAAGCATGCTATATGTTGCCTTGCAAATTGAAATAGTAGACCCTACTATGATGTATGCATGAATGATGTGTATGGAGCTACTTGCTGAGTCTTTTAGACTCACTCCTTGCTTCGGCGTACAGGTGTAGTTGGTGACACACCTTTGGAGGAGACAGTGCAGAGCGACTCCGAGCGTGGAGATTAGCTGGTGGAGTTGACGTAGTGTCCCTTTTTGTTTCATAGTATGTGAATTGTAGCTTGTATTAGAGTTATCATTATGTAATCGTGGACAAACTATGTATTAAATGTAGAACTTTAATTTTGTGGACAATGTAGCTTGGTTTAATTTCAATTATGAAAGTTTAGTCTTTTATTTTGTTATATGGATCATGTATGATAAATGTGGATGATGGAATGTGATGACAGTTAGTCCTTTACTTCAGTGACTCTGTATCTATATTTGTGTATATCTCAATCATGTGATAGTGTTGGGTAAATGTCCCACTGTGATAACCTTTACTATACCGACGTGGGTTGGTATAACCGTACCGGTATAATGAGGGTCGTCACATGTTATATCATTACATGGCCATTCTATTATCGTTCTCGTTGAACTATTTTCCCTGTGCCAGTTGCAATTGTTCTCTCGTTATCGTGACATGCTCTACATGACTATACTCTCTAGTTATCCTGCCATTAAGACATTAACCATTTAAAGCATGCTTGTGTTCATGAGATATTAAGTCCTACTGGGCGTTATTCGCTCATCCTGCGTATTTATTTAATGTGTTTCAGGTGAGTCGGATCATGACCACACTCACGAGGATGGGACCGATGAGGTGACTCAGGAGTGACCATTCAGCAAACTGTGCTGTCTAGTAGTAGTCAGTTAGTATAGTTATGAGTTAGTGAGTCAGTTATTCATTTATGTAATAGTTTGATTTTCAATAATGTACTCTGGACCCTAGTTTTGGCTCTGATACGTTGATGTAATAATGACTGGTGGATTATTAATGAAATTGGAGTTTATTTGGTATTATTCCATTGTGCAATAGTTTGCATTTATTTCTCGCTCTGTACTATTTAATAACTGTAATCCCGCTCCGATATTCCGCGTCGGGGCGTTACATGTGACGACCCAACCAGCAAACTGGCCCAACAACCATGCCAGTTGGTAGACTTCCCAGGAAGGTCACCCATCCTGGGACTACTCCCAACTGAGCACGCTTAACTTCAGAGTTCTTTTCCTTCTCGAGCTCTGAAAATGACTAGTCCGGGTTGTTGGTAGTCTACTGATTTAGTCCATTTAACATATTCTTATATGGGGTGTTACAATCTACCCCTCTTATATAAGAGACGTCCTCGTCGCTGCTCACATATAGCACACAATCAAACCCCAGGCAGGCAGGATTCTAGAGGTGGCCCACACAGGCTCAAGAGGTGGCTCCCACTATGTAGCACTTTGCGCCATTATGGCCTCAAGAGGTGGCTCCCATAGCGTAGCACTTTGCCCTGTGTGGCACTTAGTTCCTGCACTTCTGGCTGGGCAAGGCTCTGATACCATTTGTGACGACCCAACCAGCAAACTGGCCCAACAACCGTGCCAGTTGGTAGACTTCCCAAGAAGGTCACCCATCCTGGGACTACTCCCAACTGAGCACGCTTAACTTCAGAGTTCTTTTCCTGCTCGAGCTCTGAAAATGACTAGTCCGGGTTGTTGGTAGTCTACTGATTTAGTCCATTTAACATATTCTTATATGGGGTGTTACAACAAGAGCCTGAGGCATACCCCGAGGTACAACTGAAGAAAGTAAACAACTACAAAACTACACTGCTGAAGCTACTCTGCTGGAGGTGCTGACCCTGCACCGCTACGACGCGGCCCGGAACTGGACGTCGGACGAGAGACGTCCTCCTCGCTCTCACCTGTGGGGGTAGGGGTGAGCCTCTCTAGTCACTGGCTCAGTAGGGAACTCCCCCAAAATCGAGCGAAACAAACACCACGAGTACGAATAGTAAACAGCACCAACAATTAATATAACAGCTAAGCAGGTAAGTAAAGCTGTAAAAGTACTCACCGTCTGCCGACTACGAGAAACAACAGTAATAAATAAACGGCAAACCAGTACAGGTGTACAAGCTAAAGTAGAGACAGCCAACACGAGCCACGTGAACTGGTTCGCGACACCAGAAACTGACTCGGACAACTAACACAGGTCTACCTCTTAGTCTCGCAGCCACGGACGAAAGGTCCAGCTGCCGCTCCACGTAAAAAGGTCAAGCAATTGTGGAGACCAACTAAACACCACCACCTGCAGACCACACGGTCACAGGCCCATGCCTGGCACCTCCAGAGACCCTGGCCTGGGCTCGCTAGAGTGAGGCACTGGTGTCCGTACCCCCAACTACGAGCGCGCTACAAGTGACTAAAAACAAACACAAGTGTCACTGTCCCACTGTCGTCTTTCCCTCAGCCGGACGTACAACTCTAACACAAGAGTGAGGGTGTCCAGGTCAACGACACAGACCTCGACGGTACAGCACAAGTACCGGGACAAAGCCCCGAGCTAACAGCCTGGCTCACAAAGAACCTGGGGCACCCAACTGGAGAGGTAACCACGGTAGGCGTCGTACTACTCGCCACGTACACAGAACCACGTGCACGTCACACACAAACCACGTGAAACCTCACGTAAACCACAAGTAACCACTGGTCCACTACACGTGAACCTAACTGACTCGCGTACACAACGCGCAGTCACCGAAGTAAACAACTAACAGCATACCTTGTATGCTAAACACATAAACCAAGTGCACTCAGTGCACCTCATGCATCAACACACATGCATTATCGATAATTATTGTACTTAGTCATTTCTGCTCATATAGAAGTAGGCGGCCACATCGATTGCCGCTTACTGGGAGTCAACGGCAAAGTTCCTGGCCGTTAACCTCCTGGCTGAGATCTTGGCGGCAAGCGATGTTGACGCCAAGTTCTCCGGCCATAAACCCTGCAGAAACCCTAATCCGGCTCTGCGGGCTTTCTAACTGTTCTAACTACTGAAAAACATGCAAATGCAATTCCTTTAGCATGCTAGAACCCAATACAACCCCTAAAACATGCTCTGAACATTAAATAACTCAAACCACCCTTTATCCCACATGGTGCAACTCTATTCAAACGTGGATTATCATGCTGGTTCAAGTGGTTATGATGTGTTTTAATGTTCCTACGGAGCTAAACGGGTTCGTCCCCTACCTCAGAACGCGTTAGAATCTCCTGCAATCCCCCGGTTCACGCCGAGCCCTCCGCGAGCTCCCACGCGAATTGCACCACGCCGCGACGTTTCCTCGCGCAATTAAGCGATGCCGCGCGTTCCACGATCGTCCAACTACTCCTCGGTACCTGTTGGAAGCTTCAAAGACTCGGGGGCAGCAAGCTGGGGCAAGAGGGAATGAGTGAGAGCTGAGAGAACTGCCCTCGGGTGAGCCTATAACCTGCACCATTCTCAGGTTGGCGTCAACCCCCATGCCGCCAACAGCAACCGCCACCCTCTGCGTCCACATCTACTGCCGCCAAGCTCATTATGTAAACGTCCACTAATCTGGACGCCTACCAGTAAACGGCCACCCCTGGCCGCCAACTCAGACAGAACAGCAGCAGGTCCTATTCCATTTCAGGACCCACCCTGCTCTACACCTGCTCAACCCACGCATGCACATTACACATACCACACAACTGACTCACATTGGCCTCACAATGACCGCTACAACCACAACACACACGATCCGCATGGATCCGAAAAGCACGCGACGTTACATTACTATCATCTAAAAAGAAAATTTTGACCTCGAAATTCATAACACAATTCAAAGTTAAACAACTCATACATACACACCTTTACAAGTACTATCATCTAAAAAGAAAATACTCAAACTTATTCAAACAGATAGGGATACCCTTTAGCCATTTCCGCGGCCAACTCCCAGGTATCCTCACCACCCAACCTATTTTCCCATCTCACTTTAACTAGCTCAATTTCTTTATTCCTCAACTTCTTTATCTTTCGATCTGTGATCTGCACCGGATACTCTGGCATAGTCATGTCCGGCCTCAGGTCACCACCTTGATATCTAATTATTTGAGCTAGATCTTCAATACACTTTCTCAACATAGAGACATGGAAAATATCATGCACATCTGCAAAATCAGCTGGCAAATCCAGCTTATAAGCCGCTTCCCCAATTCTTTCAATCACCTGGAAAGGTCCCACATACCTTGGACTCAACTTTCCAGACTTGCCAAACCTCATTATACCTTTACTTGGGGAAACTCTCAGAAAAACAAAATCTCCCACCTCAAACTGAAGTGGTCTCCTCCGCACATCTGCATAACTTTTCTGCCTACTTTGAGCTGCCTGCAATTTTTCTTTAATAAGCTTCACTACTTCAGTGGTTTGCTGAATCAATTCAGGACCCACTAATTGCCTTTCTCCCACTTCATGCCAATTCAATGGGGTTCTACATGGCCTTCCATATAAAGCTTCATACGGTGCCATCCCAAGACTGGTATGATAACTATTATTGTAGGCAAACTCAACCATTCCCAAATGATGCTCCCAACTGCCTCCCCAAACTAAACAACAAGCCCGCAACATATCTTCAATTGTCTGAATAGTCCTCTCTGTCTGACCATCTGTCTGGGGATGATAAGCGGAGCTATATCTCAATTCAGAACCAATTACTTTTGCAGACTTCTCCAAAAACCAGAAGTAAATCTTGGATCTCTATCAGATACAATAGTCTTCGGAATACCATGCAGTGGAACAATTCTTTCAACATAAATATTTGCCAACCTGTCCACTGTCCAAGACATACTCACTGCCACTAATCTGCACACTTAGTCAATCTGTCAACAAACACCCATATTCCATTATGCCCTGAACTCGACCTTGGTAAACCTGCCACAAAGTCCATTGCGATATCATCCCATTTCCACTGTGGAATAGGCAACGGTTGCAATAGACCTCCAGGCTTCTGATGCTCTGCTTTAATCTGTTGACAGATAGCACATCTTGCCACAAATTCTGCTATTTCTTTCTTCATATGAGGCCACCAAAAATGTTTTCTTAAATCATGGTAGATTTTAGTACTACCCGGATGAATAGTGTACCTAGATTTATGAGCCTCTTCCAGAACTCGCTGCTTCACCTCTCTGTCTGCAGGAACAAACAACCTGCCCCTAAGCCTGACCACACAATTATCATCAATAGAAACTCCTTCCATTTTCACAATTTCAGGTAAACCTGCATCTGCTCTTTGAGCTTCAATAATCTGCCAATATAAAGATGGCTCTACTGCACTGACAGCTAAAATTGCCCGTCGCTGACTGCTGGGCACATACAAGGAATTCTCCGCTACTTCTTCATACAACTTCCATTCTTTAATCATCATCAAATTCATATATGCCTTTCTGCTCAAGGCATCAGCTACAACATTGGCCTTACCCAGATGGTAAGCCAAACTAAAATCATAATCTTTGAAATATTCAACCCATCTGCGCTGGCGAAGATTCAAATCTTTCTGCGAGAAGATATACTTCAAGCTTTTATGATCGGTAAAAATCTCAAATCTCTCGCCATACAGATAATGCCTCCACATTTTTAAAGCAAATACAACTGCTGCCAATTCTAAATCATGAGTGGGGTAATTCTCTTCTGCTGGCTTCAATTGTCTGGACGCATACGCTATCACTTTACCATGCTGCATAAGCACTGCACCAAGACCTCTCCTCGAAGCATCAGTATACAGCACAAAACCACCACTCCCTGCCGGTAATGTCAATATAGGTGCTGATGTGAGTCTTTTCTTCAATTCCATGAAACTTCTCTGACATTCACCGGACCACACAAAAGGTACACCCTTTCTGGTCAATCTAGTCATAGGTGCTGCAATCTTAGAAAAATCTTGAATAAAGCGCCTATAATAACCTGCCAACCCCAGAAAACTTCTAATCTCAGTTATTGACTTAGGCACTTCCCACCTAGACACAACTTCCACTTTACTCGGGTCTACTGCTACTCCTTTAGCTGAAATAACATGACCCAAAAACTGAATTTCCTTTAACCAGAATTCACACTTACTGAATTTAGCAAACAGCTGGTTATCTCTTAACAACTGCAAGGTAAACCTCAAATGAGCTGCATGCTCCTCTTCAGATGCTGAATAAATTAGAATATCATCAATAAAGACCACAATAAATTGATCTAAATATGGATGAAAAATTCTATTCATCAGATCCATAAAACCTGCAGGAGCATTAGTCAACCCAAAAGGCATTACCACAAACTCATAGTGACTATATCTGGTTCTGAACGCTGTCTTATCTATATCCTCCTCTTTGATTCTCAACTGATGGTACCCGGACCTCAAATCTATCTTAGAAAACACTTTTGCTGATTGCAACTGATCAAATAAATCATCTATCCTCGGCAACGGGTACTTATTCTTAATGGTCACATCATTCAATTTTCTATAATCAATGTACATTCGAAAACTTCCATCTTTCTTTTTCACAAATAAGACCGGCGCTCCCCACGGGGAATGACTCGGTCTAATAAAACCTTTCTGCAACAACTCTTCTAACTGCTTTTTTAATTCTTTAAGTTCTGCTGGTGCCATCCGATATGGAGCTTTAGAAATCGGCATGGTATCTGGCAGCAACTCAATAGAAAAGTCCACCTCTCTGTGTGGAGCTAAACCAGGCAAATCTTCCGGAAAAACATCAGCAAATTCCCTAACCACGGGAACTGCTTCCATTGGCTGACTGGCTTCTACCAAACTTACTGAGGCTAAATAGGCCACACACCCATCATTTATCAACTTTCTAGCTTTAATTGCAGAAATTAAAACTTGGAGGTATAAAAAGGCATACCTTGATATTCAAACACTGCACCATTAGGATGACAAAATCTGATCCTTTTCTTTCTGCAATCTAACATTGCTCCATACATCTCAAGCCAATCCATACCCAGAATGATATCATAATCTGACAACTGCAGGGCATACAACCGACCCGGCATCTGGTTCCCTTCAATCATAACAGGAGCTTCATCTATATAGCTCGAAGTGAGTAAGAACTCACCTGAAGGAACCTCCACCACTAACTCACAAGACTTCTCTTCTAAAGGATGAGCTATGCAATCCAGAAATTCTTCGGAAATAAAAGAATGAGAGGCACCCGAATCAAATAAGACTCTTGCTGAATATTCATAAAGAGGTAAAATACCTTCTATCATATTTGACGCCTCTGCCTGGGCTCGGGTGATAGCCATAACCCGGCCTCTCCCTCGCTGCTGCGGTGCTCCTCTGCCACGACCTGCCTGTGGCTGCTGGAACTGCTGAGGCTGCTGCTGCTGCACACCTCTGCCATACCCATACTCTCTTGCATACGGACAATTGCGGATCAAATGTCCCGGCTGATTGCAATTATAACATCTATACCCTGGAGGAACAATAGGCTGCCTGGCAGTACTCTGCTGCGACTCCTCCACCTCAGGCCTACCTCGGCCTGCTGCAACTGCTGACGACCTCCCCATCCTCTTCCTTTGCCTTTAAATGCTTGCTTTAACTTCTGGCCCCATTTCCCGAAACCAGATGAAGAAGGTCCTGCTGGTGCCTTGCCCTTGCTTGCACCTACTGTCTGCTGCGGTAGCCGGAAACTACCTGAACCTGATTCACCTGCCTGACGAGTACGGATAGACCTCTCCAAAGTAGCTGCCCTCTGCGCTGCCTCTTCCACTGTCTTGCACATAAGAGGTACTATCGCATCCTGCAATTCCACTCTCAATCCTCTGATAAAATACTCAACCATCATATTATTATCTGAAACCACATATGGCGCATAACGGCTAAGTGCCATAAATCTCATCTGGTACTCTAAGACTGAAGAGTTACCTTGCTGAAGAGTTCGGAATTGCTCTCTTTTTACTTGCTGCACTTGGATCGGAAAGAATGTATCGTTAAATACATCAAGAAACTCCGGCCAAGTGATAGCTTCTTCCGTCCTGCCTGCAAAAGTGGTTTGCATCTTCAATCGCCACCATTCCAAGGCAAAACCTCTCAACTGGTAAGCAGCTAATACCACTCTATCCGCTGCCGGACACCTCATAGTCGCAAAACTCTTTCATTTCATGAACCCAATGCTCAGCTGTATCTGGATTCGGCCCTCCTGAATAAGTAGGTGGCTGCAATCTCAGAAACTTTTCAACTTGCAACGCTGGTTCTTCCGCTAACAACACTGGTGGTGGCACATGAGCTACAAAAGGCACCTCCACTCTCGGCGGAACTGGAGCAACAGGTATAGCCTCTCCATCCCCAGGTGGCACTGCAACCGGTGGTACTGGCGCCTGCTGATTCATTCTTGCCCGAATATCCGTGAGGCTTTCCCAAATTCTTTCTATCATACGCTGGGTGCTTTCCTCCGGATCATCTCCTCCACCACCCCAATTTCTCCTATCAGCCATTTCGGAAATTTTCTACATACACAAACACCAGACAAAAATCAAAACCACAAATGATCAAAAACCAGGGTCCCTACCAGCAGTGTATAAAGACCGAAATAAGGCTATGTATCTTTCTAATTCCCTTATATTAACACGGACCTTGCTCTGATACCAACTGTGACGGACGCCTCGGCCAAGCCCGTTAAACCGATAACGTACTTGATCCGAGTCCGCCTCCCGCGAACGGGCCGAAGCCTCGCAAGGGATACCAAACCACAGTCCGTGTAAACATAAAGGAACACACCACATTTTATATATATTTCACAAGTTTACATAGCCAAATTTTCACAAAAACTAAAAAGAAGAAGTACAAGAGCCTGGGGCATACCCCGAGGTACAACTGAAGAAAGTAAACAACTACAAAACTACACTGCTGAAGCTACTCTGCTGGAGGTGCTGACCCTGCACCGCTACGACGCGGCCCGGAACTGGACGTCGGACGAGAGACGTCCTCCTCGCTCTCACCTGTGGGGGTAGGGGTGAGTCTCTCTAGTCACTGGCTCAGTAGGGAACTCCCCCAAAACCGAGCGAAACAAACACCACGAGTACGAATAGTAAACAGCACCAACAATTAATATAACAGCTAAGTAAAGCTGTAAAAGTACTCACCGTCTGCCGACTACGAGAAACAACAGTAATAATAAACGGCAAACCAGTACAGGTGTACAAGCTAAAGTAGAGACAGCCAACACGAGCCACGTGAACTGGTTCGCAACACCAGAAACTGACTCGGACAACTAACACAGGTCTACCTCTCAGTCTCGCAGCCACGGACGAAAGGTCCAGCTGCCGCTCCACGTAAAAAGGTCAAGCAACTGTGGAGACCAACTAAACACCACCACCTGCAGACCACACGGTCACAGGCCCATGCCTGGCACCTCCAGAGACCCTGGCCTGGGCTCGCTAGAGTGAGGCACTGGAAAAGGACTAGCTGGGGTCCAGTACGTCTACTGGTGTCCGTACCCCCAACTACGAGCGCGCTACAAGTGACTAAAAACAAACACAAGTGTCACTGTCCCACTGTCGTCTTTCCCTCAGCCGGACGTACAACTCTAACACAAGAGTGAGGGTGTCCAGGTCAGACGACACAGACCTCGACGGTACAGCACAAGTACCGGGACAAAGCCCCGAGCTAACAGCCTGGCTCACAAAGAACCTGGGGCACCCAACTGGAGAGGTAACCACGGTAGGCGTCGTACTACTTGCCACGTACACAGAACCACGTGCACGTCACACACAAACCACGTGAAACCTCACGTAAACCACAAGTAACCACTGGTCCACTACACGTGAACCTAACTGACTCACGTACACAACGCGCAGTCACCGAAGTAAACAACTAACAACATACCTTGTATGCTAAACACATAAACCAAGTGCACTCAGTGCACCTCGTGCATCAACACACATGCATTATCGATAATTATTGTACTTAGTCATTTCTGCTCATATAGAAGTAGGCGGCCACATCGATTGCCGCTTACTGGGAGTCAACGACAAAGTTCCTGGCCGTTAACCTCCTGGCTGAGAATCTTGGCGGCAAGCGATGTTGACGCCAAGTTCTCCGGCCATAAACCCTGCAGAAACCCTAATCCGGCTCTGCGGGCTTTCTAACTGTTCTAACTACTGAAAAACATGCAAATGCAATTCCTTTAGCATGCTAGAACCCAATACAACCCACTAAAACATGCTCTGAACATTAAATAACTCAAACCACCCTTTATCCCACATGGTGCAACTCTATTCAAACGTGGATTATCATGCTGGTTCAAGTGGTTATGATGTGTTTTAATGTTCCTACGGAGCTAAACGGGTTCGTCCCCTACCTCAGAACGCGTTAGAATCTCCTGCAATCCCCCGGTTCACGCCGATCCCTCCGTGAGCTCCCACGCGAATTGCACCACGCCGCGACGTTTCCTCGCGCAATTAAGTGATGCCGCGCGTTCCCCGATCGTCCAACTACTCCTCGGTACCTGTTGGAAGCTTCAAAGACTCGGGGGCAGCAAGCTGGGGCAAGAGGGAATGAGTGAGAGCTGAGAGAACTGCCCTCGGGTGAGCCTATAACCTGCACCATTCTCAGGTTGGCGTCAACCCCCATGACGCCAACAGCAACCGCCACCCTCTGCGTCCACATCTACTGCCGCCAAGCTCATTATGTAAACGTCCACTAATCTGGACGCCTACCAGTAAACGGCCACCCCTGGCCGCCAACTCAGACAGAACAGCAGCAGGTCCTATTCCATTTCAGGACCCACCCTGCTCTACACCTGCTCAACCCACGCATGCACATTACACATACCACACAACTAACTCACATTGGCCTCACAATGGCCGCTACAACCACAACACACACTATCCGCATGGATCCGAAAAGCACGCGACGTTACACACCATGCCGCTAACACTCAACTAACGGCAGTCAACCTTGTCGTCTATATCAACTTTGAAGATCTCAGTGTCAACACATGTGGACGTTAAGTTCTCTAGTCCCCTAGACCCAGAACAGCACCGGGTCAGTCCAATTGGGTAAAATCACCCAACCAGAACGCTTACTGATGGAGGGAAATACTTCCTCACATCTTTTAACACTACCAGAACTTCAAAATTAAACAATCCAACACTTGGATTGCCCAAAACACCCAAAATCCCGGCATGGTATAACCCAACCCTAAAATGTAATTAGCGTACTAATCCACACAAATGAGCATGCTGATTTGCTAAGGAGGGTTAAAGGAGTTAAGTCCCTACCTCAGAACGCCTCAAAAACTCCCAAACAGTCACCAATCGCACCAGAACCCCTCGAAGTCTCCATGCGAATCGCACCAAATCTTCGCGTTTCCCGCCCGATCAAGCACCGCCACGCATACCAGAGCCTTCCCACGAACTCCCATCAACCATCAAAAGCAGTGGAAACAGACAAAGGTAGAAGTGGAGGGAAAGAGAGGAAAGGAAGAGAAGAGCTTCTGCTCTCGGGTTGCCCTATTTCTACAGGCGCGACTAATAGACGTCCACATGCCTCGCCGCCTACTGAACCGCCACTGGGTTGACGTCCGGACCGCTTGTCGTCGAGTTCAACAACAAACGTCCACATCGCTGGACGCTAACACCCAATCAACGGCTAGCCCCTGCCGCCAACCACAAGTCAACGACAATATCCCCTGTCGTCAACCACACCCGAACCTCTACAAGACCTAATAAGGATCCGCTAAGACTCGAGACCTTATAGCCCTCCCCCCTTAAGGAATTTTGCCCTCAAAATTTAAACAACATAAGGAAAGAAACTCACCAAAGAGGTACGGAAACTGCTCGCGCATTTCGTCCTCTCGCTCCCATGTCGACTCACCACCTGAATGCCGCTGCCACGCAACACGAACTAAGGGGATAACCTTGTTCCTCAACCTCTGAACTCGGTGATCCTCAATATGCAACGGAAACTCTGGTACAGTCAACACTGGAGTCACCTCAGACCACTATGTACTCTGGAGAACGTGAGACTCGTCAGAAAGATACCTCCGAAGCATCGACATGTGGAACACATCGTGGACTGCTGCCAACTCTGACGGAAGCTCAAGTCTGTACGCTAAACCTCTGACACGCTCAGTAATGGTGAAAGGTCCAATAAAGCGAGGACTCAACTTTCCACGCCTACTGAACCTCACCACTCCCTTCATAGGAGACACACGAACAAACACCTGGTCTCCTACCTGAAACTCGAGCGGTCGTCTACGCTGATCTGCATAACTCTTCTGCCGACTCTGAGCTGACTGAAGCCTCTGCCTCACAAGCTGAACTACCTCAACTGTCTGCTGAACTAACTCTGGCCCCGTGACAATCCGTTCGCCAACCTCAAACCAGTCTAGAGGAGTGCGACACGGTCGTCCATATAAAGCCTCATATGGTGCCAAACCGATACTGGAGTGATAGCTATTATTATATGCGAACTCGACCAACGGCAAGTGAGCTGTCCACGACCCCTGCCACTCCAGACAACAAGCTCTAAGCATGTCTTCCAAAGTCTGGATAGTCCGCTCTGACTGACCATCTGACTGAGGGTGGTAGACGGAACTAAAAGCCAACTCTGTCCCCAAAGCTCTCTGGAAACTACGCCAGAACCCAGAAGTGAAGCGAGGATCCCTATCTAACACAATAGAGATCGGCATTCCGTGCAAAGGAACAATCCGCTCTACGTACAATGTGGCCAACCTACTCACACCCCAACTAGTCCTGACAGGCAAGAATCTGGCAGTCTTCGTCAATCTGTCCACAAGAACCCAAATGCTGTCAAAACCTCCAGCTGTCCTCGGCAAACCACAAACAAAGTCAGTCGTCACATGGTCCCACTTCCACATCGGAATCTCTAACGGCTGCACAAGTCCTCCTGGACACTGATGTTCGGCCTTCACCTGCTGACAGACCAAACACCTAGCAACAAAAGCTGCTATGTCTCTCTTCATCCCAGACCACCAAAACTGACGTCTCAACCTGTGATACATCTTGGTCGACCCTGGATGAATCGAGTACCTGGAACCATGTGCCTCTTGCAACACAACTCTCCTGACAGACTCCTCAACAGGAACATAGAGTCTATCTCGGAACCTAACAGTCCCGTCCTCGTGAAGCTCAACCTCTGGGAGAAGCAACACACTGTGCAACTCGGGATCTACCTGCTAAGCCTCAACAACCTGTCTCACAACAGCGGGAGCCGCCAACAAACTGCCCAACACACACAGTCGACGACTGGACGAAACTCTGAAAGACCCTTCTGCCGCAGACTGCCACAACTGCCACTCTATAAGCATCAGATGACTCATCTGTGCTTTCCTACTCAAAGCATCTGCAACTACATTCGCCTTTCCAGGCTTATACTCAATGCTAAAATCATAGTCTTTCAGATATTCCATCCATCGACGCTGCCTCATATTCAGATCCCTCTGAGAAAACACATACCTCAAACTCTGGTGGTCGGTACGGACTACAAAACTCACTCCGTACAGGTAAAGATGCCAAATCCTCAAAGCAAACACCACAGCTGCAAGCTCTAGGTCATGGGTTGGGTAACTCTCCTCGTGGGGCTTAAGCTGGCGAGACGCATAAGCCACCACCCGGCCTTGCTGCATTAAAACTGCACCCAGACCAACACCTGAAGCGTCTGTGCAAACCTCGAAACCCTCCTCACCTGAAGGTAACGCAAGGACTGGCGCTGACGTAAGCAGTCGCTTCAACTCTATGAAGCTCTGCTCACACTGCTCCGACCACACAAACGAAACCCCCTTTCTCATCAACCGAGTCAAGGGTGCAGCAATCTGAGAAAAGTTCCGAGCAAACCTGCAGTAGTAACCTGCCAAACCCAGAAAGCTATGAATCTCAGACACAGATCTGGGACTCTCCCACTGCAAAACTGCCTCGACCTTTGCTGGATCCACAGAAACTCCCTCACCTGAGATCACGTGCCCCAAAAAGTGAACCTGTTGTAGCCAAAACTCACACTTACTAAGTTTGGCATACAACTAGTGCTCTCGCAAGGTCTGCAACACGATCCTCAGGTGCTCGGCGTGCTCCTCCTCCGAAGTGGAGTACACCAGAATGTCGTCAACAAACACTACGACAAACCGGTCCAAGAACTGGTGGAACACCTGATGCATCAGATCCATGAAGGCCGCTGGAGCATTGGTGAGCCCAAACGACATCACCAAAAACTCAAAATGTCCATATCTGGTCCGAAAAGCAGTCCTCTCAACTCTACTAGTGCCATACGGTACGGAGCCTGTGCAAATGGTACAGTGCCAGGAACCAACTCAACAGTAAACTCAATCTCTCTCTCTGGCGGTAGACCAGGTAACTCTTCCGGAAAAACATCTGGAAACTCACACACTACGGGAATGTCCCCCACTCCCGAGGTAACCTGGTCAAGGGTAATAGCAGAAACTAGAAAACCCTGACAACCAGAGGCAAGCAACCTCCCTGCCCTCAAAGCAGAAACTAAAAAGCGAGAAGTAAGAGGTACGATACCCTGGAAATAGAACGCCGCTTCCCCAGGTATCCGCAAGTACACCCTCTTCTTCTGGAAATCCATCACTGCACCATACCGCTCTAACCAGTCCATACCCAAAATCACATCATAGTCCTGCAACTGCAAAGCAAACAAGCGAGCTGACAACCACTGATCCTGCAAATGCACAGGTACCTCCTCGAGACAGTAGGACGTAAGGACAAAGTCCCTTGTCGGCAACTCTACTGCTAGCTCAACAGACTCTCCAGTACTCAACTCTCCAAGGGAGTCTAAAAACTCCTCAGACACAAAAGAGTGAGAGGCACCGGAATCAAACAAAACTCTAGCTGTATAACCAAAAACTGTAACAGTACCTTCCACTAGCTGAGCTGCCTCCGCGTCTGCACAGGTCAAGTGAGTAACACGACCTCTACCTCTCGACCCACCAGAACCTCCGGCCTGCTGACGCTGCTGCATGGGTGCCTGCTGCTGCTGCTGCACTCGGGGCTGTGACTGGGTCTGCTGCTGCGGCACACGAGGTAACAAAGGACAATCTCGCGCCTTGTGACCCATCTGGTCACACCGGTAACACTGACCAGCAAAAGAACGTGGTACCTGCTGCGAAGGCTACCCTACCGACTGCTGAACACTCCCAACAAACTGCTGTCTCTGCTCTGCCTGCTTCCTATCACGCCGAAACTTCCTCCGAGATCCTGACTTCGCCGTCATCCCAGCAGAAGTGGACGCGTAGGAAGTCGTAGTCCTCGGAGTCGTCTGCACACTACCCTGCTGCTGTCGAGGCTGAGCCGGAACTACCTACGTCTGAACCTCTGCGCTCCGAGCACGGGTCCGTAAAGTGTCAGCCTCCAACGCTGCGCTGTCTGATAGGCCACATCCAAGTCTGTGACACGTGCAACTATCAGCGCCTGCCTGAGCTCTGGCCTCAAGCCCCTCACAAACTGCTGAGTCCTCAGACTCTCATTTGCCATAATCTGCGGAGCATAACACCCTAGCTCTACAAATCTGGCCCTGTACTGCACTACAGTAAAGTCCCTCTGCTGCAAGTCCAGAAACTGGTACAACCTCTCCATCCGGACGTAAGTAGGACAGAAGGCTCTCTCAAAAGAAACGACAAACTCCTGCCACGGAATCTGTCTAAGCGGGCGAGACTGAAAAGCAGTCTCCCACTCAGAGGACCACCAAGTCAACGCCTGCGCCTGCAACTGGTAACTAGCTAACAACACTCGCTCCTCGGGAGCACACTCCATGGAACGGAAAGTCCGCTCCACAGCATCCAACCATGCTCGCGCATTGTCTGGATCAGGCTGGCCCAAAAACTGAGGAGGCTGAAACTGCAAGAACTCCCTCAACACCTTCCCAGTACCACCCTGGGGTACCGGCGCATCACGGTGCTGTGCTACAAACTGAGCCATCCCCTCAAGAAATCGAGTCATGTCTAATCCCTGAGCTAACTGAGGAGGAGGTGGCGGCGGAGGAACAATACCACTGTGTGCGACCTGTGGCAAAGGCTGCGTCTGCTGAGGTGGCGGGGCATCTCCAGCCTCCTGACGAGTCGCCTGCTCAGCCACTCCCTCTCTAGGACGTCGCCTAGGTGCCATAGTACTATACACAGAGCAAAAATACACACACATGAATACACTAACTCCGGGCTAAATAGCTGCAACTGTACTCTTTGTACTCTGAGTTAACATGATGGGTATTTTCTTATATATATATCTCATCAGACCAGGCTCTGATACCAAACTGTAACGACCCAGAATCCGCATTACCAGTAAGTAACCAGTAACCCGAATTCTGACCCGCTAACCCACGAGACAAGCTCGGAAGGGTAAAAAGTGAACGTCCGAGGAGACTATATGTAAGAAGATATACACACCATGTAAAGCTGTAAAATTTCACTATATGAACATAACATGTACAACTCAGAGTCCGAGCTAAGTACAGAGTACAGAAGTACAACAAAAAGTACTACTCACTGCAGCTAGGGCGCACCAACACCAGAGTGGCTAGACTCGCCTGGAACGGGAGTCGACGACGACCCACCTGAAAGGGAGGGGAGTGAGTCTCAAGAAAAGAGACCCAGTAGGGAAAAGTAACCCCCACCGGAAACAGTACTAAAGTGCGGAAAGTAAAAACAGAAAGTAAATACACGTCGCATCACAACCCAAAACTGTAAACCTCGCGGCTCAGTAACACACACTCACAGTAAGTAGGACTCAGCTAGGGTCTGTGGCTCGGCGTCCCGTCACCACAGAGGCTCTCAACCCCAGCCACGTGTGCACACTACAGACGCTCTCTCTCGCGTCTGGTCTACGACCGATTTTTCCCCTACGCCTGACCCTAGCGGTAGAGAAGGGGCTCCACGGAGACCGGCTCAAAACCACCACAAAGAGTACACATAGGACAGAGTCGCACTCGGCGTCCTGGCTCACTAGCGGAGGACAACCACACACTAGTCATCTAGACGGAGTCGCACCCACGCCTAGGAAACACAACAGAAATGGGCACGCGGTAACGCAACACGCGTACAACAGACGGAACACACTCAACGCATGAAACCCCGTACAAAAAGTGAACACCTCGTGTCACAACCAACTACTCATATGCACAGGCGGAGTCACACTCGAAGCCTGGCAGAATGTGTTAACAGGGCGGACATCACACGTCAACACCTTGAACACAGAACAAAACTTAAGCCTGCTGGGACACAGGATATTAACAGCAGCATCGATTGTCGCCAATATTGATGTAAACGGCACTCACCATGCCGCTAACACTCAACTAACGGCAGTCGACCTTGTCGTCTATATCAACTTTGAAGATCTCAGCGTCAACACATATGGACGTTAAGTTCTCCAGTTCCCTAGACCCAGAACAGCACCGGGTCAGTCCAATTGGGTAAAATCACCCAACCAGAATGCTTACTGATGGAGGGAAATACTTCCTCACATCTTTTAACACTACCAGAACTTCAAAATTAAACAATCCAACACTTGGATTGCCCAAAACACCCAAAATCCCGGCATGGTATAACCCAACCCTAAAATGCAATTAGCATAGTAATCCACACAAATGAGCATGCTGATTTGCTAAGGAGGGTTAAAGGAGTTAAGTCCCTACCTCAGAACGCCTCAAAAACTCCCAAACAGTCACCAATCGCATCGGAACCCCTCGAAGTCTCCATGCGAATCGCACCAAATCTTCGCGTTTCCCGCCCGATCAAGCACCGCCACGCATACCAGAGCCTTCCCACGAACTCCCATCAACCATCAGAAGCAGTGGAAACAGACAAAGGCAGAAGTGGAGGGAAAGAGAGGAAAGGAAGAGAAGAGCTTCTGCTCTCGGGTTGCCCTATTTCTACAGGCGCGACCAATAGACGTCCACATGCCTCACCGCCTACTGAACCGCCACTGGGTTGACGTCCGGACCGCTTGCCGTCGAGTTCAACAACAAACGTCTACATCGCTGGACGCTAACACCCAATCAACGGCTAGCCCCTGGCCGCCAACCACAAGTCAACGACAATATCCCCTGTCGTCAACCACACCCGAACCTCTATAAGACCCAATAAGGATCCGCTAAGACCCGAGACCTTACATCGATGATGGCCATCCTTGGTACTTTGACATCGAAAACTTTCTCAAAGATGGATCCTTCCCTGATTATGCCACCTCTTCCGATAGACGGGCCATTCGCCGTGTCTCGGAGCGTTACAAGATCATAGGTGTCATTCTTTACAAGAAATCCCTCAATGGGGTCTATCTTCGTTGCCTTCATGAGATCGAGTCTCAAAATATTGTTGAAGCCACTCACTCTAGCGAATGTGGTGGCCATGTCAATGGTAGAGAAATTGCCCAAAAGTTGCTAAGACACTATTACTGGCCTACAATGGAAGAAGATTGCACTCACTTTGTTCGTCACTATGCTAAATGCCAATTACACGGTAACAAAATCCATGCTCCTTCCTCTTCTCTTCACCCTCTCATCGCTCCATGGCCTTTCGCCATGTGGGCGTTCGATGTGGTCGGTCCACTCGAGGACAGAACTAGAGAAATCCGTAAGAAGTCTTTCATTCTGACTACCACCGAGTACTTCATAAAGTGGACTGAAGCAGAAGCATTCATAGAGGTCAAAGATTCAACGGTCGTCAAGTTCATCAAGCGCAACATTCTTGCAAGATTTAGCGTGCCTCGGGACATCGTCACCGACAATGGACCGCAATTCACTTCACAGGAGCTCCGCGACGTATGTGGTAAATATGGTATTAACTTGCATCATTCATCCCCATATTATCCACAAGGTAATGGACAAGCGGAAGCTACTAATAAAACTCTCATTAAAATCATAAAGAAAACTTACAAATCTCATAACAATGCTGACTGGCCAGACCGCTTAGTTGAGGCTCTTTGGGCTTACCACACCTTGATCCGAACTCCTACGGGGCAAACCCCCTATGCTTTGACATACGGATCAGATGCGATACTCCCATATGAGATCTTCGTCCCTTCACTTCGAGTTCAATTGGATTCCGAACTTGACCCTGGTCAACGTCGGGAAGCTTTATTAGCACAACTTGAACTCTTAGACGAAAGGCGAATGATAGCGGCCGACCATGCACAAGTTTATTGTCAAAGAATTGCACGTTTTTACGCCAAAAGAGTGCTTGAGAGAAATTTTGAAATGGGTGAAATGGTCTTAAAGCGTAAAATCATCAAGGCACCAGGTCTTAGGAGTAAATTGCAAAAAATTGGGAAGGTCCGTTCGTTGTCAAAGAAGTATATTCAGGAAATGCTTATAGGTTAGTGGATGCCGAGGGAGTTGAGTTGTCACATCCTTGGAATGCAGTCTACCTTAAGAAATTCTACCCTTAGCCAGTCATTCATTCATCACTGGTCAATGTTGAGGGTATGAGACTCTATTTTTCCACTGGGTTATTAGCAAGGTAGGGTCTCTTCATACACCACACGATGTTGGAATATTGTTCTTTAGCTGAAAAATCATAAGTACACGCGGACGGTCTAATTTGGTCAATATAACCCTTTTCTCTTCTCACTCGGTCAAGTTTGGAAAAGGGGAAAACAACAAGTAGGGGACCACCCACTCTCACCTAAAAGACAAGGTCACCATAAATAGGGGCAATAAAAAAGATGCAAGGGAAAAATGTCAAACCAAGCCTAAAAGGGCAAAGAAAAGCAAAAAAAAAAGGTCAAAAAATGATAGCAAAAAGTATGTGCCCAGAAAAAGGCTGACCAAATCAAGGAGGTAGCAAATAGTACGTACCTCCACCAAAGAATTGAAATGAAACATACCCCTAAAAATAATTGTTGACCAAGTCTTTTAGTGTGAGATGTTGGTTTGGAAACAAAAAGTGGTTTGAACCAAATCCTCACGTGACTTCCTATGTATTTCTTCCAATTCCTCCCCCTAGAGGCAATTTGACCTTGTAAGACCCTCCATTGTGGAAAATATCAAAAAGGCTAGGGGCAATGTCTAACATCAAGGATATCATGCACGATCCTCCTTACTTATGGCCTCTGTGGCTAAGTAGATTATGAGGACCCTATACCTTGACTTGTGATGAATATGTGTCTTAGAGTCTAAAAATTAAAAAAAAAATCCAAAAAAATGGAAAATGAAAAAAGACAAAAAAAGAGTCTCAAGATGTATATAGTTTTACCATGTACATATCTTTCCTCTTATTTTAATCCAAGCAAAAAAAAACAAAAAAATAAAAAAAATCAAAATCCAAAAAATTTAGTGGTAGCATATACATATACTAACATTATTTGCCTTATTTTCTTATCAAAAAATAAAAAATAAAAAAATACATGTACATATTTCCCTTCACTGTTTTATTTCTGTTCCTATCTTTAATTAGAAATTAGCCCCTTGACCAGATCGCAAGAAAGGTACATCACATAGGCAAGGGGCTAAAGGTAGATCTACACTAACTTTTTTCCTTTAAGTGTTGTGGATGCAGGAACAAAAGCAACATTGGCGAACCATTCAAGCACACGACAAGCACAAAGTTCACAAAATCCACTAAAGGAATAGAGTTTGTACATATCATAATAGGGGCATACCCCTGGTGGTACATCTGGAGCCTCGCTCCTCACTCCTCTCTCCTCTCCCCCTCGCTAGGCCTCTGCCTACGCGAGCTGCTCACCTCGTCCTCCTCCCTCTCCCGACGCCGGTCCGGGAGAGGAGGTCTCGTCGCCGTCGACGCCTCGGGCCGAAGCCCTCCCCGCACCACTGACGGGTCCCCCAAGGACAGGATGTCGTCAAGTGATGCGAAGGCGGACCCCGTCCTCGCCTGTGCCTCCTGTTGGGCCTGCCGCTGCTGCTCCCGGTGCTTCTTCAGCACCCGATCCTTCAGAGTCTCATAATCTGTGGCAATCTGTGCACGGGCTCTCTCTGCCTCCCTCTCTCGCTCCCACGCCTCGAGTAAGTGACCCCGCGTAGTCAACAGGTCCTCCCTCACGCCCTCCAGGGTCGCCCCCGCTCTCTGCCGCTGCACATTGATAAGAAAATGCGTTAGTCATCAGCACGTGCAAAAAAGGGAGTGACTCGGTTTCTTACCTCTGCCTCTAGCTCCCGGACCCTCGTCTCTAGCTCCTGGGTCCTCTTCTGTAGCTTCTGGACCCTCACCTCCGCCCGGTCCAGAGCTCCTTACAGTCGGACTGCCAGGTCCTCGCTGGCTGGCTGTGCAGATGAGCTCGCCCCGGTGTTTCGGCTCGCTCGTACCCTCGCCAGCTCCTCCTTCTGCATTCACAATACCTTGGTCAGTTCTCAACTCAAATCAAATCAAATCAATTGTGGTCAAGGGTGAGTTGTGACTTACCAGTGTCCGCATCTCGGCGTGGAGTCTCTCCGTCTCCACGGCCTGCTCCGCCAATCTCCCCTCGAGCAGCCGCACGGCCTCCGACTCTGGCATCTGTCATCCACACTTCAAGGTTAGAATCAATCAATTAAATGACAAGGCTTAGAGTTAAGCATTCACTCACCACTCGCCAGTCAAGCCAGAGTCGTCCGACGTAGCGTGCTTGGTAGTCCTCCAAGTATGCCGAGCTGTCCTGGAGGTCGGTGTGGCGGAAGACCTGCTCCCCTCCGCCTCGCTAATAGGCGACTGTGCTCCCATGCTCCTCCCCCCAGTCCTGGTCCTCGGCGAAGAACCGTCGACTGGAGTGCCCCTCTCTCCCTAGACAGGGTACCTCTAAGGCCGACTGGTGCCAGCCCAAAGTCCGTACAACTAGCTCTAGGTAGAGGGGCTCGCACGTCCCCAAGCAGAGAAGGAGCAGGTGGCGGTCGAAAAGCGGGCGACCCGCCGCCACCGCCGGGTGAGACGCGTCTGTCTCCCCCAGGTAGGGAGTCCAGACCACCTGCAAAGAAGAGCACTGGTCAGTCACATCAAATGGAAATTGAAAGCAAGAAAGAAGGAGTGCTAGTTGAGATCCATACCTGATCATAGGGGTAGTGGTCAAGTCCAGCCCGTACGTCCTCGACGCGTCGATCCGTCACTCGCGGGTCGGGGGCCACCTCCCACCTGGCCATGAGGGGCACCATGGCCTGGCTCCCCTCAGTCTGCACCCCGCGCCCCATGGGGAAGCGGGTGTACCCCCAGATCTGCAAGGCAAGAAGAAAAGAGTGTCAGTCAGGCAATTTAACAATTTAATTCAATGAAGAGCATTAAATAAAAGTTGCATACCTGTAGAAAGGGGGTGAAGCCCCCGGTGCTCTGAGAACCCCGCGAGCTTCTAGGAAGGAGTGAGAAGAGGTGTCCTAGCATCACGGCGCCCCATGCATATCTCCCCGCCTGCTCCAAGTCTCATAGAAGCAGCACGAACTTGCAGTTCATCTGGGATGACTGCGTCGGGAAGAGGAGCCGTCCAAACAAGTACGCCACAAAGATCTGAACCGATCGCTCCTCGCTCTAGTCTCCCAACTGAATCGACCTCCGTACCCCGACAACAAACTCCTCAAGGGTCTCCAGCGCTCCTCTCCTCCCTCCCCTCAGTCCTACTGCCTTTGACAACGATCTGAGCAGGAAGCTCCGGATCGGTCTCCTCCTCCCGGCCATGAACTCTGGCCCCAGCAACTCCACCATGTCGTCGTGGTAATCTCTCCTTTCCTGTCCTACACCGGCTCTTCCTGAACCGGTAGTCCTGTGAGATATGCCACATCCTCCAATGTGGGTATCATATGTCCCCAAGGCATGATGAATGCCTTGCAGTCCTCGTCCCACCTCTCTCTCAGTGCCTCGAGGTACGGAACATCAACATGGAACGGGCACACCGCCAGGAGGTGCCCGAACCCCATCCGTGCAACCCTCATCTGCTGGACCTCCGGTAGCACCCGGTACCATGCCCAGCACAGGTCCCAAGTCACCCGGCTCCTCATTTTGCCTTTCCTTGTCAAAACATAGAAAAATAGATGTCAATATCGATTTCCGTTAAAGAAAATTGACGGCACCCGTGGCCATTGACCAAGAGTTAACGTCCCCCAAGTGCACCGTTTACCCAAGGTTGACGGCAGGGCGTTCGCCATCAAGTTCAAAGGGTAACATCCAGACCATTGCCGTCAAGTTCCTATTGACGACAACGGTCTGGCCGCTTACCAGAACTCGTGTCAACCAATGTTGACGTCAAGTTCCTGTTGATCCCGACAGCGCCTCCTCTGTTTCCCCCTTCTATCCTGTTTTTTCTACAACCATTCTGGGGGGTTTTAGGGTTCGATTTGGCCTACCGGGGAGCTTCCGCCTTCGTCTCCTCTCCATCTCCATCTTCTCCAGCTGTCTCTTCACCCTCCGGTCCGCTACCGTCGGCCTCCTCTACGGCCGTCTCCTCCTCCGCCGTGTTTTCCTCCGCCGGCGAGGCCGCGGTCGCCTCTTCCTCTTCCTCCACCCGACGCGGGCGGTCGCAGTTTGCTGTTTTCTTTCCCCTCGCCATTAGTCCAGCACACTCCGAAGAAGGTTGGAAGAACCGAAGAGTTCCAAAGTAGGTGAAAGATCAAGGGGCAAGAGAGTATGATAAAAGGAAGGTGGAAGGTGGAGAGGCATCCCGGTGGTTTGAAAGAAGGTGAATGAGCGCCAGAGAGGCCTCGATTTGCCAAAAGCTGTGTTTTAAATTTGACGTCAAGTGATAGGCCGTTGAAGATTCCTTGACGTCAACAGATAGGTCATTCATTTTTGGTGGACGACCACTGATTCACTGTCTATTATTGGCCCCAAGGTCACCCTGTCAGACCCCGTACTCCGGTCGACGACAATGCAGTGGATGTCTACATTCTGGTCGACGGCTATTGGCCCGGCCGTCTATACTGTGTCTTGTGGTTAGCGGCGACATTGTGGCCGTCGACTGGGCACCGACATCCATCGATGTGGACGCCAACCCCTGCGCACTTAATCTTCACAGACTACTCAATTCAACACTCAATTGAAGGCATTTGAAGCCAATTCAAGGCATTCCACACAATTCAAGCCAATCAACACATTCAACACAAACCTACTTATTGTTTATTCATCAAATTTTGTGTTACGCTTATTGAAATTGGGAATGTACATCACTTTGCTCTACGAGCCATAAATAAATCACAAGAAATAGGGCGAATTGTGTCAATGAATTCCTCATATTTCCAAATGTCTTCCCAATTCTCCTGCAATGCCTGTCCCACCTTCTTGCTCACTGTGTGCTTCTCCCAAGTCTTCTTTGCTTTCTTCACAAGTTTCTCATTTCTTCCTGAGATGATCATGTCGGTGCAGTGGGATGAAGCTGGAATTCCCAGTGGTATTCCAAGCTGACACTGGCACCGGTGTGGCTGGTACACCACCATCTGATCAACCCCAACCAGCCACAGATCTCTGTCCTCCCGTGTGTGCACCCTGAATTCAATTGTCCTCATGAACAGTGGCCTCACAATGAAGTCCTCCACTGGGAAGTAGCCTAGGTAATCTTGCCAGCCATCTCTGCTCTTCAAGTGTGCTGTCACACACTTGATCTCATCCTCTGGCTCATACCATGCCCTACTGTAGTGCACCGAACTCCGAAGGAAGATTTTGGAGGGGGTAGGTTGTTTCTCAGCAAAATCAAACTTTAAATGAGCTTCCATCCATACATGAAGCAGGAACAAGCTCCCGCATGTGCATCCACCTAAGCTCATCGTGGTCAGGGAGCTGTAAAGGTGCACCAGCACTGCAGGGGCAAGTGACTGCCCGCACCATAGCAGGGATAGGATCCCCACGTGCTCGTACAGGAGGAAATAGCCACTAGTGGGGAACAAGAACACACCAGCTAGGCAGAGTGTCAATCCCTTGGTTGCCCTCTCGCCTCCAATCTCCTTCGCATGCTGGATCAACCACCAGGCCAGCCGGTCCAGGAAGATCACGTGCTTGTTCGTCATCCTCAGCACCTCCTTCTTGTCCCGTATGATGTCCGCCAAGATCTCTTCCCACGGGAGGAGAGGGGTCGTCACGTCATACTCTAGGCACCGCCTCCACCCCAAGAACAATTCGACTTCCTCCAGAAACACACTCGCCTCGAATCCCTGGAACATGAATGTGTGCGTGTGCGGATGCCACCGCTCCACGAGCGCCCCCAGTGCGTCAAATCCCCACCACATGTCCTTCATGTTCTTCGCTAGCACCACCATGAAGCTCAAGTTCCAAGATCCGATGAAGCTCCTCATATCGATGGTGATGGTGTTCATTAGGTTGACCAACCAAGAGAAGGCCTGTACCTGAGCTTGGCTTGGGAAGGCAGGTACCTCCTGTACATGCAGGGAGTACCATGAGAGAGAATTTTGGGGCATTTTTAGTATGAAGAAAAGAAAGAGAAGGTGTTACTTATCTCCCCGTTGGCCAGTCGAGTGCTCAGATGCCCCGGAACCTCGCTCAGAATTCCCAGGTTCACACTCGTGGACATTTCGGTCAATGATGAGGTCATTTTCGCTGCTTTAGTTCGTCCCAAAGTCCTCTGGTTCGGAGTTGAGGAAGGAGAGGACGGAGGAAGAAGATAGGAGAGTCCTTGTGGACTTTCAAGAGCTATTTTTTTAGTATGATCCGCTGGCATGTTAACGTCCACATCGTTTAGCGCCTGTATACTATTGACGACATCATTTGTGGACGCCTACTCTTGTAGATGGCGCATCTTGTTGACGTCAATTGTAAGTTGGCGGCAATCGGGATGGACATTAACCTCCCATAATTTTCAAAAGCTTTATTGTTCATATAGCCATTATTTCTATATCTTGTGCTTCAAGTTGTTTTACAGATGTTTAAGCACAAGCTGCGCATCAAATCTGAAAACACTCATGCAACCTTGAGTGT
Organism: Colocasia esculenta; assembly: GCA_014218235.1. Classification (NCBI taxonomy): domain Eukaryota; kingdom Viridiplantae; phylum Streptophyta; class Magnoliopsida; order Alismatales; family Araceae; genus Colocasia; species Colocasia esculenta. The sequence continues at coordinate 25,565,343 of CM024755.1, read as the reverse complement.
TACACAGGTATGTCTAACATAGGATTAGTCACCAGAGGTGAATAACTTGGCGACCGTGAACCCAGAGTTCCCCTTTACCAAAAACTATGATGGGTTTGCGATCTCTCAGTTATTTGTATGGCCTTAAAATTTCCTCTGGTTCTAACTTGCATTTTAGATAGGGAACCCGCACCAACATGCATTTAGGATTTCACTGCTAACATTCTCTTACTAACTAAAAAAAAATGGAGATTTTCCTTAATCACTCTGTGGCTCCCCAGCTCAAGTGGCCAACCGGGTCAGCATCACCTTCTTGAATATCCAAGCCAATTTCAGGTCTTTGTTGCCCATTCTTCAAGTTGTCCCACCGCGCATATCACAAACAGTCAAGCTGTCTTATTGAGTTCATGTGAACCGTTCGCCAGTCATGAGCTTAATTCTGTACTTCCGGCTTTCCAAACATTGATTCAAGTTAGAATCTTTAGATAATCCTTTGAGAGATCAATCTATCCTTGTCTCCACAACCCCCTAAATCTGGACAAACGTCCTAATTAGGCCAGCGGGACCAAAACGGACTCCGGTTGTGAGATTCTCTCAATTTAACCGTCATATTACAACTCCTTTGACTCAGACAACACCAGAAACTAGTCAACGTCCTACACGGAAATGCCAGGGACCCTACCGTTGGGTTGTAGTTGTAGTTACACGGGTAGATCACCCTTCCTCTTATCCACATTTGTCTCTCAGACGATTCGTCACATGTTTCTAGTCTAACTCATTCGTATGGTTTGCTAGAATTCCTATCCTCGGAGATGGCCCTTCCATTAAATCTTCGCGTCCATTGTTTACCGAGACACCAACCTTTCAGTCCGCTCTGCTCCCTTGCAAGACCGGATGTCTCGGAGGGGCATTTGTAGATGCGGGATTTGGCCCTTCTCCACGTGGTTCATGGCCCAATAAGGCCCGTTTGACCGCTTGTTGACTTGCCTCAGATTCCATGTAGATGGCAACATCGACTGCCGCTGACTACAAGTAGGCAGCACAGGCCCTTGACGTCGACTCCGGTTGGCGTCCACATGGTTTGACGTCTGCATGGGGTTGGCGGAAGCATAGTTTGATGTCAACTTGGGTTTACTTGGTCTGTGCAACTGCTCGAGATTCCAGCCCACTAACGCCCTCTCCTCGCCCATGCAATGCATGGGGCGTTCTCAATGGGCAAATGGGCCACCTTGGCACCCCCTTGACCCAGTAAAAGTCCTACATGGCCCCCTCTCATTGGTTCAAGCCTTAACACAAGAATTACCACATGTTTAAGTGTGTTTTCTCACACTTGAGCATCCAATGCTCACTAGCTCCGCCCCCACTCTATATATATGTCACTCCTTGGCCTTCTAAGTGAGGGGGGGAGAGGCTGAACGCCCAAGCTTTGATGCTTTGAGAGAAGAGAGAGAAAACCCACTAAAGCTTCCACCCTTGTTCCTTCTCTTCTCCTCAACACTTGGGGTGTCCAAGAGGCTTCACTATGAGCTGGAGGAGCCCACAAAGGAGTCAACCACGTCATTCAACGAGGATCATCTCCCTCCTCTCTCTTTCTCTTTCTCCTCTTTCCCTCTTAATTTTGCATGCAACTCACTACACACACACACTCTAGGCACATAGCGCACACTCCCTACACACCCAAAAGGGGTTTTCCAACCAAAAAATGGAGGGAAGAATGGTGGTCATAACACTTGGCCACCCCTCTTCTCAAGCCCGCAACCGGTACGGGGCTCTCCTTTTGGGCCTTTTCTTTTCATTTTGGACGTTTACTACACTGCATTTAAAGTCTAATAGAGCTTCTCTTGGTTGCAGGAACTCCTAAACGAGACTGTGGAGCTTCTTCTCTTGGGCCGTCCGAAGAGAGGAAAGTTGGATTCCCACCATCCACCGCAGCACGAGGCACGTCACTAGCGCGATCATATTACCTCCTTGGGCATAGGTAAGGCCCTGACGATCACATCCCGTTCATCTTCTTAGCTGGATTCTTTCTTTTTCCCTTGGTCAACCTGGTTAAACGGAGGTCAAAGAAGCAAAATAAGGTCAACCAGCATCCATTCAACGCCAACGAGGGAGCTCACCCAACGTTCGGGAACCTCCAGAGCAGCAACAACACTACGGGGGTGCGGAACGGAGCGTCCACAAACCTCTCTTGGTGCGGGAGGCATGTTGGTCTCACCAAGAGGAGGAGAAGGCAATCAAGCATGTACAGACCTCACTCACCATGTGGGGTATAGTGCATGGGGGTTGTCGCCATGACTACTTGCAGTGCATGGGGGTTGGCATCTATAAGATGCGGATTGGAGGAGCTCAGTTGGACTTTGGGCTATAGGATATTTTTTTTTCTCCAACAATAAGGCCTTCTCCTAGGGAGTGATGACAATGGTTGGCCCTCGTAGGGGTCTTTGCGGCTCCACGTTTAGGATATATGTGAGCACTCATGAGGAGGAAGAAGGGAATATGACCAGGTAACTAAGAAATTGAGAGAGAGGAGGTTACTATAGCATTATAGCAACGTAGATATAGTGCAATAGTAGATGATGACAACAAACATGACAGGTGGAGGGGGAGAGGAGATGTATGAGACGAAGAGAGAGAGAGAGAGAGAGAGAGCTCGAGGAGAATAGAGAGAGAGAGAGAGAGAGGAGAGAGAGAGAGAGAGACGAGAGAGGAGAGAGAGAGTGGGGAAACTAGGTAGAGTGGATTGGAGCTTGTCCCTCCAGACATTGCATCCTCTGCATCAACACAAAACAACTTCGCTAAGAGACGGCTACAGTAAAGAGTTGGAGGGGCTGGCGAGGGGTTAGCCACCAGAATGTCATGGACCTGCGAGCGTACATCTGAGACGACTACAAGAGAGAGTACAGAGGGAGAGAGAGAGAGAGAGAGAGAGAGAGAGAGGAGATGCAGGGCGAGATAGAAAGGGAGTGTGAGAGTGTAGAGGGAAAGAGAGGGGGTGGTGGTGGAGAGAACAAAATGAGATGGGGTAGGGGAGAAGACGGGACTCGACGTCTAGTGATGACTCCCTTGACTAACAAAGGTGACCTAGGAGTATAAAAACACAAATCTTGTTGGAAGGGATGTCTGTGAAACTGACGTGCTTGCTGTACTAGGCAGTGCAGTGCCGACAACCTTTGCCTATTTATGGGAAGAGCATCAAGTCAAACTAGAAGGGCAGGTGCTTCAGCACAACCATCCTCTCATTCCCCACCTCCGTATTTTTCAATTGAGTTTGAAGTTTCCATGGTTAAGTAGTTTGCGTCCTTCTACAGCCATCAAGAAGTAGGCAACCATTATACCTAGACAACAAGGATGTTGGGATTACAAACTTGTAAAAATTGAATCTGGTTAAAGAGAAATCCAAGTAATGTTGTGAAATCTAATAAAAGTTACTTTTATTATTATGCCAATCTTTCATGTCATGCTTGTCACAAGCATCAATGGAGATTTCGATGATCCAGATTGACCTTTAGTGGGGGAGACCGTAACAATAATAAGACATTGTTAAGAACCTAAGGAATACTTATTATATTATGGGGAATCTAACCAAGTTGTATCTAATTAAACCCGGAGTTGTAACCTTGATTCTTAAACCTTCATGAATAATGCTAAATACCAAACATTCCATCGATGCCAGAGTTACGAGGCATATGGCAGGTGCACATACCGTATGACTCAATAACCATAACAAAGTTGGTAAGATTAACCTAAACCAAATAAAACTTAGTAGACTGAACCTTGTGATCCATCCAAACTAGTCATAAAGTTTGGAGGGCCAAACTTCTTTTAGAGGGGGAGGATTTGTAACACCCAGAATTTAAATAATAATAAAATATTGAACATTATAAAAGATATTGATTACCATAAAAGATACAAGAACATGATTACAGTTGTATCTAGAAACTTTTCACATAATTTATGTGATTTCGGTACTGTCTTCATATGTACGCACCCTGACAGAGCGCCATCGAAATTCGATAACAAAAGTAAAATCTAACAATACCATAATTATAAGAAAAATATACTGATCTCAAAAATATATATATCTTAATTTATTGATGCACAGATATCCAGATTAAGTCGACATAATGATTTTTGGGAGTAATTTCCACCCGATGGAAAACTAATTCGAAAAATTAAACTAAAATCACTATAATTTGTATCACCTCTTAATAAGCTTGTGTCTAAAATTTCATCTCAATTGGACATCATCTAGATAGAAAATTATCAACCTAAACTAATTAAATGGAATTACGTAATGGCATTAAGTAAGCTCCCTTACGTAAGAAACTTGGGGGCTAAGCTGGGAAGGCCTCGTCTCTAATTGGGTGATCCTTATTCTTTGATGAGTTGTGGCGGAAGATGGATGGAAGGAAGGTGATAAGGATTGCTCCTCATCATCACTCGCACTTCGTGGCTGTAACACCTTGATTTTATTTATAAAAGAATAATTGGCTATTTGTGTATAATACATGATGATGTTCCAATTAGTTTGATTATTACGCGCACTACCATTACTAAAATAAACCTTGGAAATAAACACACATGAGACCACATAAATTAATAGCCTAAATAAATAAAAGTTTATTGATGGAAAAGGATTAAAAGAGAATTATATTATATTAAAGAAATATATCGAATTATATATGTATATATATATATATATATATATATTTAAATTATGGCACAGTGATTACGTAGGGTAATCACTGTTCACCCTACGTAACATGGGTTACATATCAACCCTGTTACGTGTTTAACCCGGGTGAAACTTTCCCGAAGATTTTATCGCCACCTCAACCCCTCACTTAAACCTCAACCTCTTCTGGAACAATGTAGGAAATCCCATTTCCTCTTCTCCCTTTTCGATTGTTATTCCTCAAACATCACTTTGTTTCCTGTTACTCCCATTTTTCTTTTGACTAAGGTAGGAAATCATGTCTCCTCCTGATTGTTGTTCCCTAAAGCATCATCACCTAAACACTTGCAAACCATGATGAGTTAAAGTGCATAGTTTTATTCCATGTTATATTGTCAAGTGCTTCCTACGAGTTTGAGACCGATGGTTTGAGAATTGAGACACGCGTACCGCACTACACACTAGCACTATTAGGTAGCCTTTTCTTGGGAAATTGGAAACTCTCTACCGGTCATTCCGAATCGGTAGACTAGCGACCTTTTCACCAAGGCCTCCGTAAATCTCCTCTGACCATGGATTCCCACATGGCCGACGAGTTGGTTGTACCATTGAAGTTCCCTGGAGATAGCGTGCACTTCCTTTCTCCTCTTGTTCTCGTGAGTGTGACTTACAAACTGGACTAAAGCCATTAATGTAAAGATTGAACGAAAATATAAATCGTACCGTTATGCTGCCGAATTTATCTCTTGACCATTGTACTCGTGAAATCATGTTCCATTACTTGTTCTCCTCATCATCATGAACATGACATTACACATGCTTACTTATTGAAACTCTCATTGGCCATTATAAATGACTGTGGGTATCTACATTTAAAAATTTAAGTGAGATGCTGACAGGGCACGGCGTGTGTCCAAGGGCTCCAATCTAGCCCCAATGACGGCGAGTCATAGATATACTGTTAACCATGGGGTATAATGATTACTGGCATTGCATCTGCGCTGGGAAAATCGTGCGTGCGTGTTGAATGATAGATACAATACCACATACACGTGACCTAGTGTACATTCTTGATGGATCTTTTCTCGGTGTACATTAGTGTCTACGTGCCTGATTAGTGTTACTTGATCGTGCTCGTGCGTGCTTGCTTGCTTGGGTGATATGACCATCCTGCATTTATTGCAATTTACATGATATCTTGCGTACTTCTACAAAGTGATCTATTTCTAGTTCTCTCTTGTCATCTTGTTCATCAATCTTGCTCTATCATGATCTCTCTCTCTAGCTTGTTTTATATATCATGTTTTAACGAGTTTTTATTTGTACTTGCATATCATTCATCGTACTTGCCTAGTTCTAAAATGTTAATCACTTATATCATTGCCCGCACATTGAGATATAAATCCTACTGGACTAGTTTGCTCATTCCCTACTTTTACCCCATCTAGGTGACTATGAAGTTCAAGAGGAAGAGCAAGTCGAGGATGGGAATGCGTCCAAGTGAAGAGCGTTCCAAACATGAGTCTATCTATAGTTAGTTCATTTTGAGTGTTAGAACAATGTAGTAGGAAGTGAGGTAGTATGTACTTTTGCTTTTATTGAGTCTTAGTCCTGTATTAGTTTATCTGAGACAAATATGAGATTTGAATACAATTTATAATTGAGTTCACATTTGGGCCCTATTCTGATGTTGTGTTGATACACATTTAGTGCGTGCTAGCTAGAGGCTTATTTGCTGACTGTCCACGTCTCGAAATATCGACTCGAATTAATTAATAATATCTGCTGCGTAATTCTCGGGACGTGACACATATCAACCCTGTTACGTGTTTAACCCAGGTGAAACTTTCCCGAAGATTTTATCGCCACCTCAACCCCTCACTTAAACCTCAACCTCTTCTGGAACAATGTAGGAAATCCCATTTCCTCTTCTCCCTTTTCAATTGTTATTCCTCAAACATCACTTTGTTTCCTGTTACTCCCATTTTTCTTTTGACTAAGGTAGGAAATCATGTCTCCTCCTGATTGTTGTTCCCTAAAGCATCATCACCTAAACACTTGATAGTGACAAGGGAGGCCATGGTACATGTTTACCACCACCTCAACCCCTCACTTAAACCTCAACCTCTTCTGGAACAACGTAGAAAATCATGTCTCCTCCTGATTGTTGTTCCCTAAAGCATCATTACCTAAGCACTTGATAGTGGCAAGGGAGGCCATGGTACATGTTTATCACCACCTCAACCCCTCACTTAAACCTCAACCTCTTCTGGAACAATGTAGGAAATCTCATTTCCTCTTCTCCCTTTTCAATTGTTATTCCTCAAACATCACTGCTCTAAGGATTTGTTAGTGTCAGAGAGAGTCTTGACATTATACCCTCAACCCACCGTTTAAACCACTCTTATATTTTATCTTTTATTTTGGTGATAACAAAACTCATGATTAACTTAAATATCATGAATATATTTAATATCATATTTTCTTCATAAATACAAGATACTATAGCACTATCATTTCATGATTTGCACTGAAAAGCTAAATCGATTGTTGTTCAATGCATATCGATTACTGACTAAGTGCCCCATCGATTACTATTTTTAAAGTCCACATCGATTACTATACAAACACATCGATTACAGTTTACTTCAATATTGATTTCATTTAAAACATCGATTTCACTTAAACATCGACTCCATTCAAACATCGACTTCGGTTCAACATCAATTTCATTTAGAACATTGATTTCACTTAAACATCGACTCCATTCAAACATCGACTTCAGTTCAACATCAATTTCACTTAAACATCGAATCCATTCAAACATCGATTTCATTTAGAACATCGATTTCACTTAAACATCGACTCCATTCAAACATCAACTTCAGTTTAACATCGATTTAATGTAAAACATCGATTTCACTTAAACATCGACTTCAGTTCAACATCAATTTCATTTAGAACATTGATTTCACTTAAATATCGACTCCATTGAAACATCGACTTCGGTTCAACATCGATTTCATTTAGAACATCGATTTCACTTAAACATCGACTCCATTCAAACATCGACTTCAGTTTAACATCGATTTCATGTAAAACATAGATTTCACTTCAATATCGACTCCATTCAAACATCAACTTCGGTTCAACATTGATTTTATTTGGAACATCGATTTCACTTAAACATCGACTCCATTCAAACATCGACTTCGGTTCAACATCAATTTCGTTTAGAACATTGATTTCACTTAAATATCGACTCCATTCAAACATCAACTTTGGTTCAACAACGATTTCATTTAGAACATTGATTTTACTTAAACATCGACTTCATTCAAACATCGACTTCGGTTCAACATTGATTTCATTTAGAACATCGATTTCACTCAAACATCAATTATGTTCAAACATCGATTACATACATGGACTACATTCAAACATGCATATGACTTCTCCAAGGAGTCCCTCTCCTACTGAAACATAAGTCAAACATGCCCTACCCTTCCGGTCGACCGATTTCCTCTTGAGTTTATACATGTTGTTCCAACTTGCTTCTTTCCCAGATTTCGTATATAGCTTTATATTATTTAAACTTGGACCAACCTAACTAGCTAGCCTTACTTTGGCTTGCTATCACTGTACTCTCACATTGAACTTGCTTTAATATTAATGTTACTTCAAGATCTGCCTGAACTATATTAAAAGACTGATCAAATGGAAATGGTGACACCTCGGTTTTCAGACTCTACTGGACCAATGCCTGTGCAATGAGGCCGATCCAGTCCTGGGAGGAGCACCCAAACTCGACCACTGAATCGATCAATTCGAATTCTACCCGTCAAGAATGGATCTACTGGGTGTTTGGCATAACACCACCTACTGCTAAATTTAGTCTACATTTCCATGAACTGTATTATGACATGAATTTCTTTACTGTTTAGTTTCGGGCAAATTCTTTTATGATATCTTCATCGAACAGTACTTCAATATCTTTGTTGCATCCTCTTATTGACTGATATATTTATTGTTCCTTTCCTACTACTGTCCGACTTATTGTTATTATAAATGACAATTTCCTACTGAGCACAATTGCTCATAAATCCTACTTTCCTTTTAGGCATCTTAGATGGGTCTGACTTGCCAAGGGAATTGTGTGCTGAGAGATCAACACTTGTCATGTCTGACATTTGAATTACGGTTTGAGAATCATGTAAATACCTCAACTTTGAAGAAAGACTGTTAAATCTATATTTTTATGTTAAGTCATGATCCCGAGCAATTCTTGCTCGAAAAATTTTAAACTTGTTCTCGATTTCCTGTTCGGTTGCGTCTCGACATTTATGGAAATATTAAATGGCGGGATCTGACAAAGCGGTTAGTGAGGGGAGGTCTACGATGGCAAGAAAAATGTCCATGATCATGGAAACATGAACCATCTGGGGAGGAGGAAGAGGCAGAGTTTAGGTGGAGTAAGAGAGATAGAAGTTGGGATAGAGAAATTTTGGGTGGGAAAATAGGGTTCCTGCCTCCTAGAGTTGCCACATGGCTGCTTATAAAAACTCTATTTTAATATTATAATATATATATATATATATATATATAGATATAGAGAGAGAGAGAGAGAGAGAGAGAGAGAGAGTTTTTAATACATAACAATGGTTAGGTGATTATGGTAACATGTTTTAATGGTACTAGTCTAGTCATGAAATTTGTAAGGACAAAATTAGTTTATTTAACTATCAAAACTAGTTTCAAACTATATTATAAAACTTGACTCCATTGGTGGGCAAAAAAGTCCAACAATGATGCAGTGATAGTCAGTGTAGATGCAAGGTCCCAACAGGTGACGTAGTTGTAACCTTCAAACTGGATGTCTTCGGTGTTAGGATGTAGGAGGGGTTGAGATCTTCACAAATTGTGATAAAAAATAGGAGCTCTAATCTGTAATACCCCAAATTTATATTACTATTTATTTATTCCAAAACAAGGATAATTAAGTTATAATACCTTAACGTTGTCAATAAATTGAAATAATTGACATGTAAGTATGACTGGTGGTAACGAACATTACCCGAGTGACGCGCATCGAAGTGCGTGCCTCCACAGAGCGATTCTGGAAAACGACGTCAAAATAAAAATCCGAGAACATCATAATTTCTAGAAAAATGTGAAGAAATTTAATATGTAATTATCTGAATTTTTCGACGTACGGATTTCAAGGTACAGTCGACGCGACCATTTTTCGGGTGATTTTTCACCTACTGTAAAATAAAATCTAAAAATTAAACTAAAATTATTAAAATTTGTAAAACCATCCTATTAGACTATGGTTAAAATTTCATGACAAAAGGACACCATTTAGATGTGTTGGCATAGTAAACATTGGACCAGTAGAATTATGGGTATTTACGGTTTGGAATTTTCTGGGAAATTACAAAGGCCTACGTGTAAGGCTATTGGGTGGCCAGCACTTGAAGTAAACCATCATACCAACTTACCTGAGGTGTCCTAACCAGGAATTGCATGTTACCCGTGTCTTGTGGTAAAAGATTTCCACTTTTACGGTGACACATGGGTAACCTTCGTGTCACCATGCATGAGAGGTATCCTTTGGTATAAATAGACCTTAGAGACCATCGTAGCTACCTTCTCCACTTGCTCTACTGTTATGCTGCTGCTATTCTGTGGGTAATCTCAGGAGTGAGAGGTTTCTGAGTGTCCACCTTGGTGAAGAAGCTATTTCGGAGGGTGCAATTATCCTCTCTTTCTCTCATTCTGTTCATGCATCTTACCTCTGCTCAAAGTTCTGATTGAAGCTGTTGCTAAGGAGCAACTGGAGGGTTATCGTGAAGACTAAAGCTTTTATTATACCAAGCTACACCTTCCTATACTTCTAATTGTGGTTATCATCTTCGTATCTTTCAAGCTAAGGTAGGATTCTCTTCTTGTATCCTTCTCACATGTTCTTGACATCCTCTTTAGTTTAAGAAGTCTTGATCACTTGCTAATTGTCTTAAATGTGTGAGTATCTTTTGATAAACATGTATCTATTCCTTTACAAGGTTTATCTTAGTATGAGGTTATAGAGATCCATTCTTATTCTTGTTCTTTTCCTCTACAATTCAAGGTAATCTGGGTAGTTAAGTAATCATTTCTCTTGAGTTTGTTGACCTCCAGATTTGGAGATTCATTCCATGATAAGGTTCAAACCTTCATCACATATGATTTTATGTTTTCCATGAAAGACAATGTCATCTTTTTCTTCCATTATCCTTTGTGCCATTTTGAGATCATGTTGACTACAATTCTGGGATCTTATCGATCATTTATGTAAACTACATTCCATATCTTTTCCTTTGACTTTCTTGTCATGATAATTTCAGATATGAGGCTAAGATTATATTTTGATTCAGTCCTAATCATGTTAGGAATGATAGAAGAGTTTAATAGTACCATTTAGAGTTGATTTAGAGTCATTTCTGAAAATTTGAGCAAGATCTGTCGACAGACGAGCCCCTGGCTGTCGACAGGAGCTCTCAGCCAGAAGCCTGAAAACTCTTCACCTGTGGGATCTGTCGACAGATCCCTTGCTGGCTGTCGACAGATCTCACAGACCTGAACCCTTTGTGTCTGGAAAACCATCTGTCGACAGCGCCCTTGCGCCTGTCGACAGATGACAACAATACCTGTTTCTAGCCTTTGTTTTAACTCCATTTCTTGATGCAAATCATACCCAATTGTACCAACTAATAGTCCACCTAAATATTATGGTTTTTACTACCTAAAAACCTACTAAAACCAGTCATGTAACCTTCTTTGTACCATGAATTATTTCTCCGAAGTTCCGAACAACATTGACCTCGAAGGACTACCAATCTCTGAAATCAGTAAGAAAACATAGTTCTTCACTCTTATGTGTAAACTTTGATTGAACCCTTGTGCTTTTACCTACTAAACTCAGTCATGAACCTTTCATTTCATCATGAGTAAATTCTCTAAAGTTCCGAACAAAATTGTTTTTGTGAAGATTCAAAATTTCTGAACTAGTAAAGGAACAGAGTTCCTTAATTCTTGTGTGTGATTCATAAGTGAATCCTTGTATACCTTGATTCATTACAAGGATAAGTATGTGATGATGACACTTTGTGAGTCTTGGGACTCACTCGAGAAAAATGCCTGGCAAATAAGGGCTGGTTCAGTCCTGGGGGAGCGCCCGAATTCGTCACTGGCCGCGCGGGGACGTTGAGAATTTATGGATGTTGGCATGCATCAATTATGTTTGATTAGTCATCATATCATGCTTGTGTGTATGAGAATTTCTATTTCTGAATTTAAGTATTCTCTTGCGAGAATACTCTTGCTTCTAAAGCTTTCACGATAAATTGTGTATCTTGATCATGTCTTACTTGTTTGTTATCTTGAACTCCATGTCAGTGATTCACACTTGTTTCTATCCTTGATTATATTCATCTAAATCCTCTTATTTAAAAGAATTGAATTCTACTGGCTAGTTAGCTCATTCAAATTAATATTTTCAGGTGATCAAGATGGAGTTAATGCTTAAGGGGAAATTTGTGTGCCGAGCGGATAAATCGATGCCAGCAATGTTACCCCAGTTTTGCTTTCTTTGTAGATAGAAAGGAGAATGTAATAATGATACAATTACTTTTGTTTAATCCATATTTAGACTATAATAGGAGAGTGTGTAATAACTTCCGCGAACCGAGTTGGTTATAATTATACCCTTCGTTATTTGCGTGTTTATAATCTTTCATTTACGATAAATGGAATTTTATCAGGACGTGACATAATCCATCAATAGATTAATGTGGACTTCTTCCACTCTAGGAAGTATAGAGAGAGAGAGAGAGAGAGAGAGCAATGGTGCATGTGCTCTCGTAGACCAGATGGCGATCGTTGCTGATGGAAAGCTTAGAGGTGGCTTACCACTAGATCTAAAACTGTGGGGCACATGATAATGGTGTTTCAACCTTGAAGTGAGCTATCGCAGAGGTCAATGTTGCCGTCACAGAGGTCCATATTGTCGTCGAAGGCGGAGGTGGTGAACCCAAAGAGAGAGAGAGAGAGAGAGAGAGAGAGAGAACTGCAGAAGCACGTCAGTGCAGGAGGCATGTTACATGTTAGTGTCATGAGGAGGAGGAGGAGATGGTAGTCGGCACACATAGGTCTCACTCACCACGTGGGGCGCAGTGCATGTTGCTTTTGTCTGTGGAGCTTGAGCGTGTAGGGTGGGACGAACGGGCTTCTGTGGGGAAGATGCACAATAAGTGGCTGGGGCATCCAATGAGTTGTGCAAGTGGTCGGAAAGGCTACCGTGGCAACTGCATACTCGTGTGGGCCGTCGTAGAGGCCTGTGTTGCTGGCAAAGGTGGAGGTGGGGAAGCCAGAGGAGGGGGGAGGGAGAGAGAGAGAGAGATGTGGCTGATGGGGG